>JAYESA010000006.1:239620301-239952801 GCA_036927795.1 Iris macrosiphon
ATATATATATATATATATATTCACATGCCTTGCACGTAATATTTTTTCGATAATGTTTAATATTGTCATTTATATTGTTTTAAACACAAGAATAATTATGTTTATATTCTTTCAAAATATTATATTGTTCTTTGACATAATCGTGTATGGCATCCATAATTGTTATTTTCTCAGTGTAGTTTATTACTAAACAAACACACACACACACATGATTGCCCGCCACTACCCGGGGGGGTGGAGTGATCTGATTTTCCTTGACAACCGCGAAAGAGTCCAGACGAAAAGCCAAGAGCGTACTAGTTCAGGAGGCGAAGGAGAGGGATGGGAGGGGGGGGGGGGGGGGTAGAAGGAGATGCCGGAGCAAAGACTGGAGAAGGGGGAATAGGGGAGCGGGGGAGCGTGTCGAGCGCGATGGGGGAAGGAGATGAGGGGGCCGGTTGAACCAAGTTGAGCGATCCTCAGTCAAAGATCATCTTCCTCGATCAAGTCTAAAATTTCTGCAAAATATAGACTTTAGTGTTAAGGATTACAAGTAGAGTTAGTATGATAGAGTTCTAGTCTGGTCATCACATAATCCCGTGTGTGTGTGTATATATATATATATATATATATATATATATATATATATATATATATATATATATTTGAAAGAGTCGGAGCCCTATTGATTAGTAAATTCAATTCTGTCCCCACTGGGACTCGATCCCTTGACCATCCGGATCACATGTCTATATAATTTTGATTCCAAGTAATATAGAGTTACAAACTTAACCAACATAAATTATTTCAGTCCAAGTAAATAACAATTTGATAATTTTGAACTTATTTTTTACTAAAATAATTTTATTTTTGGCTGGACTCAGATCCAAGACCTCAGGCTCAATAGCAAACGTTACTTTTCCCAACCACTTGGCCATGTGAATATTTTTTGCTAGAACAATTGATTCTAAATTCTAGAGGTAAAAATAAAATAAAATACATTATTTGTTCAGGTGCGTTTTTGTAACTTCAAACTTCCCCACTCAAATTCCAAACCTCCCGCCCCACCCCATAATCTGATAAACTCACCCTATGAAATCAATAACCATGACCAAACATCACGCCACAATAAGCACGAAAAGGCGTGCATCCATCAAATAATGGAGCGACTTTATACATACTGTTTAAATTTCTTTCCCCCAGTCCACTTATTCTTCAAATCTAGGGTTTTCTTCATCGGAAAAAAAAGGACAAATTTTTTTTAGAGAGAGACAGTGATGGAGAGTTTCTCTCTCGTCGACGTCCCCGTCGCCTCGGCCGATACTCTCCTGTACCAGGGATCTTCAGGTAGTCGGATTAGGGTTTTTAAAATTTGAGATTGAGGGTTTTCTGTGGTTCTTTTTATGGGATTTGGTTTGTTTGATAAGTATTTACTATTCTATAGCTGAAATATCCTTTCTTGGCGGGAACATTAATCGAAAGTTATCTTCTTTAGTCAATTTGAACTGATCTGGATTTCACTACATGAATGCTCATGTTTTGATTCGGAATTTGGGAAAAATATCAATCTTTTTAAGATTATAATTTGAAAGAATGTTTCTTTATAAGGTTTTCTTGCTGATGTCGTGAGTCGGATTTTCATTTTTAACATTCAGGGTTTCCTTGGTTCTTTCTATGTTTTTTTTTTGGGTTTGTTTGATCTGTATTTACTGTCATACAGGTGAAAGATCCTTGCTTGGATGAAATTGGATTTAAAGTTTGATTCTTTAGTTAATTTAAACTGCTTCACAAATAAATATGTGGAACCCTCTTTATTTAATTCCGAAAAAAATTCCAATTTTTTTGATAAAGGAGAAATGAAATGACAGGAAAGATTATCATTTACTGAACCGTATGATCTTTATTTTGTGATTCTGGATGGTAGGAGAAAGGATGTTCTTTGTAGGGTTTTATAGTTGATGTTTTGAATTGGGACTAATGTTTGTTATCAGGGCTAGGGTTCTTTCAGTGAGATTTTATTTGATTGGTCCATATATACTGTTATATAGGTGAAACATCCTTTCTGGGATGAAATTGCATTGAAAGTTGGAATCTTTACTCAGTTTCAACTGATCTGGTATTTAGTACTTGTAATGCTCACAACTGTCTTCAGAATTCGTGGATAAGTCTCAATTTTTTGGAAAAAGGAGACATCATATACTGGAAAAGATGACCATCTTACTGAACCATTTGAGCTCAGGGAACTACAGGAAAAAGGGTGTAATCTAACATGAACACAACATTGATTTCGGTGTGCCTACATATTTTGGAGTGTCTGTGTTGTGTTTTATATGCAGGGGCGGACCCATAATTTTCTTTTGATAGGGGTGTGGTGTGTGTGTGGGTGGTGGTGGAGGTGGGGGGGGGGGGGGGGTGGGGTGGGGGGTGAAATTACCTTCTGCCCAAAAAGAAGAAAATGAACTAAGGAAAAAACGCGGTTTAAGAGAATAAAATGTGAGACCCCTTAGTTAAAAAGATCATTTACTTACAAACTAACCAGCTATACAAGCATTAAATTGCAATTTTTTTTTATATAACTTCAAGTAAATAACATCATAAGTAAAAATATATTGCGTTCAACCAAAAATCCAGCCCCCACCCACCAAAAAAAGAAGAAAAGAAGAAGAGAGGGTGGGTCCGCCCTTGCTGATATGTATCCTTGCTTTGAAGAAGCTATATCTTGATTCTCGAATCTTCCATACTTTATTAGTGTTATAAGGTCATGATAGATGACTACAAATGGATACAAGATTTGTTCAAAAATTGCTTGCAAGAAACTAATATAAGAGGTGAGGCATGTTTGGTACCGTATATTGTTATACTCAGTGCGAGGTTTTAGGTTATACTAGCTTATAACCATCTGTAAAACTCGCTGATCCTTAATTATAGAATTTTGCTATGCCTCTTTCAAGAGACAAGCCATTGGAGTTGTTTGGTGAAATATTTGCACTTTGCTAGTATAATAGTTGGTTTATGACCTACTAATTTCAGTTTGATGAGTCACAGGTGGAACAAAGAGGAGCTATGGGGAGGATCTGAATAAGAACTCTGAAGGCGTTAAGCGGGTAAAGATGCGTGATCTTGGCTCAGTACTCCGGTCAGAAGGTGAATCATGGATTTACTCACATTTTCCTCAACATTTATGTACAGTATCTTCCTAATAGGTAGTTCGGGATGTCAATTCTTGGTCATTCTCATCTTAATTTTGTGTGGTAGTTCAAAGTTACAAATAATTTATCTAGATGCAGCACTTAACAGAGCTGAATGGAAGAAAAAGAATCAAACAGCTGAAGCCAAAAATTTGGGAAGAAGGCTTGGTGGTTGTTGGGCTAGCGGGAGCACTGGAAAGGTTCTGGCATAAAAGCCAGCATCAAGATATCGTGTGTTGTTTTCTTGCTAAGGACTGACAAATGACAACTTATATATATTTTGGACCTGGCTGAAAATAGTGGAGATTTTAGGATGAGTCCTTTTAGTATTTGATGAGCTGTGGTATTTTTACTTGACCAAAAGATGGCTTATCCATAATCATTGATTTTTAAAACCACTGCCCGACCCTTTATTTTTCCTTTTGAACAAGTCTCAGATTCTTAGCAGTGAGTTTTGAACCTAGATCTCATGTACAGAGTTTACATACCCTATGAAACTTTATTACTATGATATAATAGGACACGTCACTAGCATCCTTGTGATATTTCTTGTGGAACCATGGAGCGCATGCGGACATTGGTTATGTCACACACTGTTCAGTTACTCAGGATCTTCTACAACTTGTATGGTGAAACAATCAAGTTGGCACTTACTTGATGCCAATTTATCCAAGGAAAATGTATGACGGACATTAGCATCATGAAATTTCTAATTTCAATACTAAATGCTGAAATATTAGATGCAAATGCTAAATCTGTTCTTTACCATGAAGACGTGGACAGATGTCTAGTAGGCATTACTCAATTCATGTTTTATTTTAATATTTTATTTGTATGGAAATTGGTTTATTTATTTTAGTGTAGTAGGAATCAAGTTGCTTTCTCATATATCTGACAATTTCCTTATTCTTGTTTCTGTTCCTGTTGTTCATCTCACTATGAATCAAATTATTGATAAATTAACAATTATGTACTCCAGGATTCAGAAAATGTTCAAAACTAACAGAAGTCAAGCAGCATGGGAATCACAACAAAGAAGACGAGTCTTCCCAAATCATAGAAACAGCTGTTTCCTTGCTTTCTGATAAACCTAATACATTGAACCCTGGCCAGCCTCCTGAACCAAATGATATATGTTTGAGTTTGGGCCTTGTTGAAAATAGTGTCCAATCTCCTGCAAATTTGATCAGCAATGTTGCACCAAAGCATAATCACGAGACTGGGGGACCTTTCTCCAATACAAACACTGAAAATGAACCTGTCTCTCATCCCACATGTTCAATAGGTCTTGCTTTGGACTTGAATGAAAATTTCTTCCACCCCTATAAATCATTGGGACAAGTGAGATCTGTAGATGCCTCAGAATGTGGTAGCACTACTGGTCCAGTGGAGGAGAGTGAGCCATTGAAAATTTGGAAGGAGATGAAGCAGAACGGCTTCCTGTCATCTTCCCATGGAGGTATACCGATCCCCAAGCAGCGGGGACGTCCAGCTAAAAGAAGAAAAGATGAAGAACTCAAGAAAAAGAGTGAATTATCAAAGAAAGAACAGACAAATAAGTACACAAAGCTTGCTGCCCCTACTGGTTTGCTCTCTGGATTGAATCCTGGGATAATCAAACATGTCAGAAATAGCAAACAGGTCAATTCCATTATAGAGGCAATGCTGCAATCTGAGAAGAGAGAAGACCAAATGCAGTCAGTGGACCAAAGTGAAAATGGAAGTATGGGAATTAGTGCCATTAACTCAGCTGGTAACCAGTTCAATCTACATATGAACAGAACATTTCCTTGTGCGTCGGGGTCATTTCTGTCTGGACACAGTTTCTATCATGAAAACTCTACAGCATCAGGTGTCCATTCTCAATACGATGATGACTCACTTGCACTGAAACTGTCATCATCTGTAAGTATGGCATCTGAACATGCTAGCAGTGCATCGTTCGATGGTTTCTCGGTTAACCAAGATAGCCTTACATCTCTATCATTGAAAGGTCAGTTTTGTCATCCATTCAATCTTGAATGTGAAAGATCTATTACTTTCTTTAATGTTAGTAATTGTAGCAGATGGGCTAATACAAATGTTATTTTCTCTGTGTAGGTGCTAGTGTAGCTTCTCAGTGGTTGGATCTACTTCAGCAGGACATCAAAGGCCGGCTTGCTGGTAATATTTTCTTTTTATATCAAATTATAGTAGAAGTTGAATTTTTAATGATTTTATTCATGTTTTGTTATTTATGTTAATGTGCTTTGCTGCAGCACTGAGGCGCAGTAAGAAAAGAGTAAGGAATGTAATTCAGACTGAACTGCCATACCTATTATCAAGAGAGATTTCATCTAAACAAGACAATATGGCCCACGGCGGGGATTCTTCAGAAAGTGGTCATCCCACAACAGAGATTATGAATCACATGGTGCGATGGAGATCTATTTTTAGTAAAATGGATAAAGCACTGCACGAGGAAGGGAAACACCTTGTGAGTAAACACTATTCATTTATTAACAATGCCAAAAGGATTCCTTTAATGTTGTATCTTTAATCTCGACAATTCCTGATATATGGAAAACATTTCAAGCGAATTACAAACCTCCCTTAATTATCTATATCTGGTAAAAATCTTGATTTCTGCTAGAAACTAGTCTGCCATGGTTTGGCCGATGCAGCCTGTAGGCTAGCAAGCATGTTTTAGTTGACCTGTTTATATTCCCCATTCATTCTAGTTATAGAATAGGACGTTCTAAGAGTCTATAGTTGTTTGATATTTGGATGGTACCTTCTTCATGTGGAAGATTTGCTTCCCTTATGTGAAGGATCAACAGACAATGGCAATTTTTTAACGGTGATATTTCCTTCTTTTAGGAGAACTGGTTGAAGCAAGTCCAAGATATGCAATCTCATTGTGAGAGAGGGCTGAAACATTTTTGTGCTAATAATGGCTTGTCGCGAGTAGGCCCGTTGGAGAAACTGAGGTTTGTCAGTCTTATCGAGTATCAGACTTCATGTGATTTCTTACTGGTTTGAGCTGACAGTGTTAATATATATATTGCTCTTCCGTCACAAAAATATTTTAACATAAAAATTTCTCTTTGTAGTGGGCTGAAGAAAACAGACGTTGTAGAGAGGGAGCATGCGGTAAGGGCAGCTGCTGCTTCCATCTACTCCACATGCAACTTCATCATGACAAAAGAAAATGTGCCTTGTTGCTGACCTTATTCGAGCCTCTACTTCATCCTTTTCCTTTTACTTATGATGGTATCATTCTTTGTTGTTTTGAAATGTATCTTAGCACACTATATTTTTCTTTGGTAATTTACCCTGTAATATCTACTGGATCCTTTCTTTTATTTTCTTTACCATTGTAAGCAAGTTCCTTGTGGCTTACATACAAAGAAAATACTCTGTGCTTCTTTAACCCTCTAATTCATACTCTTACTTTTAGTTACGATGGCCTTTGTTGTCCTTGGTCGTTGTGAAATGTATCATAGCAGTCTAGAGTTTTTTCAGTAATTTACAGTGCAACTTTTACCAGAGTTCAAACTTCCCTTTTTTTTTCCTGTTACCATTGTAAGCAAGTTCCTTACTGCTGCTGTTTCAAATATTATCAGGTTCTCTGATCTCTTTCGGTTATTTTATGCTATGCAAATTATTGATTTGTTTCTTTGTTCATGATATTGGTTTTACTGTGCCATGGTGGTGAGAAAGTATAATTTTTAAATGTAGTGAGTTATCTATTTTGTTGCTTTTTGGAGAATTGAGATGTTCATTAAGATAAGGGGAAAATCATGACACAACTGGGGATATGTTGGAATTCCACAGAAGGTATGCTCTTTCACTAGTAATTGCATTTTGTTTTAAGAGAGGTATGCGCATATTATTATTTTCGGCTAATTCAAATGAATCTTAATGTTGATGTGAGGAAAGTTACAACTACTGTGTATGTGCACAGAGCCTATAACTGGTATTGAAGTGGTGAGTTCTCATCATGAAAACTTTGCATCTGATCTATACAGTATTCTAATGCATGTATGCATTTTTTACATAAGTACAAAATGTAAAACATGTAGGGACCCTTCCAGAATGATGAATGAGTTTTGAGTTTGGGAGATTGTTCTCTGACACCTGGATATGTATCCTAAATATAATTTTTTTGGATATGTATCCTAAATATATGATATTAGTTCTCTGCTATTATAATTTCCAGTAGTTTCATGTTGGCTGCGATACACTTTTATAGGGTTTAGATTTCATTGTTCATCTCCAAGATCTCTTTGGTAGTCAATTATGGTTTTGGATCGCGACTCATGAATCACCCATTAGTCAATTACGATTTTAAAACACCATTGTAATCACACTTTTTTTTTTTCATTATAATTATGATTCCAAACCACACCTTGAACTGATGTGGTTCTTCAATCCACATTTCAATTCCTTTCTTCTTCCTCCCTCTTGTTATGTCATCCCACCACTACTATCTTGATCAATTCTACCACCTTCCTGTCTACCGCCATTAGTCCTTTTATTATCGATCCTATTGCCTGACCATGGTTATCATTTAGCCTCCAATATACCACTGGCCACAATATTCCATCATCCTGGATCTAGCTGATGTCGATCCCATGTTCCCCATCAAGGTTGTCATCAAGCGTGTACCTCCCTGTCTGACATAAGGAAAGAAAGGAGTGGTCATCGAACTTGAAAGTATGCCAGGGGGATTGAGGGTGGTGGAAGACAACATCGATAATTGGTATGGTGTGAACATCGATAATTGGTACAGTGTGGATGGTGGAGAAAGGGGTGATGAGGAGAGCTCGAGGCGGAGGGTGCTTCAGATTTTGGTTTCGTTGATTTTGGGTTGAAGCGGCTTTTAATGTGTTGAGTTATGGGGGACTTATTTGGTCCCACATCGGATAGAAAATAAGGAGGCTAGCCTAGCTGTGACGGAGCAGACCACTACCGAAATGACTGGAGCTGAGATGATAGAGCTGGAGGAACTACATCAGTTCAAACTTCAGGTTGAGAGTTTTAAGGACAAGGGACTGGCCACTCAGGATCTGGATAACACTACCTACCTTGGTAACTTTACTGGTTACGTTGCTCATATGGACAAAGGTATTTCGGTTCAGGCACTTGCATCAACTAAATCTCATACTGGTTGGATCATAAACTCAGGTGCATCTAGGCATATTACAGGTGCATCTAATGAGTTTGCATTATATTATCTGAGCAAGCATATGCATCCCGAGACAGTTCATACTGCTGATGGGACATTCCCAACCTATCAGAGGTACTGGCTCGGTCAATTATACTTCATATGTTACCCTGTCATCTGTATTGCATGTTCTTTTGTTTCCGGTCAACTTACTTTCTGTTAGCTCTCTCATTGATCAATTGAATTGTACTGTTCTTTTTGATCATGATGTGTTTTTTCCAGGAGAAGGCAACGGAAAAGAGGCTTGGGACTGGCATCAGACGTGATGGTCTTTGGTACCTGGATCGGGAGGCTGCAATGCTTGTTGCTACTACTAGTGGAGGTCCAGAGACATAAGCATTGCTCCAACATTGCATATTGGGGCATTTATCTTTTAATAGTTTGAATAAGTTAGAACCTGAGATAATGAATAAAGTAGAAAAAAGAGGTTATTTTGTAATGCTTGTGAACTTGGAAATCATACACGTTCTACTTATAAAATGGTTGGTTTTCGAAGTTTTGAGCCATTTGTACTTGTTCATTCTGATGTTTGGGGACCGTGTCTTACTACTTCTATCAGTGGATTCAGATGGTTTGTTATCTTCATTGATTGCTACTCACGTATGACCTGGATCTACATGATGAAGTAGAAATCTGAGGTGTACAAATGTTTTCAAGACTTCTCGGCATATGTGAAGATCCAATTTGGAGTACATGTGAAGATTCTTCGAACAGATAATGAGACCGAGTACTCCAACAAGAAGTTTGCTAATTTCATCTCTAGACGAAAAATTCTTCATCAAACCACTTGCTCAGACACTCCTGCTCAGAATGGGATGGCTGAACGCAAGAACAGTCATCTACTAGAAGTGTCACGTTCTTTGATGCTGACAATGAATATGCCAAAATTCTTGTGGAGTGAGGCTGTCGTGACCAGCTTATCCAATCAACATGATGCCGTCAAAAGTATTAGGGATGAATACACTATGTGAGATGCTCTTGGGCTCTAATATTTTTATTGTTCCTTCCAGAGTGTTTGGCTGTACATGTTTTGTGCGAGATCACAGAATGATGGTGAGCAAGCTGGATCCACAAGCAGTTAAATGTATCTTTGTGGGCTACTCACCAAGTCAGAAAGGATACAAATGTTGGTGTTCCACTGAAAGAATGTTGTTTGTTAGTATGGACGTGACCTTTCAGGAGTTTGAACTATTTTATGGGGAGAAGACGGAGTTATATTCCTTGTTCGAGGATTGCTCTACTGATGCTAATAGAGAGGGGGAGAATGAGAGTGACATCGTGGTTGATATGATTCCATGTCCTTTTGAGTCATCGAGGAGTGATGGTGTCTCAAGGGGAGCCGACGGTCAGGGGGAGCTGAGAGTATATAGGGAGCATGAGCAGCAACAGCATGAGCTTCCTCTTGATGTCCCTATGTTAGTACCCACAAATGCTGATGTCCCAACTCCCTCTTCTCCAAGACCTTCTTTGGCCCTTCCATCTCAGTCACCTGGTAAAAATTTTTCCCCTGATACTTCTAATCCTCCTGTCTTGCTTCGTAGAACTTCTAGAGTTAATGCTGGAACACCTCCAGCTAAGTTTGGCAGTTGGGATACTGACATTGCACATTACATTTCATATGCATCCATTCCACCTGCATATAAGTCCTTCATTGTATTATTCGATTCATTGTTTGTACCTAACAACTGGCAGGTAGCTAAGCAAAATCCTAGGTGGTTGAGTGCCATGCAGGAGGAACTTCAGGCCTTGAAGAAGAACGACGCATGGGAGCTGGTACCATTGCCAGCTGGGAAGCGTGCTGTTGGATGTAAATGGGTTTATACTGTTAAGCAGACTCTATAGGACAAGATTGACAGGTACAAGGTCATATTGGTTGCTAAAGGATATAGCCAAACTTATGGTATGGACTATGACGAGACCTTTGCTCCAGTCGCAAAGATGAGCACTGTGCGAGTGTTGGTGTCATGTGCTGCCAACTTCAATTGGAAACTACATCAGCTAGATGTCAAGAACGCATTTTTGCACGGAGATCTCCAGGAGGAGGTGTATATGGAGATTCCACCAGGCTTTGCTAATTCACAAGCAACGAGAAATATATTCAAATTGAAGAAGTCTTTGTATGGGCTAAAGCAGTCTCCGAGAGCATGATTTGATAGATTCAGGCTTGCAGTCTGTGGTATGGGGTATATGCAGTGCAATAAAGATCATACTATGTTTTACAGGCACTCTAAGACTCGTATCATTGTTCTTGCAGTTTTTGTTGATGATATTGTAATTACTTGAGACGATACCGAGGAGATCTTATAGCTGAAGAAAAGGCTTGGAGAGGAATTTGAAGTTAATGATCTGGGACAGTTGAAGTACTTCTTCGGAATTGAAATTGTAAGGTCACGAAAGGGTATAGTACTTTCTTAGCGAAAGTACGCTCTGGACCTTCTTTCAGAGACAGGAATGCTGGATTATATGGTTGCTTCTACTCCTATCGAGCAAAATCACAAGTTGTGTGCTGAGGGTGGTGATCCGGTGGGTAAGGAGCAATATCAAAGATTAGTTGGTCGGTTTATATATTTATGTCATATGAGACCTGATATTACTTGTGTCGTGAGTGTGGCGAGTAGATATATGCATGATCCTAGAGAGCAGCATATGGAGGCAGTTCGCAGAATTCTTAGGTATATTAATGGAAGCCCAGGAAATGGGTTAAGGTTCAGAAGTTCTGGACATATGAGAGTTGAAGGCTATTGTGATGCCGATTGGGCGGGTTGTATAAACGATCATAGGTCCACTACAGGTTACTGTGTTTTTGTTGGAGGCAATCTTGTATCTTGGCGCAACAAGAAACAAGATATAGTGGTTAGGTCTACAGTTGAGGCCGAGTACAGGGCTATGACAGTTAGCATGTGTGAGATGATGTAAGTGAAGAGTTTGTTGGTTGAGATGCGTTTGTTTAGAGGAGACTCCCTGCAACTTTGGTGTGACAACAAATCAGCAATTGATATTGCAAACAATCCAGTTCAGCATGATCGCACCAAACATGTGAAGATTAATCGGTTCTTCATCAAGGAACAGCTGAATAGAAAAGTTTTGAGTTATGTGAAATCAGCGGAACAGTTAGCTGATTGTTTAGCTAAAGATTTAGGTCCTAGATAGTTTGATATCTTTTGTAACAAGATGATGATGATTGATATCTATCGTCCATCTTGAGGGGAAGTGTTGAGTTATTGAAAATTTATTTAGTTCCACATCAGATAGAAAATAAGGAGGAGGCTAGTCTCCTCCTATATATATGTACCCCTCTTTTGGAAGTAAATCAATCAATTATTTTCTTTCTACGTAATGGTTGGGGAAGTGGGAGTCCATGGAAGTGAAGATGAAGTGCTGGGAGCAAGGGGCACAGGGAGGGAGGACTTGGAGCTATGTTGGCTACAAAGAGGAACGTGCACCATGGAAGAAGGAATGTGTAACCAAATGTATTCAAATAGCTCAATAGTAAACTCAAAAGAAGTTTTTTTTTTTTTTTTTTAATTTCTCATTTTTGAATTTAACCGTCTATGTATTATAGGGCTAATTAGAGTTAGGGTATAATGGAAAAAAAAATCAAAAATAAAAAACCAGGGTCTAAATTTTACAATTGGATATATCAAGACTTAAACTCTAAACTGATATAAAATCTGGGGTCTAAACACTAATTAGCCCATTATTATACATACAATTCTTAGTTTAACTTTGTAGATGATTCTTTTAAATGACTTGCTTACATTTTAAACTTGTTTTAGACAGTTTAGAGATGTATATATGCTGATTTGTTAATGCTTTTGTAATGCAGAGCAACCCAGGTTGGGGTTTCGACAAGAAATGCCAGTTTATGGATAAGCTTGTGTGGGAGGGTCACCCAGCATTACAAATAGAGCAGTGATAGGCAAATGCAAGCTTTCACCTGCTAATGCAGACGACCTTTCTTGAAGATGTAATTGATATGATGTGATTCATAACCACATATTTGCCTGCAATGTTGGTCATTTGTGGTGGCAATTTTTTTCGTGGTGGTAAAATTCTAAACGGCGGTAGGTGGATACGTGATGGAAAGAGTCCGTCTACTGTCTAGACGGTTGATACAATTTGAATATTTTTTATTATTTTATCACATTTTTTTTTGCATTATATAAATATTTTTAAGGATGTTTCATACATAATTATGTGGTAGAACAAAGATTTATTAAGTTTTGGTCTTGTAAAAATGAACCATAAGTCCATAATGTTTGCAAAATCGTTTGGCAAAAATATCTTGTTAGATATTGTTCTGTTTAGACGTCCATCTACGTCGTCAAAGTTTCGTTGATTATTTACACCACTGCCTACTGCTTCGAAAAACGGTACGAAAAGAGACCGCTTACTGTCTAAGTGCTGTCTAGACGGTCGAGACGGCCGTCATTTAGAACACACTACACGTCGGTATAGGAAATAAATCACCATGATTCAATATATTGTGTGTGATGGTATCGGTTCGATTAGCAGTTCAAGACAATTTGAAGGATAGTTTTGTATCTGAATTTCCTCTGAAGGATATTTTGCTTTGTAGTCTTTGTATTGACGAGGAGGGAAAACGAGAGTTTTGCATTTGACTTGTTGCTGACCATGGTTTTTTTTTTTTTTTTTTTTTGTTTTTTTTTCTAAATGTTCACTCTTGTAGCTTTTCTTGTAATTGCTTACTACCATTTGCTGTCCAGTCAGCTGTAGTAATTGTTCATGCGGAGGAATCATTGATCTCCAACGTCGTTATTGGTTAGTAAAGGTAGCAGTTGGAATCAGATGTACGTATCGGTATCGACCGATACTACAAACTATATTTTCTAATAGTGTTCTTAAGTCTACTGAAGAAAAATATATTTGACCATATTTTTGAAGAAGATTGACTTTAATTTTTGACCATATCTTTTAAAAAAAAAACTTTGATAATGTGGAGATATTAAAGAAAATATATTTGATCATATCTTTCGAAGAAGATTGACTTTGACTTTTGACCAAATCTTTGACAAGAATAATATTGGATTCCTAAGGCTACATAATATTGGAATCATATTCCTATATAATGTTGGATTTCTATGTATAGACATATGACATGCTATATAAAGGGGCAAAAGATTTCTCCAAGAGTATCTCAAGAGTACTCATGTAAGTTATTGAATAAGTTCAACACAAGAGTATCTCTCAAATTGTGTTCAATGATTGTTGAATAAGTTCGACATAAGAGAACAAAAAATTGTTGAATATGTTCAACACAAATTTTTTTTGGAGAGTTTTTGTAGAGAGTTGTTGAGAACAAAGAGCAATTGTAATTCTTTTTCTTCTTCATAGTGGAATTGAATTATCCTCGTCCGTGGAAGTAGGCATCTTTGTCAAATCACGTATATCCTTGTCTTTGTGGTTGTAAACTTTCTCGGAGGTGTTTTTCTGATTTTTCTGGGTCTATTTTCGCTGTGCGCCCAACAATTGGTATCAAAGCTTTGGAGTTCTCAGAGAAAGTTAATTGGGTAGATTCTTGAGATGGCTCCGTCAAGCAAGATTGGGAAGTACGGAATTGAGAAGTTCAATGGGAAGAATGATTTTCGCTTTTGGAAAAGCCAGATGGATGACGTTCTCATATCTCAAAAGCTTCACAAGACTTTATGTGGAAAGTCGAAGAAGTCCGCTGACATAACCGATGATGATTGGGATGATATGGATCTCGAAGCATGTGCCGCTATTCGCCTCTGTTTGGAAAGGGATGTCGTGTACTCTGTGAAGGACGAAACCACCGCCGCTGGGCTATGGCTGAAGTTGGAATCACTTTACATGACGAAGACTCTTACCAACCGACTTTATATGTTAAAGTCGCTCTACAGACTGATGATGGAGGAAGAGAATCTTATTCAAACATTACTATACGGAAATGACTCAAATTTCATAGAAGAAGCTACAAGTGCCTTATTGTCTAATTAGGTGCGGAGGTTGGCTTATAATGGCGAAAACGGTGGAGACCAAGACCAAGGTTTGATGGCAAGAGAGAGGACAAACGATAGAGCATCTTCCAGCTGAAGGTCAAGATCCAAGTCCAAGATACCTATTGAGAAGGTGAAGTGCTTCAACTATAATGAGAAATGACATTATGCAAATAAGTGTACTCGTCCAAAGAATAAGAACAAAAAAAAGGAGAATAAGACAGAAAGAGAAGGTGATGAAGCAAACTGCGCTTCAGAAGCCGACAGTGACAGAGTCTATTTTTCGGTGGGACATGACAACATGAGTGACCGTTGGATTCTCGATTTTGGATGCTCCTACCATATGTGCCTAAAAAGGGAGTGGTTTTTTTCCTACAAGGCGATGGATGGTGGTTCCGTGTTGATGGACAACAACAACACATGTCGAGCTGTTGGAATTGGGTCTATCAAGGTGAAGATGCATGATGGAATTGTGCGAACTTTGGCCAATGTTAGACATGTTCCCGGTCTTAGAAAAAATATTATTTCTCTTGGTATGCTTGACTCGAATGGTAACAAGTTTATTGCCGATAGTGGAGTCTTGCGGGTTGTTCGTGGTTCTTTGGTGGTGATGAAAGGTCACCGACATGGTAACCTTTATATATTATTGGGAAGCACTGTGACTTGGACTTTAACAGTCACTACATCGGATTCGTCTGATAGCACACGTCTTTGGCATATGCGGCTTAGGCATATGAGTGAGAAGGTCCTGACCTTACTAAGCAAGCATGGGTTACTGAAGAACTTGAAGAAGCCAAGTATGAATTTCTGTGAGCATTGTATTTATGACAAGTAGCATAGGGTGACCTTCAGTACAAGCAAGCAGAAGACATGAGGTATTCTCGACTATGTGCATATCTCGACTATGTGCATACATATGTACGGGGACCTAGCATGATTCATTCCAAGAAATGAGCGAGGTACTATGTTACTTTTATTGATGATTATACACGTTATGATTGGCTGTATTTCATCAAAACCAAAGATCAAGTGTTCAAAAAGTTAAAGCAGTAGAAAATGATGGTAGAGAACAGAACATGCAGAAAGGTAAAGACATTGAGGTCTGACAATGGTACTGAATATACCTATGGACCTTTCAAATATTTCTGTGCTCAAGAGGGCATCGTGCGACATTGGACTGTCAGAAACACGCCACAGCAGAATGGGTTAGCAGAGAGGATGAACCGAACCTTGCTTGAGAAAACAAGATGTATGCTCTCCAATGCCGGTTTAGGCAAGGAATGGTGGGTGGATGCTATACACATGGTGCGATACTTGATTAATAGATCACCAACTCCGGCTATAGACTGTAAGATTCCATATGAGAAGATGACCGACAAACCAATAGATTACAACACTTTGCGCGTGTTTGGATGCAAAGCTTACTATCATGTCAACGATGATAAGTTGGATCTGAGAGCCAATAAGGCCATTTTCTTGGGATATGCACAAGGAGTGAAGGGATACCGTCTGTATTGTCTGGAGGATAAGAAGTTCTTAATCATCAAGGATGTCACCTTCGATGAGTCTTCAGTGTTGACTTTAAGCAAGTTAGGATAATGGTGAATATAGAAAATCTCAAACTATTGAGATTGAGTCATCTGAGGATGTATCAGATGAGGTAGAGGTTTCTGAAGATGTTCATCAAGCCTCGCAAGAACAACAACCAGAAGAAGAGCAATACCAACAGAAAGATTCTTTGGCTACTACTAAGTTAAGGAGACCAATTAAGCCAGTGCACATATATGGATATGTTGAACCGGTCAAGCACTATGGATAATTGAATATGGTAGCATATACACTGCCAATAGAGGATGACGAGCCTATCACCTTCAGAAATGCTGTCAAAGATACTGTCACGTCCCATTCCTAAAATACGTAGGACTAGGAATACGTAACACGTTCAGCCGTATGTATATGAACTCCAATATATGAAAATCATATACACACGTACGCTGTACATGAATATAAAATCCACCAGTGGTAATATACCGTCACAATAAGTCACACACAATCTATATCTCATCCACAACACAAATAATAAGTAGGAATAAAGAGCTGAAAAATAACTGAATATCAAGATGAGTATCTAGTCTGATAGTCGGGTGAAAATAAATCCACTACAAAACGACTATACTGAAGTAGTACAAAATCTCTAAACAGTGGAAACAAGTCACAGTATCTGTACGGGTTCTTCGGCGTACGACAAGTCTGTCTACAGATCTAACTGACCAAAGTCTACCCTTGGTGCTGCTACTGTGTTCTTTATTCAATTATTTCTACTACCATCATATACCTGATAATGAACCCAAGGGGGTTGGTGGTAAACCCACAAATGCAATATTTTTTTTATTTTTTTTGAAAATTAGCGACATTTTTAGCCACGTTTAGCGACGTTAACTTAAGTCGCTAAATACGCCGCTAATTAGCGATGCTGTGACAAGTCGCTAAATACGTCGCTAATGATGTCGCTAAAATCGTCGCTGTACGTCGCAAACTGCTGACATGGCAGTATTGCCAGGTCATTAAAGACGTCGGTGTAACGTTGCTATATATGTCACTAATTAGCAACATTTAGCGACGTTAATTAACGTCGCTAATTAGTGATGCTGCGTCGCTAAACGTCGCTAATGTTAGCGACACATTAAAGTCGCTAATGTTAGCGACACATTAAAGTCGCTAAAAAATGTGGCATATAGCGACGTTTTTTGTTTTAGGGACTTGGTTTTTTTCGACTGCTTTAAAACGTCGCTAAACCAAATTAGCGACAATTTTTGGTTATTTAGCGACATTTTTAGACGTCGCTAATTTGACTTTTTTTGGTAGTGCACATGAAAGATATCGTGCACATCTGATAGGGCTGGCGGCAATGCAATTTGATAGGCAACTGAAGTGACTCGTCTGAGAATTTTAAACGGGCCAACAAATCTTGGACTTAACTTCCCTTTTATCCCGAATCTCGTCACACCACGCATGGGCGAGACTTTTAGGAACACATGGTCCCCTACTTGGAATTCAAGAGGGCGACGACGAACATCGACATAGCTCTTTTGTCGACTTTGTGCTACTTTTAACCGTTCTCGAATCAGCCGAACCTTCTACACTGTTTGTTCAACCAGTTCCGGCCCAAGGATTTGCCTTTCCCCAACTTCATCCCAGCAGATCGGTGACCTACACTTCCGCCCATACAGCACCTCATACGGAGCCATCTGGATGCTAGACTGATAACTGTTGTTATAAGCAAATTCGGCTAGCGGCAGGTTGACGTCCCAACTTGACTTGGAATCGATTACGCAGAGGCGCAGCATATCTTCTAGTACCTGATTCATCCGTTCTGTCTGGCCATCGGTTTGAGGATGGTAGGCTGAGCTGAATTTCAATTTGGTCCCCAACGACGACTGAAGGCTTGTCCAGAAACGTGAGATGAACCGTCCGTCCCGATCTGATACTATGGAAACTGGCACTCCGTGCAGCCGGACTATCTCGTCAAGGTAGGTCTGGACAAGGCGATCGGCGCCCCAAGTACTTTTAATGGCAATAAAGTGTGCAGATTTGGTTAACCGGTCGACGATGACCCAGATTGCGTCGTTCCCCCGTTGCGTCCTTGGCAGACCAACAATAAAGTCCATGCTGATGTGCTCCCACTTCCATTCCGGGATAGCAAGATTTTGTATTTCTTCGCCCGGCCTCTGATGCTCTGCTTTCACCCTCTGACAGGTTATGCATTGCGACACAAAGAGTGCTACTTCTTTCTTCATGCCGTGCCACCAGAAGACAGTACGAAGTTTCTTATACATTTTTGTGCTCCCGGGATGGATCGCATAGGCTGCATAATGTGCTTCGGTGAGAATTTCCTTTCTGAGTTCTAAATCATTGGGGACGCATTGCCTTCCCTTTACTCGCAACACCCCATTCTCATCCACTGCAAAGTCTTTCGACTTCCCCGCTTTGACCTGCTCTCGCATTTTCCGGAGGAATGGATCGTCTCTTTGAGTAGATGTGACTCTCTCTATCAGATTGGGTACAAATCGCATCTGAGCAACCCGCGCGCCGCGATAACGAATTCTGAGTTCGATGCCCAATTCTTCTAACTCCCTTTGTAACCTGCGATCGACGGACAGAGATCCTGCAAAGACCCGACTCAACGCATCTGCTACCACATTTCCCTTTCCAGGTGTGTAGTCAATCGTCAAATCATAATCTTTTATCAATTCTAGCCAGCGCCGCTGTCGAAGGTTCAGATCTGCTTGGTTGAACAAGTACTTTAAACTTTTGTGGTCGGTATAGATTCGGCAAGGCACCCCATAAAGGTAGTGTCGCCACAATTTTAACCCGAACACAATTGCTGCCAGTTCCAGATCGTGTGTGAGATAATTCTTTTCATGCTTTTTCAGCTGTCTGGATGCATAGGCTATCACTCTGTCTTGCTACATAAGTACACACCCTAAGCCCTGCCCTGAAGCGTCACTGAAGATTTGGAATCCCGAAGTCTCGTCCGGTAGTGCAAGTAACGGGGCAGAAGTTAGGCACCGCTTTAACTCAGCAAACGATGCTTCGCAGTCGGCGGACCACTCAAATGCGACTCCCTTCTGTGTGAGGCGAGTAAGAGGCGAGGCAAGCTTGGAAAAATCCTTTACGAACCGTCTGTAGTAACCCGCTAACCCGAGAAAGCTTCGAATTTCACTAACGGATGCAGGTCGTTTCCACTCGACAATGGCCTCTACCTTCTTCGGATCGACTGAAATACCTCCCGCAGAAATGATGTACCCTAGGAAAGATACACTGCTCAGCCAAAATTTATACTTACTCAGCTTAGCATACAACTTGTTGTCTCGAAGGGTTTGTAGCACGGTCCGCAAGTGCTCTGGATGCTCTGCCCCATTATTCGAATACACCAAGATATCATCAATGAACACTACTACAAATCGATCGAGGTACGACCGAAATACTTGGTTCATCAAACCCATAAAGGCAGCGGGGGCATTGGTCAAACCGAACGGCATTACTAAAAACTCATAATGGCCGTAGCGAGTGTAAAACCCCCTTCCTAGAAAATCGTATATACCCTTTTATTTATTAATTATTAATTAAATTATAGTAATTAGGGGCTAAATAGGAGAAATAGATTTTTAATAATTTTTATGTTAGGTGTTCGGACACTTAGAGGACTTATGGGACCATCAGGAATTTTTAGGAATTTATTCCATGTAGGAGACCCCTTGAGCAGTTGCTAGCCTAACAATGTGCATTACCCTAATCTATAAATTTTTCTATGAGTATATATATTATATATATATACAAATATATATATAAGAATATATTAATAGAGAAAAGATTAAGAAATAATTAAGTAAAATATTAATTAAATAGGTAACTAATAATATAATAATAATATTAATAATAATAATCTACTTAAGACTACTTAAACTACTTGCAGCCAGGGAGCGCCACTTTTCAGCAACTTTAGTTTTTTTTTTTACTAAAGTTCTTCTTCACACGGATTGTTGCTGTGACCGCAGCAATTTGACATATGCATAGACCCGCCCATTTACTTCCTTCAGCCCATTGCTTTACCCGCGTCCAAACCCAATCTATCCCTCTCTTTCTCTTAATATATAATATATATATATATATATATATATATATATATATATATATATATATATATATATATATATATATATATATATATATATATATATAATAGCTCTCTAAAACCCTAACCTAAAACTCCAGACTTTCTCTTCCCATCTAGAGCCGTCACCACAGCCAGAGAAGCCTCCCCAAGCCATCCAACCATCCCATCGACGCCGACATCGCGAACTGCAGTCTCCCACTCGAGGCACCTTCGCTCCGGCGTAATTTTTCGTCGACTCGCTCGACCAAACGCTGTTCCGTTTTTATAGGTATGATCATCCCTTAACCCTCTCCAATATTTGTTTTATAGCCAACCTCGGAAAACGTGTGTCCCTAGGTGAAAAACAGCGCCCAAGTTGGCCCGGACTTACCCAATTCTGAAATCGCAGAAACTTGCGATGACCACCCATATTGCCGAGTTCGTATCTCCCACCACAGAGATCCGAATTCGATGATTCTTTTTGATACCGGTAGAATAATTAACCTAGTTTATTTTCTGTATAATAACCCTGTACTATTAGTTGCTGTGGACAAAATTATATTCGTCACAAAACTGCACGCACCCACTTTTTTCCAGATTTCAAAAAGTTGGAGATCGGAGCGCGCCCCGCCAAACGGGACCGCCCCGCCGTGTGCCAAGTGTACCGAATGGTACACGCAGCATAATCGGACACGTGAAAATTTGTGGAGACTGATTCGGACGCGTGTGCGCGCCGGAATCAGGCCGTATCCGCGGACACATTTCGTGTCGCAACTTTTGTGGAACTCGCACGTATGTTGTGCACGCTTGTCAGATTGCGACGAAACTTGCGCCACTGGACTAGTGGTAACGTGCTGGTCCTGTGACCCAATTTTCACGCACTTCTGAGACGGTTGACCAGATCGCCAATTGGCGGGCCCTATAGTTGACTTTTTGGACAAAATTGTGTTCGGCTCATCGGAATCCACATTTGGACATACCGTTGGGTTCGTACTGACATTTAGAGTTGTTTGACCTATAGTTTGTTCCATTTAGAGACTGTTACCCTTGGCACGCTTTTCGGTACAAAGTGGGCCACATATGGACCCCACTTTTGCCCAAAATTACCGTTTTACCCCTGTGTCCAAATTGGACGAAAGGGAAGTACTTTTTAGCTATTTTGCTTATTCCGGAAACGTTGGTGATGTTTATTTCAGCATCCGGAGACATTTGTTCTGTGGCCATTGCTTTTGATCCTGTGCGTTTGACTTCTGGACAGTACACCTTGCAGCTTTCTTACCAGGCAAGATACCTTGCCAAATTGTTTACAGTACTTTGCATGCTATTTATATTTCTATTTATTTATTTTATTTCTGTATAGTTCTTGCATGTGTAGTTTTCCTTTCAGTCATTACTATATATTAGATATGTTGACACACACTTGACACTTAGTATCATAGAGGACAATTATTAGGCGTATGGGCTTTTAACCACTCTGGTAACACCGTAGTCACTAGTACGCACTATGGTGGGTCGTGTCCGATGGTCGCTACCCCCGAGGTATGTCGATTGATGGAGTCCGAGGGTCGCTACCCCCGAGGTATGTCGGCTGATGATGTTCATGGACGAGCGTGAGGTTGTGAGGATTAGATCGAGTAGACTACCCTTGCCCATACGTCGAAAAGTTGTCCTCATTTGCATTCATATAGATTGTCTTGTACAGCGTACTTATTTATTTTCAAATTATATGCATGTTTACTGTATTCCAGTTGGCTCGTATTTTCTGTATCTTGTTACGTCCCTCTGAGGACCTGGTCCTCTGCCAGGTGTACCTGTTCTTGAGTATTTGCAGGAGCGCAAATTTGCAAGGATATAGATGCTTCGTGGATGTCTTCTCTTCGAGCCGTGATTTGGTAGCTGGTACTTATATTGTTTGAGTGAGTTGTACTTATATTGTATTTACTTTTCCCATTTGAGTTGGTAGTGGATTTGTTTCCATCCAACTATCATCTTTAGATACTTCTTATTGAGATCTAGTTTCATAGATACTGGTTATTTATTTTTATATAATTTTGGTGGATGAGATTTAGATTTTACCATATGACTTGTATTACATTTTATACCACTTGTGGATTTTATATTCATATTACAGCGTACGTATGGATTTGGTTTCCATATATTAGAGTTGCCATATCCATGCGGCTGGCATGCTTACGTGTCCTAGTCCTACGTGTTTTTGGGACTGGGGCGTGACATGTTTTTGTGGTGGCCCATGCAGGTCCAGAGCATATTGTCTCGGTTATGTTACTGTGCCGAGCAAGCCTGCACCTAGGACTAGAGTATAGGATCTCATCCACAATTGACTATGATTCACCTTCCTCCTCTAGGTCCTATTTTGAACAATTGTATCTTGCTTGATTCCTGTACTTCCCTAATAATTCTTTGAGTATAGCCTTCTGCTAGAATATAGGAACCCATGTTATTAGGATGATAATTAGGGTAGCACACCTATTAAGAATACAACGAGAATATAGACACACCACTAAGTTTAGAATATCTAGTGAACCTAGAATTCCTTATCTTTAGATTGTTATACCCTTACCCCTTGATGTATTAAGAAGACTTGAGAGTAGTATAGACACTACTAGAGTTAGTTAGAAGTTTGACCATATTGTTGACCCTAGTATTGAGGAACCAATAGAAAACCAAAACTCAATATTTGGACTGAACTAACCTTCATAGTTAGATAATATTAGAACTATAAACTTAGATCATTGTCTTATTATTAGTAGACAACACTTTAGGAAGCCAAGAGCATTGAATATAGTAGTTTCTTGAACATACCGCAAACACAGAGAGTAGCGTAGCATCTCCCCTTAGGAAACCTTGACATTATCTATAGCCTCTCTATTTTATTTCATATATTTGTTTCCCTGAAACCCTAGCACTCGCTATTTGTGCGACGACTAATCAGGTTCTTCTATTCTTCATCTTTCAACTCGTGCCCTCTGACACTTCTGATTGTAGGCCAAATGAATTCTTTTATGATATGATATATAGTTTCCTAGAATTATAGTTGTAATCTTGAATTTTGAAATTATGTGCTTAGTAGCAAGTATTTGATAGTTGAGCTGTTCATTTAGATTATAATTTTATGGTTACAACTTAGTTTTAAATCACGTAATTGAACCCATATCTCCACATAAGTTATCTCCTCTCTCACTTGAGGGCTAGTAACCTTTCTATCTTTACTATTGACACTTGTTCTATAAGCACTACGACTAAGAGGTAAGATGACCATGACCTATGTAATAGAAGAGGATACCCCAATAAAGTACCAAGACCCTTCTCATAAACCTTAACAAGAATTTCTACGGTATCCTTAAGACAATTACAGTACTAGTTTATTGTTATAAGTTGGGTAGAATACCTCACAACATAGTATCACATAGTCTTTTGCCTTATTATTGAAGTGTGAATGAATGACATTTAACTGTATGCTAGCTTAGGACGACATTATTTTTTTTCAGACTGTAGAGCTTAGAAGCCATACCCCTGCTTTGTCAATATCGACCTAGACAAGAATTAGTATGATAACTGTAGAGATTGTAGAGTCTTTTATTATTATTGCTTATGTTGTTTTTGCTTCTGCGAACTTGAATTAATTTGTACCTTCTTTCATCATAATCCAGCGTATTTATGTTTGTTGTACTACCTTGATTTATGCTGCTATTATAGTCTAATTTTTTTTTGCAAGCTTATTCTTTCATCGAGCTTGCTCATGGCATATGTATTATTGGGTGCACACAATGATACAATTGCCTAATCAGAATCGGTGTATTAAGGTCTAGCTAACCTTAGTGCGCTTGGTTCGCTCTTCGCATTACTACTTTACGTGGATTGAGATATATGGTAGTAGACAGATATACTTACCCCTAGATATGTCTGACACATCGTATCGGTTACATAACTGTACTGATACGAGCATGTAAATAGGAAATTACCAAAAAAAAATAGGATTTCAATCCACAACTGTCCTGACAACTCTCTTTTCGATTCTTTAATCTCTTTGAACCTCGTACTTGTATTCTGTCACCTTCACCTTGAGTTCTTTATTATTTCTCTCCATCTTCCCCTATTTTGAAAAGACGAAACCTCGTGCTGGTATAAGTTGACACTGATAGTATTAGCTATACCCCATAAGGTTAAACACATGACTTAGTGACTCTCTTTTATAATTGGTTAAGGGCATATCATAGGTGATATGTTTGGTGTTAAACCTTTGAGGATTAAAAATCATGATTTAATAATTTGAGCAATAGTTTTCTAGATGTATGGCCTTAGGTGGTAGATGGAAAATTTTAAGTTCGGTAGATTGTGAACCTCTCACCCAATTCTCATCTTTGTGCAATTTTCTAATTGTTGGGCGGTTTCATGCAAAGGAGCATTTAGGTGTCCACCGTTGGTCATGTCACATGAAGAAACCTATTTTTCGCTCATGTGGACTTTTCCCATGATTTTTTGGGATGTGCAATGCGCAACATCGCCCACCCCTTTAAACCTAGCCTTGCATTTTTAAACGATGCAATTCTTATACCATCCTTGCATTCTATCGTGGCTTAATTTTAATTTCGAGGACGAAATTTTTACAAGTTGGGTAGAATGTAAAACCCCCTTCCTAGAAAATCGTATATACCCTTTTATTTATTAATTATTAATTAAATTGTAGTAATTAGGGGCTAAATAGGAGAAATAGATTTTTTATAATTTTTATGTTAGGTGTTCCGACACTTAGAGGACTTATGGGACCATCAGGAATTTTTAGGAATTTATTCCATGTAGGAGACCCCTTGAGCAGTTGCTAGCCTATTAATGTGCATTACCCTAATCTATAAATTTTTCTATGAGTATATATATTATATATATATACAAATATATATATAAGCATATATTAATAGAGAAAAGATTAAGAAATGATTAAGTAAAATATTAATTAAATAGGTAACTAATAATATAATAATAATAATAATAATAATAATAATAATCTACTTAAGACTACTTAAACTACTTGCAGCCAGGGAGCGCCACTTTTCAGCAACTTTAGTTTTTTTTTTTACTAAAGTTCTTCTTCACATGGATTGTTGCTGTGACCGCAGCAATTTGACATATGCATAGACCCGCCCATTTACTTCCTTCAGCCCATTGCTTTACCCGCGTCCAAACCCAATCTATCCCTCTCTTTCTCTTAATATATAATATATATATATATATATATATATATATATATATATATATATATATATATATATATATATATAATAGCTCTCTAAAACCCTAACCTAAAACTCCAGACTTCCTCTTCCCATCTAGAGCCGTCACCACAGCCAGAGAAGCCTCCCCAAGCCATCCAACCATCCCATCGACGCCGACATCGCGAACTGCAGTCTCCCACTCGAGGCACCTTCGCTCCGGCGTAATTTTCTGTCGACTCGCTCGACCAAACGCTGTTCCGTTTTTATAGGTATGATCATCCCTTAACCCTCTCCAATATTTGTTTTATAGCCAACCTCGAAAAACGTGTGCCCCTAGGTGAAAAATAGCGCCCAAGTTGGCCCGGACTTACCCAATTCTGAAATCGCAGAAACTTGCGATGACCACCCATATTGCCGAGTTCGTATCTCCCACCACAGAGATCCGAATTCGATGATTCTTTTTGATACCTGTAGAATACTTAACCTAGTTTATTTTCTGTATAATAATCCTGTGCTATTAGTTGCTGTGGACAAAATTATATTCGTCACAAAACTGCGCGCACCCACTTTTTTTCAGATTTTCAAAAGTTGGAGATCGGAGCGCGCCCCGCCAAACGGGACCGCCCCGCCGTGTGCCAAGTGTACCGAATGGTACACGCAGCATAATCGGACACGTGAAAATTCGTGGAGACTGATTCGGACGCGTGTGCGCGCCGGAATCAGGCCGTATCCGCGGACACATTTCGTGTCGCAACTTTTGTGGGACTAGCGCGTATGTTGTGCACGCTTGTCAGATTGCGACGAAACTTGCGCCACTGGACTCGTGGTAACGTGCTGGTCCTGTGACCCAATTTTCACGCACTTCTGAGACGGTTGACCAGATCGCCAATTGGCGGGCCCCACAGTTGACTTTTTGGACAAAATTGTGTTCGGCTCATCGGAATCCACATTTGGACATACCGTTGGGTTCGTACTGACATTTAGAGTTGTTTGACCTATAGTTTGTCCTATTTAGAGACTGTTACCCTTGGCACGCTTTTTGGTGCAAAGTGGGCCACATATGGACCCCACTTTTGCCCAAAATTACCGTTTTGCCCCTGTGTCCAAATTGGACGAAAGAGAAGTGCTTTTTAGCTATTTTGCTTATTCCGGAAACGTTGGTGATATTTATTTCAGCATCCGGAGATATTTGTTCTGTGGCCATTGCTTTTGATCCTGTGCGTTTGACTTCTGGACAGTACACCTTGCAACTTTCTTACCAGGCAAGATACCTTGCCAAATTGTTTACAGTACTTTGCATGCTATTTATATTTCTATTTATTTATTTTATTTCTGTATAGTTCTTGCATGTGTAGTTTTCCTTTCAGTCATTACTATATATTAGATATGTTGACACACACTTGACACTTAGTATCATAGAGGACAATTATTAGGCGTATGGGCTTTTAACCACTCTGGTAACACCGTAGTCACTAGTACGCACTATGGTGGGTCGTGTCCGATGGTCGCTACCCCCGAGGTATGTCGGCTGATGATGTTCATGGACGAGCGTGAGGTTGTGAGGATTAGATCGAGTAGACTACCCTTGCCCATACGTCAAAAAGTTGTCCTCATTTGCATTCATATAGATTTTCTTGTACAGCGTACTTATTTATTTTCAAATTATATGCATGTTTACTGTATTCCAGTTGGCTCGTATTTTCTGTATCTTGTTACGTCCCTCTGAGGACCTGGTCCTCTGCCAGGTGTGCCTGTTCTTGAGTATTTGCAGGAGCGCAGATTTGGAAGGATATAGATGCTTCGTGGATGTCTTCTCTTCGAGCCGTGATTTGGTAGCTGGTACTTATATTGTTTGAGTGAGTTATACTTATATTGTATTTACTTTTCCCATTTGAGTTGGTAGTGGATTTGTTTCCATCCAACTATCATCTTTAGATACTTCTTATTGAGATCTAGTTTCATAGATACTGGTTATTTATTTCTATATGATTTTGGTGGATGAGATTTAGATTTTACCATGTGACTTGTATTACATTTTATACCACTTGTGGATTTTATATTCATATTACAGCGTACGTATGGATTTGGTTTCCATATATTGGAGTTGCCATATCCATGCGGCTGGCATGCTTACGTGTCCTAGTCCTACGTATTTTTGGGACTGGGGCGTGACAGCGAGTGCGAAAGGCTGACTTTGGCACATCGTCCGGCTTAATTTTGAGCTGATGGTAACCCGAACGGAGATCGATTTTTGAGAACACTATGGCAGCTTGTAACTGATCAAAAAGATCATCTATCCTGGGAAGAGGGTATTTGTTTTGAACAGTTGCCTTGTTTAATTCTCGATAGTCGATGCAGAGTCGCATCGAGACATCCTTTTTCTTAACGAACAGTACCGGTGCACCCCATGGAGACACACTAGGCCGAATATACCCACGATCAAGCAATTCCTGTAGCTGAATTTTTAACTCTTTTAGTTCTGCCGGTGCCATTTATATGGAGGTTTGGAAATGGGTTGGGTTCCTGGAAATGTGTCGATGGTGAACTCTGTCTCTCGATCGGGCGGCATACCGGGCAACTCGTCGGGGAACACATCAGGAAAATCCGCCACAACGGGAATAGATTCAACGTTTGCACAATCTTGCCGAGTGTCTCAAACGGAAGCCAAGTATCCTGTGCAGCCGGAGTGAATCATCCGTCGAGCAGACATTGCTGATATCACCATGCAGGCATTTGACGCTTCTGACTATGGACTACACGAATAGCAAAATTTGGCCTCGCCAGGAAGACGAAACACGACTTTCTTCTCCGCACAATCGATAGTAGCAGAACAAGCGCCAAGCCAATCCATTCCCAGAATGATATCGTAGTCCCCTATGTCTAGAACTATCGCATCAAGTGACAATTTCCTCCCTCCGATACAAATGGACAAAATGAATCGGCAGGCAAGCTCGTGCCTGACGGAGTACTGACGCTAAGCCTTAGGCCTAACGGGGTTTGAGTGAATCTATGTTCTCTAGCGAAGTTTGTTGACACAAAACTGTGGGTAGCACCTGAATCAAATAACACTCGTGCAGGCATATTATTGAATAGCAACATACCTGACACTACGGTGTTCGAGGCAAGCGCCTCGTCCCTCGTCAATGCATAGACCCGGCCCCCAGTGTTCGGACGACGCTCTTGTTGCTGCGCAGCCCGATTCGCTTGGGGTCCCTAAACTGGATTTTGCTGTTTTGTACGATGCTGAGGGACTCGGTTGGGGCGATCAAGACAGTCACGAGCATAATGGCCCAGCCGACCACAGTTGAAGCATCCCTGATTTCGACATTCGTTAGCCTGGTGTCCTGTATGGTTGTATTTTGCACAGCGCTGCCCTTGGTTCCCCCCTGATTGTTGCCCTGGTCGCCGCCATGATTGGGACGCTTGTTAGCGTAGTTTCCTCCTGTATTACCTTGGCGCTTGTGATTGGAATGTTGCACAGTGCCCCCGGTAGTGGAAGGATATTGCGGCTCCAGGACAAGGGCATAATTAAGGACTTCCCTCATCGTCTCGTATTGCGGAGCGACCACGTACGCGTGAATAGAAGGTCGTAGTCCGCCTTCAAATTGCCTGGCTCGACTTGCTGCATTGGGCAGGTAAGAACTAGCAAACTTTGCCAACCGGTTGAATTCTGCGGCATGCTGCTTCACCGTCATCGTTCCTTGTTGCAGACGCATGAAATCGTTCTCTTTCTGACGACGAATGGGTGGGGGGATAAATTCTTCTTCGAATGCGCCACGGAAGGTGGACCAAGGAATCGTCTCGCCATCATCACCAGTCGAGAGCGATCTGTGGTGTACATCCTACCAATCGTGCGCTTTCATCCGAAGCTGGAGTTGGGCGCAGGCGACTCGTTTGTCATCAGGTACTTCTAGAAGCTTAAAGTGGTCTTCCAACTCGGCCAGCCAATCTAATGCCACGACCGGATCCTCCGTCCCTCGGAAGGACGTGTTGCAGACCTTTTTGAAGTCAGCAAAGTCAAAGGCAGTCACATCCTTCTTCTTTGCATTTTGGGGCACTATGACTTCGTCTGATGCTGGCTCCATCGGTTCCGCTATTGTTGTTGCAGATTGGTTAGAAGCCAAGGTCTGAACAATTTGTTGCAGAGCGTCCACCTGCTTCTGCTGGATCTCAAATCGAGCCTCTAGATTTTTCTCGAACTTGTCCTGTCGGGCCTCATCCCTCTTCTGTTGCGCTTCTAGCATTAGCATCATTCGTTCAACCGGATCGACAGAGGGCGCAGGCCGCTGGCTCTCAGAACTAGCCGAAGTGCCTGAAGTACTTTCATCAACTTGGCCTGTTGCTTGGGTTCGAGCCATTCCTGCTGAAACAAGTAACTTATATCAGTCTCATAGAGTATTATGGACTTACTGTATGAAATGCATCTCATTTTGCACCAATTGATTTCAAGAGTTTACTCGAACGAGACAGGGTCATCTTAGAAAAACTTTCCGACTCGAGATCAAAGGATCTGAAGCTTTGCTCTGATACCACTGTGTCACGCCCCGATTTTGCCCAATCGATAATCGTCTCCCGGGCGTGATGCCGTGCACGCGTAGGGCGCGCGTGCACAAGGCCTAGGCATAGTAATAATCTTTAGAACATATGCAACAGAGTACGCAAATAAGATAACACACATTTAGGCATAGAAAAGTTTCCTTTTTGTTGATAATGATCATCTGATTACAGACACTTGATCCAAAACGAGAAGGATGCCACTCGGCTTACAACTTGGATACAAAATGAGATAGCCGTTCCCATACACCACATCCTTTTACTAAAACTTCAAAAGATATTATAGACACCCGCTGGCGAAGCTATCGCCTCGCCACGGAGCCGCATATAAGGGTTGCGCCTGCTCCAAGTGCTTTGTACAAGCTTCAAAAAGTCACGGACGGAATGCGTCGGATACTGGACTGGTTGGGGAAGGAAGAAGCTTCAGCTCCTCGCCGCGTCGCTCGGGCTCGGAGAACCTGCTGCAACGAGGGTCAGTACTATGAAAAATACTGGTGAGGGCGAGCTAACCCAACTAACCAAATCCATTATTGTTCATATGAAGCATGCAATATTATTGTGGTCTTTCTATCTTGCATTAGTTCAATTTACATGCAAGCATTGGATATATTCGATTTACGGAATAATCGTGCTACCGTTAGGTAACTTTTACCTTCCCGTCTGAACTGTCTGCATAACACTTACCATGTTCTTCCCTGCCACGAAGACATCATTAGTATGAGCAAACAATGCAGAAATATATGTACATTGGGTCATGGCATATCATTGCCACCGTGGACAATAGCTACAGTAAGCGGTGACCCTTGCAGCTTGGGTAGCTAGCCCCGCTACAAGGCCTCCCCCGCCTTACCCGTGCTAGTCTTGCTAGCGTAGCTATCCGAGTTCCACCCGGAACGAATCGACCCCAGTGCCCCGGGCGCCGTTCGCAGGAACTAAACCTTGTGGACAAATTGTCCGACCGAACTAAGCATTTACACTAATTCAATAGATAAAGCATTCAAACCACAAGAATGTATACATCTACTTTAGCATAGTATATTGGCATAGTCTTCCTGTCCAAGTGATTGCATTTCAATATAGTTTACACAATACATGCGTACAGTTATATAGAATAAGTTCTAGCTACAACTGAAGCATGAATATATAAATGCATAGCGGACAAGCACGCATCAATGAGATCGTTTGAGTATTCAATGTAACAAGCATTTTAAGTGTTTTCAAGTCTAACTCATCTTTCTCTTGACTCAGTTTTATTCTTAGTATGATATCGTTGGAGCGGGATGCATAATGAGTCAATTATTATTAGAGTGAAGACTTTGCAGAAGGGTGCTAATCGAAAGAAAGCCACTCACAAGTTGGAGAACTAGGGGAGAAGGAGAGAACTTTAAGACTCCGCGCGAGCGTCGTCTACCCGTTCACCTGCACGCACCAACAGATGATCAAGATCTCCTGCTTCGGTCTCCGAGGTTCGATATGAATTTGCGAGATCCTAAGAACGAAAATAATAAAATCTATCAAAACCGTTCAAGAAAACGCAAGTCATAAAACCAACAAGAAAGCAACCAAGCGGCACAAAAATGGGCAAGGAAACCAGCGCAACGGAAAGGCCCCTCTCGACTCTGCCGTCGAGTCCTTCCTTGAGGCACGATCCGTTGAATATGGGACCTGATTCCGAAGAAACCAATCCATAACGAGAAAATGATCTTGATTCAATCTGTCCCATTCGGACGGTCGTAAGTATTTCTTGGCCGCGCTCCCTGAATAGGGGGAACGGGGCATTACAACAGGCTTGCCTGCAAACAAAATAACCTCACACTTGCTGCCTGGAACCACTCCTCCCTGTATTCTACCTAATGCAGAAATTATCGTGGGCTGAACCTAGTCTACCCTCACACACTACTAACAACTATCTCTTTCTAACAATCACACAATACTCCCTTAAAAATGATTATCCACTACACTGAGCTACACTCATAAAAAGACAAAACACTCTACACATACAACACTCCACATCACAACACTAGATACAAATGAGTATCCCCTATCCATAACACCAACACTATAATACCACACACCCTAACATAGTACACCAATGCCCGATCACCCACACCTGTGCAACAAACACAACAAGTAGGGAACACTCTACCTGCAGTCACCAACAATTCCCTTCCACATGTGCATTTGCTCCTGCTGCAAACAGCTTATTTCCCCCTATAGGTCTGGATACTCCCAGGAACAGCACCCCATACATACTGTCAAGTACTAAGCTAAGCACAGACACACACACACACACACAATCAAAACAACAAACACCTTGTGTGCATAAAGTTAAGTATCACACTAAATACACCGATACACACTCTCCATTGAGAAGCCAAAACCCCAAATACTCCATAATAATCATTCTCACATATCAAATACATTATTATATAACTAATGCAACTTGCTACAATAGAAATTAAAGAAAAATCACACAAATCACCCAAATTGGGCCCCATATCACCCCGTATTATGATACGGCCGACTCATATCTATTTGTGGACACGTAGCTAGTTTTTTAACCCCGATCTAAGTCTAATTAGACTAAATAGTCTCATGACACACACTTGATGTTTCAATCTCGTAATTTCCCTAAAATACACACAAAATCCTATGTAGATGTCATATTTGGAGTCCAATTGGCCTAGTTCTTCTTTCTATAGGTATCCCTATGCCATAGGATGGTTTATAAAGGTCCAATACATGATTTAGAAGCTAGAAAGAAGAAAAAATTAGATCTATACCTATTGGAAGATGGATTCACAATGAATTGCTTACTAGGACACGATCCAGCATGATCTCCTTGTCATAGATACTTGCGAGGTTGTTATCTGTCAGATGGAAGAGCGAGTAGAGCATAGTACTAGGAGGTTGTTATCTGTCATGGATACTTGCGATGCTCGACTGACAGAGTTGGAGCAGCAATGTCCTCCTGGTCCGTCTGCATCGTCATCTACATCGACTCATACATCGGAATCCATGACGCTTATACATGAGCGGTTTGATGTGCTATTTGTAACCACCCTGATTTTTATATAAGGTTAGTTCGGTAATTAATAAACTTTTTTTTATTTTAAGTATTTATTCGATAATTTAATTGAAATTTGAAAACCAACCACCATGGTTTTAAGATCTTGAGTGCAATACTAGTCTTTCCCTTCCAACCAACCTAGTATGCTCGACTTAGACGAGTCAAATTAGGATCCTTCTATGACAGTCCCTAACAAATTCTTAATCCCATGCCTTATTTTGGTCGCACAATTTTTACGACACAATTATGAGGAAAAATGATAATTTAATTAATTCTTTTGTCGTGGTGTACGATTTTAACACGCCATCCCAACCCATTGCTTCCAACTAAAACCTAACTGGTCCTATTATGAACATGATACTCGAGTTGCGTTATTCGAACCCCCTACATACTCTCAATATAATATTAAGTAAAAAATAGAATTTATGAATTTATTAAAATAATTTAATATTCATTAATATTTAGTAAATACCTTTTGAATTGATATAAATTGGGTTATAAATTATTTGTTGGGAGAAATATAAATTTTCTAGAATTTTTCCAAGTGCCTAACTATTTTCTTGAGAATTTTGTAAACTCCCTCGACCAGATTTCAGTATTTTAATATTATTTTTAGTTAATTAGAATTAGTGCAACTTTTTTAAAAAAAATTTATTTACTATATATTCTATTGATTGTACACCTGTTCATTACACAATTAATTAGGGCCTCACACTAGCTGTTAACCCTAAACTAATTTCATATTCCTGCCCTAGGCTTGCTAGACTACATTTTCTGTATTTTTAGCAACTCCCAGAAACCTCGTTTTGTACTTCGTTTTAGTCGCACAAATATCGTTACAAACATACGTATTTAATCCCTATTTTATTTTCTGCTCTTTACCCATCTCTGTACCTTAGGGATTTGAGGACCAGTAGGCACCTGTTTTTCCCAAAAAAAAATACGATAATATTCTACTCTAATTGTATTACAATTATCGTATTGACACCGTAGAAAAATTATGACCCTAACTGCCCCTAAATAATTAGTGAACACCGTGCGCAGTATTTATTAAATAATAAATACAGTGACCCGTATTACCTGCAGAATCAGACCCTGCATCTGCCCAGACTCACCCCACATATTTCAAAACATTCTCCCCAGCATTTTCCCTCAATTCTGTGAATTTTGGTAATTTTTAGAACCAGGTGATTTTTCAGACAAATTGCATAATTGCGCAATTTCCCAATTTCTGGACTTTTATGCAAATTATGAAAAGTTAGGATTTTTATGCAAAAATGCATGTTAGATGGCATTACCCTATTGGCTAGACAATAGGTGGCATGGGACCCACAGAAAAATCTGCTGAAAATATCCCAAAAATCCAAAATTACCAAAAATACCCCCAAAGTTCTACTTATTTACGAAATTGCCATTATCCTAAAATCTATATAAACCCTAAACACCCCCTTCTCTCTCATTCCCAGGCTCCCCTCGGCCAGCTCCGGCCACCGCCCACCGCCGGACCACCCCCACTCGACTCGCCCCTCCCTCGGCTACCTCCCCGTCCATCGCCACCCTCTCCGACCACCGCCTCCGCCGCCCTGAACCACCGCAGCACCCCTCCCCTCCCTGCCCGACAGCAGCTCCTCCCCTCCCCGACGCTCCTCACCGCCACCCCGACCACCGTGGGCCACCGCCACCACCACCAAACACCTTGCCATCTCCTCCTCCACCGCCCTGACCTACCCCCACCGCCCCACGACGGCCTCCGCCGTCGGCAAATCCCCCGCAAGCCACCACCGCCTCTCCCTGTCATCCTCCTCGAACCACTCCCCGACGCTTCCCACCGCCACTCCGGCCACCCCTGACCACCTCCACCCACCCCGACCTGTTCGCCACCTCCTCCTCCACCACCCCGACAGCTTGCACCGCCGCCCCCGCCACCGCACGCGGCGCTGCAGCTGCCGCAAGCTGCTGCTGCTGCTGCTACTGCTAGCAGCTACTGCTACTGCCGTTGCTCCTCCGGCCGGCCGCCGTCGACTCCGCCGCCGTGCTTCCACCGGCGGCAAGCCCAGTGGGCCCCCTGTCAGTAGGTAAATTATTAAAACCCTAATATATATGTATTTACATATATATCCCTATATGTATATATATAAATGTATATATATAGGTATATTAATATGTATTTCTATGTATATGTATATAAATATTTATACAAATATATTATATATATTATTATATACTGTATAAATATAGTGTATTTATACAGTATATTTTATATTATTATTATAGTCTTATTATATATGTATGTATATATACATATATATATATATCTATACATAATTATACATATATATTTATATATATGTATATTAAGTATAAATATCTATTTATTATATATTTACATATTATATATTATAGTATGCATTTATATGTATATAGTTATATTATATGGTAATAATTATTAATGCTTTTATTTCTGTTTCATATATTTATATATATAATATAGTTATATATAATATGAATACTGTAAATAATATAACATATTATCTATATGTTATATTTATACTAGGAATTATTATTAATAAATATTGCTAATAATACAGCTTATATTTATATGTATATTTTAAATTCTTGCACTGTCTTTAAATTCATATATTATTATATATAAACAGTGGTCACCTATAGACCCTGATAATATTATTATTATAAATACTGTATATAACAGTGGTCACATATAGACCCTGGTATTAGTGCTGGATATTACAGCATTTATATTGTATTTAAATTCCTGCAAATGTCATTTTCTTTTTATATATATATATTATCTATATATATATATATTATGCAGTACATAGATATATATGTATTTACTTTCTGTCCTGTCATTTAATTTATTTATATTATAATCAGTGGATACACCCTGATAATATTATTATATTATAATATTTATGACAGTGGATATACCCTGCTATTATATAAATTTACATTCCTGCATTCTCTTTTCTGTATATATATGCTATATATATACTACTACTACATACTATATCTATAAGTATATATATATACTATATATCTATATATATATGTGAGTGTGTATCCTATATATATTATTTATTATACATAGGTAGATATATATACTTTTATATTATGCCCTGATAATTCACGAACCTGTATATTTTTTAACAGAGAATATCTCCAGCACAACCAGTGACCCCTGTCACAAGCAACTACAAACCTGACTGTGAGATCAGGTTACCAAACACTATCAGGGAGTAGGCAAGTATACCTTGCCAAGTTTGTACTGCTTAAATATTAAATGTTAAATGTTCTTATTTAAATTCAATTATTGTCATATAATACTGCTCCTGAAATTACATATAAATGTATCTGAGATTGCCTTGGGTACAGTCAACAGATACGTTGGCTTAGGGTAATCAATGTAGTAGTTACAGACTTACCAACAATTGTGAGAATATCCTGATATTCTCCTAGACCCTATCACGGGAACACGCAACATGGTTGCAAATGCATATTGGGATGCGAGCTGCGTAGTTGACTAGCTACCAGTACGTGTGACCGCATCACGGATTAGAATAATTCAGGAAATATACGACTTGACCTTTAGTTACATTGGGAGGGAAGAACAACTAAAATACGTATGGGACACCCACCTCTTTACCATGTGCCGCACTCGACGGAGTGATACGGATGATATAGATATGTATTCATGTGACCATTCTCATCGTAGATGGAAAATTGTATAGTGCCCTTGAACGGGGGCATATGTGGCATATACTAGCCTGTCACTATAGATTGGTGAATTACGTCAGCATATGTCTAGCCACACATTTCCCATACGTATTAGGTTGTCTCAATTTGCATTCACTTAGATGGTTAGCACCCTGTATTTATTTTATTCAGTAGTTTAATTCAGTATTTACATACTTGGCATGTTATTTTCTTGTATCTTGTTACGTCCCTCTGAGGACCTGGTTCCCTGACCAGGTTTAGCTGAGACATTCCACCCCACAGTACCTGGACCTGGACTGGAGTCTGGACATGCCCTTGAGATGGAGTTAGAGGAGATGCCGTCAGAGTCTACCTGAGTACACCTGGAGTTGGAGCTACATATTTTGAGGATGTTGCGCTAGTTTATCTTATTTCACTCCTGCTTACTTTTGTAGTGGGATTGTTCCCACCTGACTTTATCTGGGTTGTATATGACATTTCAGATTTAGCATCTATATATATATTCAGCACTTTCCCTATTATTCTTGTGGATGAGATAGATTTACCTGTATTTAGACTTGTAGTATTTTAGGACAGCGTAGCACATCACTTTGGGTCCATTAAATTGGGTAATCCCTTAGTGACGTGTCAGCTGGCCAATGCCACGTGGCCTAGTTCCGTATATTTTTGGGACTGGGGCGTGACAAATTTTCTATATAGATTTATTGAATAAATAAATAAAAGAAAAAAACCCAATCCCAAACCCATTAACCCTAACCCGACCCTAAACATCTAAACCTTCCCCCCTATCCGCGTACAAGAAGCCCCCCTTCTATATAAATGTAAACATACCTAAACCCTAACCCTAATTTTCTTCCTCCAAACTCAAGCACTAACTCTACCACTGCCATTGCCGCCGACCCCGACCACTGTGCGCCGTCGCCTGATCACCGCCGAACGCCGCAGATCCCCTCCCCCCCGCGTGCACGCGCACAGCCGTGTGGCCTCCCTTCGCACGAAGGTTTCGCCCTCCTCGCTTATCCGTTTTATATCCCGTCTTCGTTAGTATGTTTAAAACCTAACCCTCTAGGATTTTCTTCAAGTGGAACGAATTTAGGTACTCGGGTTTGATCGAAAAATTGACCGGAAGTTGGCTGAAAAACTGTTCGAAAATAGTTCAGAAATTCAGTCCAAGTACCCATGTTCATGTCCAATTTTCTACCAACTCGTTAATTATTTTCAAAATATAATTGAAAGGACTTCTTCAAAATATAACTAAACTTTTTACTGTTCTTTTAGTTTTTATTAGTTTTCCTTAATGGTTAAATTATTCTGATTCCAAAACGACCAAAAATTTGTTTTTAAAACACCCAAAATCTCTTATACGGGGTGCGTCCCTCCAAACGAAGCAACTTCGTCGTCTGTGAGTTACACCGAAAGGCGTGTAACGTAAACACGGACGTGTGAACTTTTGTGGAACTTGATTTGAATGTGTGTGCACACCGGAATCAACGCGTATCCGTCGAAAAGTATCGTATCGGTCTGTTCTCACACCTTGCCATAACTTCGTGTGTACTCATCGGTTCACAACGAAACTTGTTCCATTGGATTCGCAGCGTTACGTTGGTCCTGTGACCCAAGTTTGGTTCGATTCTGAGAACGTTGACGAAACATCGTTTCGTGGGCCCCACGGTTCCACATGACGGCCGATTTCGTGATCGGCTCATCGGAATCCATTTCTGGACGTTATGTTAGGTTTTGTCACGCCCCAGTCCCAAAATACCGAGGGACCAGACATGTGGCAATGGCCAGCAGCACGCACCGATGGACAAATCCAATTTAATGGATCCATCAGGGCGTACTTAAGCTGTAAAACAAAGTCTACGACAACATGGCACAACTAATCTCATCGACACAAGATAAAATATGATCCACATATATAAGAAATGTAAATCATCAAACAGTCTCAACAAAGTGCTTCGGGGAATAACCCGATAAAATCTGATACAATGGTTCAACAGACCAAAATATAAATGACTAAAATAAGTAAATATTGAGCATGTAACATGGATGCTCAGGAAAAGTCTTCAGCTAACACCTCGTCCTCGGGTGTCGGTACAGCTCCTGTATCTGCTTCTGCTCCTGCTACTGCTGCTGTCCCTTATACCTCGGGATAAATCTCGTCTGCAAATCCTGGGGACATAATCCGGATCCAGGTCCTCAGGGGACATAACAAGGTACAGATAATACAAGCCAAAATAAATGCAGTGCAGCAAATAATGAAATAAATAGGGTAAGCTATATAACCATCTATGTGAAATGCAAGATGAGAGCATCACGAGTACTCAGGCTGAGCCACTACAAGCTCTGTGTCGGGGAGCCGGTAGCAGTAATAATGAGTAATGGGCCAAGCTCGGGTTTCAGAGTCTTGTGCCTCATAGTAGTAGGGGATATATATGTAATCAGCCTGTAGCCTGTGTATCTCTCCCCACCCAATGTAATCACACGTCTCATGTCCATAACGTCTCATGTACATGGCACGCAAGATCATAGCTAATGCAGTAAGTCATAGAGTATCCAAGAGTATAATGTCTCTGTCAGAAGTCTGTATCCTATACAGAATTACCATGAATATCTCAGAAAGATCCTGTCATGAATAGTGTCATGTGTCCTGGGTATAATGTACTTGATAAGACAAGTACGAGAATGTAAAGGGGTCACGAATGTCCATCTCTAGATGACATACACAACATCGCGTACGGTGTTGGCACCCGACTAATAATCGGACGCTAAGTAAGTCACACGATCCTAGGTTAAGCATGCACAGTAATATAAATAAGGCAAAGAAATATGCAACAAGAACTATAAAGTTGGCAAGGTATACTTGCCCACTGATGTATTAATAAGTCAAGGAAATAGTAGCAAAGCTGCAGGGTTTGGCAAGGTACACTTGCCTGGGTTTGAATACCAACAGTCGTCCCTGTAACAGTGGATCCTGTAGGTAATCCTCCAAAAGCTATAATAAACATCACCAACAGTCTCAGAAGATATCAAATAGCTAGAAACGCCTGTCCTTAAGTCTAATTTGGACACAAGGGTAAAAATGACATTTCTGGGCCAAAGCGGGGTCCATATGTGGGCCACTTTGCACCGAAAAGCGTGTCAGGGTCAAAGGTCTCCAAATTTCTCAAACTCAGTGTAAACAAGTCAGGAACGATGATACAAACCCAACGGCACTTCCAGAATTAGATTCCGATGAGCCGATCACAAAATCGCCCGTCAAGTGGAGCCTGTGGGGCCCACGATACGCGATTTTGTCAATGTTCTCAGAATCGAACCAAACTTGGGTCACAGGACCAGCGTATTGCTACGAGTCTGATGGCTCAAGTTTTGCCTCGATCCGACGTGTGTACACAAAGTTACAGCGTGTTCCAGAACGGACGGATACGGGACGTTGTCGGCGGATACGCGTTGATTCCGGTGTGCACGCACATCCAAATCAGCTTCTGCAAAATTCAACACATCCGTATCAACGGCACGCACGTTTCGGTAAAGACCGCGCGCGACCAAGTCGTCCCGTTTGGCGGGGCGCACTCAGTTTCGGGGTAAAACATGACGTTGGTTTTTCCTATTTTTGGATCGTGGTTTGCGATCACCACAGGATGCGATACACCGAGCGAGTTGCACGGGCATCGAGAGGGTTATACAGTATACGCGTTGCAACAGACGGAATCGAAAACGGAATTATGAGGAGAGAGAAAATGCTACCTGAACAGGGCTCCGTGAATCTGAATTTCACGTGTCCGAGAGTCCTTGACACGAGCTGTGTCCTTGTCGGGGCGACTGTGCCTAGAGCTTGCTAGAGACTCGTCGGAGGGTGGCTGTGCTCGGGGCGGCCGGGGAGTGGCTGCTCGGGAGGAGGACGCCGCTGGCCTCGGGGCCCGTCGACGGCGAGGGCGGAACGGGTCGGGGCTGCTGTCGCCGGAGGTGCTGCGGGCTGCTGCGGAGTCGTGATCTAGGCGGGGGAGGAGGAAGATGAGGGACAGGGCGGAGCAGTTCGTCGGGGGAGGGCTAGGCGAAGGATGGTGGAGTCGGGCTGGGGTGGTCGATGGTCGAGGTGGATGACGGAGAAGAGGGAGTCGGGCTGGGCGGACTCGGCCGCGGGGAGTTAGGTCGGGGAAGGAGATGGTCGGCTGGGTCTAGGGCGAGGAGCAGCGTCGGGGTCGTGGGGAGAGGAGGAAGTCGCAGCGGGCAGCGGAGTCGAGAGAGAGGGTGCGATGGCGGCGGCACGGAAGTCGAGGGGAACTTTATAGGCTGCTACAGTGTTTCCGGTGGGGGAATTAGGGTTCGGTTTGGGTTTCGGGTCCGGGTCGGGTTTCATGGATCCGACCCGACCCGACCCGTTAAGCTGGGTTGGCTGGGTTCGGTTTAGTCAGCGGTTTGGTTTGGTTTGGTTCAGTCAACGGTTTAATTGGGTTTAATTCTACGTTGGTCTTTAGGGCTTTAAAACTATTTCCGGAGTCCAATAAATTCACAGAAAATTACCCTATGCCCGATTTTCTATTTTACACCATAAAATATTATTTTTATAATATTTTAACATCAATTAATCAGCATTTAAAAATCTTTTAATCACCATCACCTTAGTTTTAATTTTAGAAAAATACCAAAATTATGGGAAAAAATTATATTAAAATATTCTGAAAAATCAGGGTATTTACAATCTACCCCCCTTATGAGGATTGCGTCCTCGCAATCAAAGAATGAACTACTAAAGGGAAGAACTATGGAAATTATAAGAATGTTCAGGTGATAACTACATCCGCGAATAAGTGAGGATAACGCTGGCGCATACTATCCTCTCGTTCCCAGGTCGATTCGCCAGGAGAATGATATTTCCAAGCTACACAGACCAGTCTAATTGTCTGTCCTCGCAATGTCTTTTCACTGTAGTCGAGGATGCCAACTGGTTGTTATTCATATCTCAAGCTTGGGCCCACTACGATCTCTGAATGATCGACTACGTGACTTGGGTCGGTCACGTACCTTCTCAGCTGTGAGACGTGGAATACGTCATGCACTCCCTCTAAGGACGGAGGTAACGCTAGACGATAAGCCACCTCACCAATGCGCTCTAGAATATCAAATGGCCTGATATACCGCGGGCTCAACTTGCCTCTGCTCCCAAATCTGATAGTACCACGAGTGGGCGAGATCCTTAAGAATACGTGCTCTCCTTCTTTGAACTCTAGGGGACGCTTGTGCGTATCAGCCCAATGCTTCTGTCTGTCCTGAGCTGCCCGAAGATGATTCTGAATCTGTTTTACCTTCTCCACTGTCTGCATTATCAATTCTGGACCCAGTATTTGACGTTCACCAACGTCACTCCAACATATAGGCGATCTACACTTCCTTCCGTATAATGCCTCGAATGGTGCCATCTGAATGCTGGCCTGATAACTATTTTTGTAGGAGAACTCCACTAAGTGAAAATGATCTTCTCAAGATCCTCCAAAGTCTAGCATACACGATCGCAACATATCGTCCAAGATCTGAATGGTGCACTCCGATTGTCCATCTGTCTGTGGATGGTAAGCTGTGCTGAATTTGAGTCTGGTGCCCAGACTCTCTTGCATGCTTCGCCAGAAATGAGATGTAAATCTCGAATCTCGATCCGATACAATACTAACCGGCACTCCATGTAATCTTACGATTTATCGCATATACATGTCGGCTAGTACCTCTGTGGACTGTCTAACTCTAAATGACAAGAAGTGTGCCGATTTAGTGAGTCGATCCACGATAACCCATACTGCATCTCTTCCGCTGGGGCTTCTTGGAAATCCTGTGACAAAATCCATCGTGATATGTTCCCAATTCCATTCTAGTATAGAAAGCGGCTGTAACATACCTGCAGTCCTCTGATGCTCGGCCTTTACTTGCTGACAGACTAAACATTTAGCCACAAATCTTGTAGTCTCCCTTTTCATTCCATGCCACCAATAATACTGCCTCAAGTCTCGGTACATCTTGGTTCCTCCTGGGTGAACAGAGTACATGGAGCTGTATGCTTCAGTCATTAACTCCTGTCTCAATTCTCCATTTGGAACATACAGGCGATTCCCAAACCTTAGTGTCCCGTCTTCATGTATGCGAATTTCTGTCTGCATGCCTGCTTCTGTCCTCTCTTTGAGTCTTCGGAATCTAGCATCGGTGGGAAATGACTCTTTAATTCTTTCCACAAGTAACGACTTAACTTCAAGATTAGCTAGCAAGCCACTCTGTCCTGGTAAAATAACCTCTATCTGAAGCTCCTGTAGATCTCTTAATAACTCGGGCTGCATCGTCAAGAAATAAGCCGTAGGCTTCCTGCTGAGTACATCTGCTACGACATTCACCTTTCCCGGGTGATACTACAGATCTATATCAAAGTCTACCATCAATTCCAGCCAACGTCTCTGTCTCATGTTGAGCTCCTTCTGAGTATATACATACTTCAGACTCTTGTGATCAGTAAAGATGTCCACCTTTTCTCCATAAAGATAGTGCCTCCAAATCTTCAGTGCAAATATAACTGCTGCAAGCTCCAGATCGTACTACTGCTGGAATATACATCTCTCGAAAGAGTCTGGAGAACTCTTCCCAAGTGACTCGGTCCTATCCGAGTCTCCTCTCTTCTGCTAACTACCAATGATGTGCATTTTCAGTTAACTGTATTCTGACCGTAGTCATCCATTTCTCCCTTGGAAGTTCAACTGCTTCCAACTGGTGCTGTATGTTCGTGAGTCATTCGTGAACTTCTGTTGGCCCCTCTTTACCAGAAAAGGTACGAGGCTTGAGCTGACGAAAATTAGTGATAGATCCCGTCGCTGATCGCCTCGCTGGTGGGTTTGCCTGCACCATTGCTGATACTAGGCTGGTTCTCAAATACTCTGCCTCGTGACGCCGAGCCTCTTGCTGAATCTGCTGCTGGGCTTGCATCATGGCATACATCATCTGAAATATCTGTTGCCCGTCCATGGCTTGCCCTGGCAGGAAAACTGGCATCTGTGGAGTGAACTGTGGCAGAGGTGGGATGTCATCACGCCGGAACCTTGGATTAGGTTGGCCGGTTTGATTGCTTTGCGATATTTGTCCTCCATTCCCTAGTGTCACTCCGTCTATATAAGTAACCACAGCGTCGTGTGGCGTATCCAAGGGATTCTCATATCCGTTCCTGGGATCCATTACTCTGCAACCAAAAGATAAACTATAAGAACGCTCATAGGAATCAACACAGGATGCAAATCAAGTAACAAATTCGAGTTCGATATAGAGTTAAAAAATGGTTCAAATAATGGATGAGATCCTATAACTTATCCTATCCTTAGGGCAGGCTTGTTCGGTCCCTAAGTTGAAACCGAACGATTTAGTCGTAGACCTGCATGGGCCACCATAAAAACCATGTCACGCCCCAGTCCCAAAATACCGAGGGACCAGACACGTGGCAATGGCCAGCAGCACGCACCGATGGACAAATCTAATTTAATGGATCCATCAGGGCATACTTAAGCTGTAAAACAAAGTCTACGATAATATGGCACAACTAATCTCATCCACACAAGATAAAATATGATCCACATATATAAGAAATATAAATCATCAAACAGTCTCAACAAAGTGCTTCGGGGAACAACTCGATAAAATCTGATACAATGGTTCAACAGACCAAAATATAAATGACTGTCACGCCCCAGTCCCAAAATACCGAGGGACTAGACACGTGACAATGGCCAGCAGCACGCACCGATGGACAAACCCAATTTAATGGATCCATCAGGGCGTACTTAAGCTGTAAAACAACAGTAAATAGGTCCAATGATACGAGTCACAGTCTATTCTAATCTCATCCACAACAGATAATCACAGATCAAATGCCAGAATAAATACAAATAAATATAAACTAACAATTCTCAATAAAAGTGTCTCGGAGAATAATCCGAGAACAAGTCTGATACATCAATGCAATAGGCTGAAAATAAAATAACTAAAAATAGAAATAAATGAGTATCTCAAGCCAATACTCAGGAGAAGTCCTTTGGCGCAATCTCGTCCTCGGGTGTCGGTACAGCTCCTGTATCAGCTCCTGCTGCGGTCCCGTATACCTCGGGATAGATCTCGTCTGCAAATCCTGGGGACATAATCCGGATCCAGGTCCTCAGGGGACATAGCAAGGTACAGAAAATACAAGCCAAAATAAATGCAGTGCAGCAGAGAATAAAATAAATAGGGTAAGCTATATAACCATCTATGTGAAAATACAAGTGAGAGCATCACGAGTACTCAGGCTGAGCCACTACAAGCTCTGTGTCGGGGAGCCGGTAGCAGTAATAATGAGTAATGGGCCAAGCTCGGGCTTCAGAGTCTTGTGCCTCACAATAATATGGGGTTTATATATATAATCAGCCTGTAGCCTGTATGTCTCTCCCCACCCAATGTAACCACACGTCTCATGTCCACGATGCATCATGTCCATGTCACGCACGATCATATCTAATGCAGCTAGTCATATAATGTCTATGGATATAATGTATATGTCATTAAGCCTGTATCCTATACAGAATCACCATGAATATCTCAGAAAGATCATGTCCATGAATAGTGTCAAGTGTCCTGGGTTATAGTATACTTGATAAGACAAGTACAAGAATGTAAAGGGGTCACGAATGTCCATCTCTAGATGACATACACAACATCGCGTACGGTGTTGGCACCCGACTAATAATCGGACGCTAAGTAAGTCACACGGTCCAAGGTCAAGCATGCACAACAATATAAATAAAGCAAGAAAATATGCAACAAGAACTGCAAAGTTGGCAAGGTATACTTGCACAACAATGTATAAATAAGTCAAGGGAATAAGTAGCAAAGCTACAGGATTTGGCAAGGTACACTTGCCTAGGGTTCTGGCTCCAACTGTAGCTCTGGTTTCAGTGTGATTTGCAGGTACTACTCCGGTTGCTGAAATAAACATCACCATTAGATTCAGAAAATATCAAATAGATGGAAATGCCTGTCCTTGAGTCCAATTTGGACACAAGGGCAAAAATGACATTTCCGGGTCAAAGCGGGGTCCACATGTGGGCCACTTTGCACCAAAAAACGTGTTAGGGTCAAAGCTCTCCAAATTCGTCAAACTTAGTGTCAACAAGTCAAAAACGATGATACGAACCCAACGGAACTTTCAGAATTGGATTTCGATGAGCCGATCACAAAATCGCCCGTCAAGTGGAGCCTGTGGGGCCCACGATACACGATTTTGTCAACGTTCTCAGAATCGAACCAAACTTGGGTCACATGACCAGCATATTGCTATGAGTCCGATGGTGTAAGTTTTGTTTCGATCCGACGTGTGTACACAAAGTTACGACGTATTCCAGAAAGGGCGGATACGGGACGTTGTCGGCGGATAAGCGTTGATTCCGGTGTGCACGCACATCTAAATCAACTTCTGCAAAATCTCACACGTCCGTATCAACGACGCGCACATTTCGGTAAAGACCGCGTGCGACCAAGTCGTCCCGTTTGGCGGGGCGCACTCAGTTCCGGGGTGAAACAGGGCGTTGATTTTCCTGTTTTTGGATCGCGGTTCGCGATCGCCACAGGATGCGACGCACCGAGCGGGTTGCACGGGCATCGAGAGGGTTACACATTCTACACGACACAACTGACGAAATCGAAAACGGAATCACGAGGAGAGAGAACGGGTTACCTGAACATGGCTCCGTGAAACCGAGTTGCGCGTGTCCGCGTGATGATTCGACACAGCTTCTGTGTCCTGGACGTGTCCGGGTCTAGGTCTAGGGTTTGGGGGCTTCGCCGGAGTCGGGAGGCTGCTGGCCGGAGGCGGTTGGGCTTGGAACGGCCGGGCAGCGCTGTGAGGGTGGTGGCCGGAGGGAGGCAGGGGACAGCGGGCTAGGGCAGCGAGTGGCTGTGGCAGGGTCGCTCGCCTGGGGAGGGTCGGGCTCGGAAGGGGAATTGGGCAGCGAAGAAAGGAGAGGGAGGAGGAGAAGGAGATGGTGGCGGGGTAGGCTGAGGTTGGAGGTGGTCGCGGAGAGGGGCGCTCGGGCGTAGGGCACGGCGAGGCGGAGTCGTGTGGGTGGAGGGGATTCGTCGACGGGCTCTGCGGGGCTGGACATCGGCTTGGGGTCGGCCGACAGAGGCGGCTGCGGCTTCGGGCGGAGGAGGGGAAGGAGTGGAGTTCTGGGCGGCCGAGTTTGGAGGACGGGCGGCCGGGGGTGACCGTTGATGGAGGAGGAAGTGGAGTCGGGGACGGAGATAGGCGGAGAGGGGCTGGACTAGGGCGGCGGGTGAGGCTGAAGGTGGTCGGGAGAGATGGGGAAGAGGGAGATGGTGGTGGAGCCGGCGGTCAGACAAGGGTTCAGGCAGGCGTTCGTCGGCGCTGGGTTGAGATTTTAGGTTGCGGCGCTGGGCACGGAAGTCGAGACACATTAAATAGGGTGAACAATAATTCCTGTAAGGAATCCGGTTAGGGTTTGGTTTGGGTTTCGGGTCGGGTTCGATTCGGATCCGACCCGACCCGACCCATTACCCTGGGTTGGTTCGGTTCAGGTAAACCGGTCCGGTCCGGTTTGGTTCATTTCAAATAAACCCAGTTTATTTCAGGGTTTAATTGGTTTATTTATTTAATAGTTTTCAGGGTTTTAAAAATGCTTCCGGAGTCCAATAAATTCACCAAAAATTATCCTATGTCCAGTTTCTCATTTTATACCATAAAATATTATTTCCATAATATTTTAATACTATTTAAAAGCAATTAAAAATTATTTAATTACCAAAAGCCTAGGTTTTAATTACAGAAAATCCCAAAAAATTCCAGAAAATTATGAAAAATCCAAATTAAAAATTCTTAAAAAAATCAGGGGGTTTACAATCTACCCCCCTTAAGAGGATTGCGTCCTCGCAATCAAAAGAATAACCGGTCAACAGAGATGACACGGTTGCAAACATTATTCGAAGCACATCACGATTAAGAAAAATCAAGGTTGAGGGTGTAAGAATAATACAAAGGAAAAATTATTTCCATAAGCATTAAAAGTTATGCAATTTTCCAGATGAAGGAAATCTAGAAGACTACAATTTTGAAAACTAGGTTATCACTAGGTTATCAATTATAAGCAAGTTCAAAATTACATAGGTTAAGGCTGAGGTCACGAACCAATAGGCACGAGATAAAACAAATCTATAAACAGATAACTACGAAAAATTACGCGCATTAGCTACTCTATGGGTCTGTGCGTCTTCCAAAGTCATCGTTGGAGCTTGTTCACGTTCTTGCAGTTGATTCTTCCGCTGCTATTGAGCCTGCTGGAAGAGTGTTGTTTGTGGTGCCAAGGGTGGCCTCGGCTGATTCCCTCCTGGGGCTGGTGGTCTGACTCCTTCAACTCTCGTTTGCGGTGCTTCCAATGCTGGAGAGGCTGGCGTTGGTGCTGGTGACATTAGCGCTCTTTCTCGACGTTCGGGGCATTCCTTTAATAAATGCTGACTGGATCCGCAAGCTAAGCATAATTTCCTTTTTCATCTGCACTCGTCCTCAGTATGGCCTCGCTTGCGACAATATTGACAGATAGGTAGTACTTGAGGAGGTGCTTCTAGTGGCTGGTGCATGGGAGAACTCTTTGCAATTTCTTCCTGTGGTGCTCCGGCAGGTGCTGATGGGGCTGGTTGATGAATCATCACTGCTTTCTCTCGACGTTCAGGGCAATCCCTTACCGAATGCTTTTTGGATCCGCAGGATAAACATAGTCCCAATCTGCGTCGGCATTCTTTAGCGAAATGGCCTACTTTGCCACAGTAGTGACAAGTTGGAAGAACTAAGGCTCTTGGTGCTGCTCTCGGTGGTGGATTCATCTGTGGTCGCTTCGCAGCTCTTTCCTGTTGTGATTGGTCTGGTGCTGATGCATACGGCCGCTTCTGGCTGGTCTCTATCCTTGTGTTGCACTCCATGGCCTGTGCTGTAGTAAGAATGTCCGTTGCAACGGAGCTGACTAACTTTCGTAACTCTGAGCTGAATCTATCGATGAACTTCTCTGCTTGGATCTGCTGAACTTCTTCCTGAACCTTCTGATGGGCTTGCATCATCGCGTAGAACATTCAAAATATTTGTTGTTCGTCCATAGCCTGCCCTTGTGGAATGGTAGGCATTGGTGGAGTAAATTGCATCGATGGTGGAACGTCATCTTCTTGGATTCTCGAGGTATACTGACTTGCTGGACTACGTTGTTGTGATGATTTACCTGCACCAACTGGTGTCACTACATCTTCGTGGGTAACCACAATACCTTGCGGTGTTCCTGGATGAGTCTCGTCCCGTGCTTGTGAATCCATTGCTCTGCAACAAAAATCAACAATAAGAGGCGCTCAGGAATCAAGGCAGGATGCAAGTCAAGAATTTAATTCAAATCCGATATAGGTGTCAAGAACGATTCAAGCAAGTGGATGAGATCCTAAAACTTATCATATTCTTATTGCAGCCTTGCTCGGTCCCTAAGTTGAAATCGAACAATTTAGTCGTAGACCTGCATGGGCCACCACAAAAACTATGTCACGCCCCAGTCCCAAAATACCGAGGGACTAGATACGTGGCAATGGCCAGCAGCATGCACCGATGGACATACCCAATTTAATGGATCCATCAGGGCATACTTAAGCTGTAAAACAACAGTAAATAGGTCCAATGATACGAGTCACAGTCTATTCTAATCTCATCCACAACAGATAATCACAGATCAAATGCCAGAATAAATGCAAATAAATATAAACTAACAATTCTCAATAAAAGTGTCTCGAAGAACAATCCGAGAACAAGTCTGATACATCAATGCAATAGGCTGGAAATAAAATAACTAAAAACAGAAATAAATGAGTATCTCAAGTCAATACTCAGGAGAAGTCCTCTGGCGCAATCTCATCCTCGGGTGTCGGTACAACTCCTGTATCAGCTCCTGCTGCAGTCCCGTATACCTCGGGATAGATCTTGTCTGCAAATCCTGGGGACATAATCCGGATCCAGGTCCTCAGGGGACATAGCAAGGTACAGAAAATACAAGCCAAAATAAATGCAGTGCAGCAGATAATAAAATAAATAGGGTAAGCTATATAACCATCTATGTGAAAATACAAGTGAGAGCATCACGAGTACTCAGGCTGAGCCACTACAAGCTCTGTGTCGGGGAGCCGGTAGCAGTAATAATGAGTAATGGGCCAAGCTCGGGCTTCAGAGTCTTGTGCCTCACAATAATAGGGGGTTTATATATATAATCAGCCTGTAGCCTGTGTGTCTCTCCCCACCCAATGTAACCACACGTCTCATGTCCACGATGCATCATGTCCATATCACGCACGATCATATCTAATGCAGCTAGTCATATAATGTCTATGGATATAATGTATATGTCATTAAGCCTGTATCCTATACAGAATCACCATGAATATCTCAGAAAGATCATGTCCATGAATAGTATCAAGTGTCCTGGGTTATAGTGTACTTGATAAGACAAGTACAAGAATGTAAAGGGGTCACGAATGTCCATCTCTAGATGACATACACAACATCGCGTACGGTGTTGGCACCCGACTAATAATCGGAAGCTAAGTAAGTCACACGGTCCTAGGTCAAGCATGCACAACAATATAAATAAAGCAAGGAAATATGCAACAAGAACTGCAAAGTTGGCAAGGTATACTTGCACAACAATGTATAAATAAGTCAAGGGAATAAGTAGTAAAGCTGCAGGATTTGGCAAGGTACACTTGCCTGGGGTTCTGGCTCCAACTGTAGCTCTGGTCTCAGTGTGATTTGCAGGTACTACTCCGGTTGCTGAAATAAACATCACCATTAGATTCAAAAAATATCAAATAGCTAGAAATGCCTGTCCTTGAGTCCAATTTGGACACAAGGGCGAAAATGACATTTCCGGGTCAAAGCGGGGTCCACATGTGGGCCACTTTTCACCGAAAAGCGTGTTAGGGTCAAAGCTCTCCAAATTTGTCAAACTTAGTGTCAACAAGTCAGGAACGATGATACGAACCCAACGGAACTTCCAGAATTGGATTCCGATGAGCCGATCACAAAATTGCCCGTCAAGTGGAGCATGTGGGGCCCACGATACACGATTTTGTCAACGTTCTCAGAATCGAACCAAACTTGGGTCACAGGACCAGCGTATTGCTATGAGTCCGATGGCGCAAGTTTCGTTTCGATCGACGTGTGTACACAAAGTTACGACGTGTTCCAGAAAGGGCGGTGTCACGCCCCAGTCCCAAAATGCCGAGGGACTGGAGACGTGCGCAATGGCCAGCAGCACGCACCGATGGACAACCCAATTTAATGGATCCATCAGGGCATGCTTAAGCTGTAGTCTAACAGGAAAGAGAGCAATTGTTACAGGTCACAGACTGATCTAATCTCATCCACAACAGATAATCACAGATAAAGATAGGGTAATGCAAATAAAATAGGCTGATCTCAATAAATATCTCGGGAAACAATCCGAGAATATGTCTGGTACAACAATTGCAAATAGACAGGAAATAAACAACTGGAAATAGAAATAACTGACTACATAAGGCCAATGCTCAGGAGAAGTCCTCTGGTGCGAGCTCGTCTTCAGGTCCTGGTACAGCTCCTGGAAGTGCTCCGGTACGGGGTATCTCTGGATGGATCTCTTCAGCTATACCTGGGGACATCATCCATTCCAGGTCCTCAGGGGACATAGCAAGGTACAGATAATACAAGCCAAAACATAAGCAGTGCAGAAATAAAGGAGGCAGTAGGGTGAACTATGTAACCAGCTAAGTGATAAATGCAAGTTGAGAGCATCACTAGAACTCAGGCTGAGACCGCTACAAGCTCTGTGTCGGGGAGCCGGTAGCAGTAATAACACGTAAAGGGTCTAGCTCTGCTGGAGAGTCTACGACCTCACACTAATAGTATATATATATGAAAACAGCATGTAGCCTGTGTGTCTCTCCCCACCCAATGTAATCACACGTCTCATGTCCATGACACGCAAGATCATAACTAATGCAGCGGTCATATAATGTCTAGGAATAAACTGTCCATGTCATAACCTGTATCCTATACAGAATCATCGTGAATATCTCAAGAGGATTCTGTCTCATGAATAGTGTCCAGTGTCCTGGGTTTTGTTGTACTTGATAGGACAAGTACCAAGAGTAAGGGTATCGAATATCCATATCTAAATAACGTACCCAACACCGCGTACGGTGTTGGCACCCGACTATGATCGGACACTAGGTACGTCACACGTTCCTAGGTTAAGCAGTTAAAACAAGTTTATATTTAATTCCACAAGAAATCCATTAAGATACTATTTCAAGAATTACTGAGATTTGGCAAGCTTTACTTGCCCACTATTGCATAATTAAGTCCAGGAAATAACTAGCAAGCTGCAGGGTTTGGCAAGGTACACTTGCCTGCGGTTCCGGTTCCAGTTGCGGTTCTGACTTCAGCTGGATTTGCAGGCGGTACTCCGGTTGCTGAAACAAACATCACCATCAGATCCAGAAAATATCAATCAGCTAGAAATGCCTATCCTTGGGTCCAATTTGGAGACAAGGACAAAAATGACAGTTTCGGGTCAAAACGGGGTCCCCAAGTGGGCCCGTTTTGCACCGAAAAATGCGTCAGGGTCAAAGGTCTCCAAATTCACCAAACTCAGTGTCAACAGGTCAGAAACGCTGATACGAACCCAACGGAACTTTCAGAATTGGATTCCGATGAGCCGAACCCAAAATTGCCCGTCGAACGGGGCCTGTGGGGCCCACGACACGCGATTTCGTCAACGTTCTCAGAATCGAACCAAACTTGACCCACAGGACCAGCGTATCGCTACGAGTCCGATGGCGTAAGTTTCGTCTCGATCCGATGTGTGTACACCAAGTTAGGGTAAATTGTAGAAAGGGCGGATACGGAGCGATGTCCGCGGATACGCGTCGATTCCGGTGTGCACGCACACCCGAATCAGCTTCCGCGAAATCCCACACGTCCGTATCGACGAGGCGCACGTATCTGTGAAGACCGTGCGCGACCAAGTCGTCCCGTTTGGCGGGGCGTACTCAGTTCCGGGGTAAAATAGGGTCTGGTTTTTTCCTGTTTTTGGATCGCGGTGTGCGATCACCACAGGACGCGATGCCCCGAACAGTTTGTCCGGACACCGAGAGGGTCATACAGGCTTCGCAACGTAATTTGCGGAATCGAAAACGGAGCTAGGAGCAAAAAGTTACACGCACCTGAAGGGGACCCGAAAAACAGGGTCGAGTCGTGGGGAGAGAGGGGGGGTCGGGCTAGCGGGTTGCGGGTCGGGTCTAGCGGATCCGACCCGACCCGCTAGGGCTGGGCTCGGGTTGGGCTGGGCCGGGCCGGCCCAACGGGCCGCGGGCCGAAAAATATAAAAATAATAATAATAATAATAATAAAAAAAAAAAAATCAATAAATAATTAATAAATAAATAATTAATTAAATAATTAGTTTTAGGTGTTTTAAAAATAGGTCCGGGGTCCGATAAATTCCAGAAAAATTGTCCTAAGTCCAGTTTTTCATTTTACACCCAAAAATATTATTTCCATAATATTTTAATATGATTTATTATCTATTAAAAATCATTTAAAAATTATAACCCTGTTTTTAAATTACAGAAAAAATCCCAGAAAATTCCAGAAAATTGTGAAAAATCCAGTTTTTCAAATTTTGAAAATTCAGGGGGTTTACAATCTACCCCCCTTAAGAGGATTGCGTCCTCGTAATCAAATAATAACCGGTCAACAGAGATGACGCGGTCGCAACATCGTTTGAAAATACATCACCAGATACTTAGGGAAGTACCGTTTTCCTAAATATTGAAAGTTTACACTTTCCAGGAAAATATAGTGAAAACTATAACTTTTATCAAAACCAGGTTGTTATTAACAAAATGCAATTTACTAGGTTGGGGCTGAGGTCACGAACCAATAGGCACGAACTACACAAGACTAAAAATGGATAACTATAAATCACTTACTCGCATCAGCGTCCTGCACAGTCAACGCATAAGCTTGCCCTCGTCCTTGAGGTAGATTCCTCTGCTGCTGCTGGGCTTGCTGGAAGAGTGCTGCCTGAGGAGCCAGAGGTGGCCTAGGTGTCGATAAAGCAGGTTGGGTTGCCCTTGGTGCTCCATCTCGATGCTGAGGACAGTCCTTGGCTATGTGTTGATTGGTGCCACAAATCAGGCACAATCCCAACTTGCGTCTGCAGTCCCTCTCGACATGGCATATCTTGCCGCAGTAGTGACAGGTAGGAAGGGTCTGCGAAGCTGTCCTGGGTGGCTGGTGCGTGTGAGATCTCTTTGCAGATTCTCCCGGTGATGTTCTGTCTGGTGCTGAGGTGATTGGCCGCTTGTGGCGAGACTCCCTCCTGGTGACGCGTTCCATGCGTCGGGCTGCAGCGAGAACGTCCGAGTAGGAGATAGGTGCGACGGATCCGATGAGTCTCTGTAGCTCAAAGTTCAGTCCGTCGAAGAACTTCTCGGCCTTCTCTTCCTCTGTCGGGATCAGGGTTGGGGCGAAGCGGCTCAGACGAATGAATTCTGCGTTGTACTCTTCCACCGTCATAGAGTCCTGGGTGAGGCGATTGAATTTGTCCCGCAGTTCTGATCGAGCGATAGCCGGAATGTACATCTCTTGGAAGAGTCTGGAGAACTCCTCCCAAGTGACTCGGTCTGGTCCGAGTCGCGCCTCTTCAGACAACCACCAGTGGTGCGCATTGCCTGTCAATTGCATTCGGACGGCAGTCATCCAGCGGTCCCGTGGAAGCTCAGCTGCTTCAAGTTGATGCCGTATGTTGGTGAGCCACTCATGAACTTCTGTGGGCTCTTCCTTGCCGGAAAAGTGCGGGGCTTCAGTTGGCGGAAGTCAGTAATGGAGCCTGTAGATGGCCGTCGAGCTGGTAGGTTGGCCTGCTCCAGTACAGTTACGATGCTGTCCCTCCAGAAGTTAGCTTCGCGACGCTGAGCCTCGTGTTGGACTTGTTGCTGAGCTTGCATTATCGCGTAGATCATTTGAAATATCTGCTGCCCATCAATTAGCTGTCCTTGTGGGAGTACGGGAGTTGGTGGAGCGAACTGCGGCGGAGGTGGAATATCATCGCGTCGGAATCGGGAGGTAGGTTGACCTGCCTGTTGGCTCTGTTGAGTTGGGGAAACTCCTCCGACTGGTGTCACTTCGTCGTCATAGGTGACACCTGTAGCTTGTGGTGTTCCGGCGGGAGTCTCGGTGCATTCTTGTGGGTCCATTTCCCTGTATCAAAAATAACCAATAAGAGGCGCACTGGAATCAAGGCAAGATGCAAGTCAAAATTAGTTTGAATACGATACAGATATAAAAAACGATTCAAGCAAGTGGATGAGATCCTAAAAACCTATCCTATTCTTTATTGCAGGCCTGTTCGGTCCCTAAGTTGAAACCGAACAATTTAGTCGTAGACCTGCATGGGCCACCACAAAAATCATGTCACGCCCCAGTCCCAAAATGCTGGTGAAGCGTGGCAATGGCCAGCAGCACGCACCGATGGACAACCCAATTTAATGGATCCATCAGGGCATGCTTAAGCTGTAGTCTAACAGGAAAAAGAGCAATTGTTACAGGTCACAGACTAATCTAATCTCATTCACAACAGATAATCACAGATAAAGACAGGGTAATGCAAATAAAATAGGCTGATCTCAATAAATATCTCGAGAAACAATCCGAGAATATGTCTGGTACAACAATTGCAAATAGACAGGAAATAAACAACTGGAAATAGAAATAACTGACTACATACGGCCAATGCTCAGGAGAAGTCCTCTGGTGCGAGCTCGTCTTCAGGTCCTGGTACAGCTCCTGGAAGTGCTCCGGTACGGGGTATCTCTGGATGGATCTCTTCAGCTATACCTGGGGACATCATCCATTCCAGGTCCTCAGGGGACATAGCAAGGTACAGATAATACAAGCCAAAACATAAGCAGTGCAGAAATAAAGGAGGCAGCAGGGTGAACTATGTAACCAGCTAAGTGATAAATGCAAGTTGAGAGCATCACTAGAACTCAGGCTGAGACCGCTACAAGCTCTGTGTCGGGGAGCCGGTAGCAGTAATAACACGTAAAGGGTCTAGCTCTGCTGGAGAGTCTACGACCTCACACTAATAGTATATATATATAAAAACAGCCTGTAGCCTGTGTGTCTCTCCCCACCCAATGTAATCACACGTCTCATGTCCATGACACGCAAGATTATAACTAATGCAGCGGTCATATAATGTCTAGGAATAAACTGTCCATGTCATAACCTGTATCCTATACAGAATCATCGTGAATATCTCAAGAGGATTCTGTCTCATGAATAGTGTCCAGTGTCCTGGGTTTTGTTGTACTTGATAGGACAAGTACCAAGAGTAAGGGTATCGAATATCCATATCTAAATGACGTACCCAACACCGCGTACGGTGTTGGCACCCGACTATGATCGGACACTAGGTACGTCACACGTTCCTAGGTTAAGCAGTTAAAACAAGTTTATATTTAATTCCACAAGAAATCCATTAAGATACTATTTCAAGAATTACTGAGATTTGGCAAGCTTTACTTGCCCACTATTGCATAATTAAGTCCAGGAAATAACTAGCAAGCTGCAGGGTTTGGCAAGGTACACTTGCCTGCGGTTCCGGTTCCAGTTGCGGTTCTGACTTCAGCTGGATTTGCAGGCGGTACTCCGGTTGCTGAAACAAACATCACCATCAGATCCAAAAAATATCAATCAGCTAGAAACGCCTGTCCTTAGGTCCAATTTGGAGACAAGGACAAAAATGGCAGTCAAAACGGGGTCCCCAAGTGGGCCCGTTTTGCACCGAAAAATGCGTCAGGGTCAAAGGTCTCCAAATTCACCAAACTCAGTGTCAACAGGTCAGAAACGCTGATACGAACCCAACGGAACTTTCAGAATTGGATTCCGATGAGCCGAACCCAAAATCGCCCGTCGAGCGGGGCCTGTGGGGCCCACGACACGCGATTTTGTCAACGTTCTCAGAATCGAACCAAACTTGACCCACAGGACCAGCGTATCGCTACGAGTCCGATGGCGCAAGTTTCGTCTCGATCCGATGTGTGTACACCAAGTTAGAGTGAATTGCAGAAAGGGCGGATACGGGGCGATGTCCGCGGATACGCGTCGATTCCGGTGTGCACGCACACCCGAATCAGCTTCCGCGAAATCCCACACGTCCGTATCGACGAGGCGCACGTATCTGTGAAGACCGTGCGCGACCAAGTCGTCCCGTTTGGCGGGGCGTACTCAGTTCCGAGGTGAAACAGGGTCTGGTTTTTTCCTGTTTTTGGATCGCGGTGTGCGATCACCACAGGACGCGATGCCCCGAACAGTTTGTCCGGACACCGAGAGGGTCATACAGGCTTCGCAACGTAATTTGCGGAATCGAAAACGGAGCTACGAGCAAAAAGTTACACGCACCTGAAGGGGACCCGAAAAACAGGGTCGAGTCGTGGGGAGAGAGGGGGGGTCGGGCTAGCGGGTTGCGGGTCGGGTCTGGCGGATCCGACCCGACCCGCTAGGGCTGGGCTCGGGTTGGGCTGGGCCGGGCCGGCCCAACGGGCCGCGGGCCGAAAAAAAAAATAATAATAATAATAATAATAAAATCAGTAAATAATTAATAAATAATTAATTAATTAAATAATTAGTTTTAGGTGTTTTAAAAATAGGTTCGGGGTCCGATAAATTCCAGAAAAATTGTCCTAAGTCCAGTTTTTCATTTTACACCCAAAAATATTATTTTCATAATATTTTAATATGGTTTATTATCTATTAAAAATCATTTAAAAATTATAACCCTGTTTTTAAATTACAGAAAAAATCCCAGAAAATTGTGAAAAATCCAGTTTTTCAAAATTTAAAAATTCAGGGGGTTTACAGGCGGATACGGTACGTTGTCGGCGGATACGCGTTGATTCCGGTATGCACGCACATCTAAATCAACTTCTGCGAAATCTCACACGTCCATATCAACGATGCACACATTTTGGTAAAGACCGCGTGTGACCAAGTCGTCCCGTTTGGCGGGGCGCACTCAGTTCAGGGGTAAAATAGGGCGTTGATTTTCCTGTTTTTTATCGCTGTTCGCGATCGCCACAGGACGTGACGCACCGAGCGGTTGCACAGGCATCGAGAGGGTTACACAGTCTACGCGACACAACTGACGGAATCAAAAATGGAATCACGAGGAGAGAGAACGGGTTACCTGAACAGGGCTCCGTGAAACCGAGTTGCGCGTGTCCGCGTGATGATTCGACACAGCTTCTGTGTCCTGGACGTGTCCGGGTCTAGGGCTAGGGTTTGGGGGCTTCGCCGGAGTCGGGAGGCTGCTGGATGGAGGCGGTTGGGCTCGGGGACGGCCGGGCTGCGCTGCGAGGGTGGCGGCCAGAGGGAGGCAGGGGACAACAGGCTAGGGCAGCGAGTGGCTGTGGCAGGGTCGGCTCGCCTGGGGAGGGTCGGGCTCGGCGGGGGAATTGGGCAGCGGAGGAAGGAGAGGGAGGAGGAGAAGGAGATGGTGGCGGGGTAGGCTGTGGCTGGAGGTGGTCGCGGAGAGGGGCGCTCGGGCGTAGGGCACGGCGAGGCAGAGTCGTGTGGGTGGAGGGGATTCGTCGACGGGCTCTGCGGGGCTGGACAGCGGCTTGGGGTCGGCCGACAGAGGCGGCTGCGGCTTCGGGCGGAGGAGGGGAAGGAGTGGAGTTCTGGGCGGCCGAGTTCGGAGGACGGGCGGCCGGGGGTGACCATTGATGGAGGAGGAAGTGGAGTCGGGGACGGAGATAGGCGGAGAGGGGCTGGACTAGGGCGGCGGGTGAGGCTGAAGGTGGTCGGGAGAGATGGGGAAGAGGGAGATGGTGGTGGAGCCGGCTGTCAGACTAGGGTTCAGGCAGGCGTTCGTCGGCGCTGGGTTGAGATTTTAGGTTGCGGCGCTGGGCACGAAAGTCAAGACACATTAAATAGGGTGAACAATAATTCCGATAAGGAATCCGGTTAGGGTTTGGTTTGGGTTTCGGGTCGGGTTCGATTCGGATCCGACCCGACCCATTACGCTGGGTTGGTTCGGTTCAGGTAAACCGGTCCGGTCCGGTTTGGTTCATTTCAAATAAACCCGGTTTAGTTCAGGGTTTAATTGGTTTATTTATTTAATAGTTTTCAGGACTTTAAAAATGCTTCCGGAGTCCAATAAATTCACCGAAAATTATCCTATGTCCAGTTTCTCATTTTACACCATAAAATATTATTTCCATAATATTTTAATACTATTTAATAGCAATTAAAAATTATTTAATTACCAAAAGCCTAGGTTTTAATTACCGAAAATCCCAGAAAATTCCAGAAAATTGTGAAAAATCCAAATTAAAAATTCTTGAAAAAATCAGGGGGTTTACAATGACTGAAATAAGTAAATACTGAGCATGTAACATGGATGCTCAGGAAAAGTCTTCAGCTAACACCTCGTCCTCGGGTGTCGGTACAGCTCCTGTATCTGCTTCTGCTCCTGCTACTGCTGCTGTCCCGTATACCTCAAGATAAATCTCGTCTGCAAATCCTGGGGACATAATCCGGATCCAGGTCCTCAGGGGACATAACAAGGTACAGATAATACAAGCCAAAATAAATGCAGTGCAGCAAATAATGAAATAAATAGGGTAAGCTATATAACCATCTATGTGAAATGCAAGATGAGAGCATCACGAGTACTCAGGCTGAGCCACTACAAGCTCTGTGTCGGGGAGCCGGTGGCAGTAATAATGAGTAATGGGCCAAGCTCGGGTTTCAGAGTCTTGTGCCTCATAGTAGTAGGGGATATATATGTAATCAGCCTGTAGCCTGTGTGTCTCTCCCCACCCAATGTAATCACACGTCTTATGTCCATAACGTCTCATGTACATGGCACGCAAGATCATAGCTAATGCAGTAAGTCATAGAGTATCCAAGAGTATAATGTCTCTGTCAGAAGTCTGTATCCTATACAGAATCACCATGAATATCTCAGAAAGATCCTGTCATGAATAGTATCATGTGTCCTGGGTATAATGTACTTGATAAGACAAGTACGAGAATGTAAAGGGGTCACGAATGTCCATCTCTAGATGACATACACAACATCGCGTACGGTGTTGGCACCCGACTAATAATCGGACGCTAAGTAAGTCACACGGTCCTAGGTTAAGCATGCACATCAATATAAATAAGGCAAATAAATATGCAACAAGAACTGTAAAGTTGGTAAGGTATACTTGCCCACTGATGTATTAATAAGTCAAGGAAATAGTAGCAAAGCTGCAGGGTTTGGCAAGGTACACTTGCCTGGGGTTTGAATACCAACAGTCGTCCCTGTAACAGTGGATCCTGTAGGTACTCCTCCAAAAGCTGTAATAAACATCACCAACAGTCTCAGAAGATATCAAATATCTAGAAACGCCTATCCTTAAGTCCAATTTGGACACAAGGACAAAAATGATATTTTCGGGACAAAGTGGGGTCCATATGTGGGCCACTTTGCACCGAAAAGCGTGTCAGGGTCAATGGTCTCTAAATTCCTCAAACTCAGTTTCAATAAGTCAGGAGCAATGATACGAACCCAACGACACTTCCAGAATTGGATTCCGATGAGCCGATCACAAAATCGCCCGTCAAGTGGAGCCTGTGGGGCCCACGATACGCGATTTTGTCAATGTTCTCAGAATTGAACCAAACTTGGGTCACAGGACCAGCATATTGCTACGAGTCTGATGGCGCAAGTTTTGCCTCGATCCGACGTGTGTACACAAAGTTACAACATGTTCTAGAACGGACGAATACGGGGCGTTGTCGGCGGATACGCGTTGATTCCGGTGTGCACGCACATCCAAATCAGCTTCTGCGAAATCCCACACGTCCGTATCAACGGCGCGCACGTTTCGGTAAAGACCGCGCACGACCAAGTCGTCCCGTTTGGCGGGGCGCACTCAGTTTCGGGGTAAAACATGACGTTGGTTTTTCCTATTTTTGGATCGTGGTTTGCGATCACCACAGGACGCGATACACCGAGCGAGTTGCACGGGCATCGAGAGGGTTATACAGTCTACGCGTTGCAACAGATGGAATCAAAAACGGAATTACGAGGAGAGAGGAAATGCTACCTGAATAGGGCTCCGTGAATCTGAATTTCACGTGTCCGAGAGTCCTTGACACGAGCTGTGTCCTTGTCGGGGCGACTGTGCCTAGAGCTTGCTGGAGACTCGTCGGAGGGTGGCTGTGCTCGGGGCGGCCGGGGAGTGGCTGCTCGGGAGGAGGACGCCGCTGGCCTCGGGGCCCGTCGACGGCGAGGGCGGAACGGGTCGGGGCTGCTGTCGCCGGAGGTGCTGCGGGCTGCTGCGGAGTCGTGATCGAGGCGGGGGAGGAGGAAGATGAGGGACAGGGCGGAGCAGTTCGTCGGGGGAGGGCTAGGAGGAGGATGGTGGAGTCGGGCTGGGGTGGTCGATGGTCGAGGTGGATGACGGAGAAGAGGGAGTCGGGCTGGGCGGACTCGGCCGCGGGGAGTTAGGTCGGGGAAGGAGATGGTCGACTGGGTCTAGGGCGGAGGAGCAGCGTCAGGGTCGTGGGGAGAGGAAGAAGTCACAGCGGGCGGTGGAGTCGAGAGAGAGGGTGCGATTACGGCGGTACGGAAGTCGAGGGGAACTTTATAGGCTGCTACAGTGTTTCCGGTGGGGGAATTAGGGTTCGGTTTGGGTTTCGGGTCCGGGTCGGGTTTCATGGATCCGACCCGACCCGACCCGACCCGTTAATCTGGGTTGGCTGGGTTCGGTTTAGTCAGCAGTTTGGTTTGGTTCAGTCAACGGTTTAATTGGGTTTAATTCTACGTTGGTCTTTAGGGCTTTAAAACTGTTTCTGGAGTCCAATAAATTCACAGAAAATTGCCCTATGTCCGGTTTTCTATTTTACACCATAAAATATTATTTCCATAATATTTTAACATCAATTAATCAGTATTTAAAAATCTTTTAATCACCATCACCTTAGTTTTAATTTCAAAAAAATACCAAAAATATGGGAAAAAATTATATTAAAATATTCTAAAAAATTAGGGTGTTTACAGGTTTTTATCATCGTTATGGACTCATAGACACTAAGTTTGACAAATTTTGAGAAATTTGTCTTCGACACATTTTTCGGTGAGAAGTAGGCCAAATGTTGACATCGTTTTGACCTAAAACTGTCAATTTTGTCCCTGTGTCCAAATTGGACTTATGGGTAGTTAATCCTATCTATAAGTATATAATAATATATATATATATATAATCTGCCAACTGTCGCTAAAAACTGTGCTGAAAATCTAATATTCTGATATGCTGCCTCTTTAGTGACAGTTCTGCCTGTCGCTGAAACTGCCATCGCTGTTGCTGCTGACTTTCTTCACTGCTGCTGCTGTTTTGGTGACGGTTTACAACCGTCACCGATCCTGTTGTCGCTGCTGTTGCCTATTTCCCGCTGTTGCTGCTAATTAATGACAGCGGCTGCTGTCATTAATACCCCGCCACTGCTACAGCGGTTGCTGCTGATTTAAATGACACTGGCTGCTGTCATTAATGCCCCTGTCGCTAAAGCATGCAAATATATATATAACCTATATATATATCACACACACACACACACACACACACACACACATATATATATATATATATATATAAACCCCATAATAATTTTATATATATATTTATACCAATAAAACTATATATACACCCTCCCTATTATGTACATATTATGACATAGCCACATGCACACACATACATAAATACATTTATAAATATAAATCCATGCATACATATAAATAATCATATAGAAACTATATATAATATAATTATCCAATTAAATATACATATATACATATTTACTATAACATGTATTTATATATGTAGAAGAATGGCTACATAATATATATACTCTTAGTACATACATAATACATAGATCTAGACTACAAGAAGCACAATTATATATACTATAATATATATAATATCTATATATATATACACAAATAAAATCTTCATGAATTAAAAGCACAAAGACTAGATCTACACATAATTACACAACATATGGAGAGTATCACACCGTATCCCACTAGATCTAGGATACGCATGTGACATGAGCCCACCACACATCCAATTGTACCCCGAAGGACACAAACAAGTCACATATATTATTTATGAACAATACAAAGTGTCAAATATAGATCTACGTGTCCGTGTCAAAATATGACATGTACAAAGTCCCGTGTCGGAGGAAAAACTCCCAAATCAACACGTATCACCAAATTATTGGGATACGACCTACACGTACCCAATTGTGGATATGACACTAGCCCCAAACACATAAACACATGCCAAATTGATCTATAGGATCAATTGACACACATAACAAATATCAATCTCGAAATTCTCCCAAAATTGATACAAAAAGTACCATAACTTTCTCAATAGGCCTCCTATGAACACAAAACTAAATCCTATGGGTAGCCTATGCATATGGGTTGATTTTCCATGGTTAAAACTCAGATTTAGAACTTAATTTGAGGAAAAAAACTGAATTGTACCTATTGGGAGATGGATTCCCATTGAAATCTCCATTGAGATGAAATTGCCTCCAACTTGTAGATCATTGCTCTTCTTTGTAGATCCTTACTTTATCCTTCTAGATCCTTACTTCTCAAGTCTATAATGGTAATTTGGAAAGGAATTGGAATAAAATTTGGTAGGGAAATGAAATGGGAATGAAGAAATTTGGTAGAGGGAAATTCTAGATCTAGTTTTAAAATGAAAAGAGGAGAGAGAATTCTCCCCCCCTTTATTAATAGGCCAGCCCCTATTTCCCCTCCCACAAGCTACTATAAAATGTCTATTATACCCCTTGGGGCCTCTCATGAAGAAATAATTAAGGAAGAAAGCTTCTAGTATAATAATTTAATTAATTTAATCCATCTCCTTAACAATGGGCTTTCTAAATGGGCTAAGTTCTAACCAATTAATTCATGTTGGTCCATGGGTCTAAACTAAACTAGTTAAGCCCACTAACACAAGTCCAAATTAAATAACTAACATCTAACAACAATTAAATAATACAACAAATAATTATTTATCAAGCACAATATTTAATTAAATATAAAATTACTAAAATATCCTTTCCTAGAAAATGTGGTAGTGACAATGTTATTGTGACTGGACTTGTCTCTTTGTGATTTTATTACTTATTGTGGATGAGATTAGATATAAAAATTATGACAGGTATTTGTAGACCATTTTATATGTATTACAACTTAAGTGCACTCTAACGGGTCCATTAAATTGGGATTGCCCATTGGAGTTGTGTTACTGGCCATTGCCACGTGGCTAGTCCCTTAGTATTTTGGGACTGGGATGTGGCATAATTTTTGTGGTGGCTCATGCAGGTCTACGAATATATTGCTTTGGTTTTAACTAAGGGACCGAGCAAGCCTGCAATTAGGATAAGAATAAATTTATAGGATCTTATCTACATATTGACACGTCCTTGACCTCTATATTGAACTCGAACTTAATTTTTTGACTTGCATCATGCTTGATTCATCTGTACGAACCTCATAGTTTACTTTATGTGTAGAGTAATGGATCCACGAGCCAACGATGAGTCTCCCGCAGGTACACCATCAGGTATTATGGTTACCTACGATAATGGGGTGACGCCATCGAGTGGAGATCCCTCCACTCAACAAAGTAAATCAGCATGCCTCGAGGTTCCGACAAGATGATATTCCACCACCACCGTAATTCACTCTACCGATACCACGCCAACTTTTCAGCCAGGGTAGCCTATAGATGGACATCAGCTATTTCTGGTGTTCTATGCAATGATGCAAGCTCAACAACAAGTTCAACAAGAGGCCAAACAACGTCAGGCAGAGAACTTAAGGAGCAGTATAGTGACATCATTGGAGCAGGCGACTCCACCAGCCAGACTACCATCCACAGGATCCATCTCGAATTTTTGCCACCTGAAGCCACTTATATTCTCAGGCAAGGAGGAGCCCACAGAGGTCCATGAGTGGCTCACTAACATCCAGCATCAGTTGCAAGCAGCAGAGCTTCTGAAAGAGCATTGGATGACTGCTGTCAGGATGCAGTTGACAGACAATGCACATCATTGGTGGCTCATTGGGGAGAAATGACTCGGACCAGACCAAGTTACTTGGGAGGAGTTCTCTAGACTCTTCCAGGAGATGTACATTCCATCTATTGCTCAGGCAAAACTTTGAGAAAAGTTTAATCGTCTCACCCAGGACAATATGACGGTGGAAGAGTACAATACGGAGTTCATATGATTGATCCGCTTCGCACCTACACTGATCCCGAAAGAAGAAGAGAAGGCGGATAAATTCTTTAATGGACTGAGCTTTGAACTACAGAGATAGATTGGCGCAGTTGCACCTACTTCTTATACGAATGTCCTTGTAGCAGCTCGACGCATGGAGCGAATCCACAGGAGAAAGTCTAATCAAAAGAGACCGTACGCATTAGTACCAGCTCGACCACCACACGTGGAGCCTGCAAAGTGACCCCAGATGAATCCACCACAGAGAGCAGCATCACGAGCTACATCCCTTCCTACTTGCCACTACTGTGGCAAGGTAGGCCATATTGAGAGAGAGTGTAGACGCAAATTGGGATTATGCTTAGCTTGCGGATCCAGTCAGCATTCAGCTAGGGATTGCCCTGAGTGTCGAACAGGAACACCGATGGTTCATCGACCTGATTTACCAGCATCGGAGCAAGTCCGACAGCCACATCGACCAGCTTATCCAGCACCAGGAGCACCACAGGCGAAAGATGGAGGATTCAGACCACCGACACCAGGAGGATATCAGTCGAGGTCACCCTTGGCACCATATACCACACTCTTCCAACAGGCCCAGCAACAGCAGAGGGCACCACCACATGGATGTGGGCAGGCTTTTGCGATGATAGTGGAGGAGGCACGAACTCGAGGAGTGGAGGAGGCACGGACTCGAGGAGTAGCGAGTATGGATAAGATTTAGTCTTATCATAGCTAGCTATAGTAACAAATATTTATAGTACTACTTTAGCATGTGACTGTTAGTTCCATTCCTTATCCATACCTAGTATTAGGTTAGCATGAACTTGTTAGTCTAGAGTAGTAATATGTAAGAAGTACCCAAGTTTTCATAAGCGATAGTTAATTCTCGTTCTAATCAGACTCCTTTACTTTTGAGTTACTCATCTCTCATTGCCTTGAAACAAAAAGTTTTTATTGCTTCCCTACGTGTTCTGCTTGAATAAAACCCTCACCATTCCTCTTAATTTTTCCCTTGTTCATGGTCCCTTATCCTTTGTGTCATGCTTCAACAAATAGCATGCAACAACGTCATCTCTTCTGGAGCAAACCTTTCCTGACCGGTTACGTTTTATTTTTCTTAATTGCGAGGACACAATTATTTTAAGGTGGGTAGATTGTGAGCACCCTGATTTTTATATAGGGTTAGTTCGGTAATTAATAATCTTTTTATTTTATTTTAAGTATTTATTCGATAATTTAATTGAACTTTGGAAATCAACCACCATGGTTTTAAGATCTTGAGTGCAATACTAGCATTTTCCTTCCAACCAACCTAGCATGCTCAACTTAGACGAGTCAGATTAGGCTCCTGCCATGACTGTCCCTCACAAATTCGTAATTCCATGCCTTATTTTGATCGCACAACTTTCGCGACACAATTACGAGGAAACGATGATTTAATTAACCCTTTTGTCGTGGCGTACGATTTTAACACGCCACCCCAACTCATTGCTTTCAACTAAATCCATGCTATGAGCCTAACTGGTCCTATTACGCACATGACACTCGAGTTGCGTTATTTGAACCCCCTGCATGCTCCCAATATAATATTAAGTAGAAAATAGTATTTATGAATTTATTTAACTAATTTAATATTCATTAATATTTAGTAAATACCTTTTGAATTGATATAAATTGGGTTGTAAGTTATTTGTTGGAGGAAATATAAATTTCTTAGAATTTTTTCAAGTGCCTAACTATTTTTTTGGGAATTTTCAATATATATTTATTGAATAAATAAAACAAAACAAAAGAAAAAAACCCAAATCCATTAACCCTAACCCTACTCGTTAACCCTAACCCGACCCTAAACATCTAAACCTTCCCCCCCATCCACGTACAGGAAGCCCCCCCTCTCTATATATATGTAAACATACATAAACCCTAACCCTAATTTTCTTCCTCCAAACTCAAGCATCCTCCAAACTCAAGCACTAACTCTACCCCTGCCCTTGCCGCCGACCCCGACCACTGTACGCCGCCTCTTGACCACCGCAGATCCCCCCCCCCCCCCGCGCAGACAGCCGTGCAGCCCCCCCTTCGAGCAGAGGTTTCGCCCTTCTCGCTCATTCCGTTTTGCGTCTCGTCTTCGCTCGTATGTTCACAACCTAACCCTCTAGGATTTCCTTCAAAAGGAACGAATTTAGGCACCCGGGTTTGATCGAAAAATAGACCGGAAGTTGGCCGAAAAACTGTTCAGAAATAATTCAAAAATTCAGTCATATACCCCTGTTCATGTCCAATTTTCTACCAACTCGTTAATTATTTTTAAAATATAATTAAAAGGACTTCTTCACAATATAATCAAAAAATTTACTGTTCTTTTAGTTTTTATTAGTTTGCCTTAATGGTTAAATTATTCTGGTTCCAAAACTACCAAAAACTTATTTTTAAAATATCCAAAATCTTCAATACGGGGTACGTTCTGCCAAACGAAGCAACTTCGTCATGTGCGAGTTGCACCAAAAGTCGCGTAACGTAAACGCGGACATGTGAGCTTTAGCGGAACTTGATTTGGATGTACGTGCACACCGGAATCAACGCATATCCGTAAAAATTACCGTATCGGCCTGTTTTGACACCTCGTCATAACTTCATGTGTACTCATCGGTTCACCACAAAACTTGTGCTATTGGATTCACAACATTACGCTGGTCCTGTGACCCAAGTTTGGTTCGATTCTGAGAACGTTGACGAAACATCATTTCGTGGGCCCCACGGTTTCATGACGGGCGATTTCGTGATCGGCTCATCGGAATCCAGTTCTGGACATTCTGTTGGGTTCGTATCATTGTTCTGGACTCGTAGACACTAAGTTTGATGAATTTGGAGAACTTTGTCTTCGACATATTTTTTGATGCGATGTGGGCCACATGTGGACCCCATTTTGACCCAAAACTGTCAATTTTTCTCCTGTATCCAAATTGGACTTATGGGTAGTCAATCCTAGATATTTTAAGTATTCTGAGAATATTGGTTATATTTGTTTCAGCATACGGAGGTGTACGTGCAGAGTCCACTTTCCCAGGAGCAGTCGACGGAGTTCAGAACCCAGGCAAGTGTACCTTGCCAAACTCGCAGTAGATCCTGTTATATTTTCTTCTTGTGTATGTGTGTGTGTATGTGTGTGTGTGTGTGTGTATATATATATATATATATATATATATATATATATATATATATATATATATATATATATATATATATATATTCTTGTGATGTACCTGTTCAATCTAGGACCGTGAGACGTTGCGTAGCGTTCGAACAAGATTCGGGTGTCGACGATATACGCGGAGTCGTGCAACTTCCAGACATGCTGAGCTCCACAAATTCTTGTACATTCAAAAATGGGGAATCAATTTCGTGAAAGATGGGACCAGTCCCAACAATGCACTTCTCGGACAGAGAAAGCGGAACTACTTGGCGTTGCATATTAAAGCTCATTAAAGCCCGATTCACATTATTATGCTCGATAAAAGGAATGAGGGAAGCTCCAATAGAAAAATATTGGAAATAAAAAATGCTTCTAAAATGAATCTGTTCCCATGCAATAGTCAGGAATTCTTGACGGTATCGGGCTGGAATAACATGCTCTTCCTGGATACCCCGATTCAAGGCCAAAGAATTTCCCGTTGTCACTTAGAGAGTTGATTTCACGATCCTATTTTTACATGCTTGCTTTACCAAGTACGTCATACCGTATGACACTTGACACTATTTCATGTGACAGAATCTTTCTTGAGTTATTCATGGTGATTCTGTATAGGCTTACATGATTCGTGATATGAGACTTGCATATATAGAGGTATCATATTGATTCATTATACTAGCTAGAGGTCATGATCTTACATGTTATGGACATAAGATATTGTGGACATGAGACGTGATATTATATTGGGTGGGGAGAGACACACATGCTACAGGCTGATTATTTATATATATACTATACTACTGGAGGTGCCTTAGATTCTGTCTCAGATCTTTCGCACATATACTGGAGTCATGATACTACTTGCTGCTATGGGCTCCCGGATACAGAGCCTGTAGTAGTCTCAGCCTGAGTACTAGTGATGCTCTTATTTGTATTTCACTTAGCTGGTTACATAGCTTGCCATGAGGATCTGTTCTTACTTACTGTATTTCATATTGGCTTGAGTGTTTATTGTACCTTGCTATATCACCTGAGGACCTGGATCCAGATTATGTCCCCAGGTGTAGACAAGGAGAGCTATCCCAAGGTTTACGGGACATGTGCTACTATTGGAGACGTACATGTTGCAGAGGACAAGATTATTCCGGAGGACTTCTCTTGAGCACACAATATTCTCACCATTCATTTATTATGCTTAGTGTTCTTAGATATTTGATCTTGTAGTGACTTCTGGATATTGTACTTGGAGTTATTTTTCTTTCCATTTTGATGACGGGTTGTTCCCTGTGACATTATTTATATTGCTTTGGTTGTCTCAGATCATTTTATGTTATTGTGACTGGACTTGTCTCTTTGTGATTTTGTTACTTATTGTGGATGAGATTAGATATAAAAACTGTGACAGGTATTTATAGACCATTTTATATGTATTACAACTTAAGTGCACTATAACGGGTCCATTAAATTGGGAGGGTCCATTGGAGTTGTGTTGCTGGCCATTGTCACATGGCTAGTCCCTTGATATTTTGGGACTGGGACGTGACAATATTATCTCAGCTTCGACGCGTCTCCTCCTCCTGATCAGTAGTGGGTTTTTTTTGACATGTGTGTATTGGCCCATTCATTGGAGTTTATACTTATTATTTGTACACTTTTATTGTGTGATTTATTTGTATATTTTTATTGTATAACTGGATATTGTGTGACTACATTCGGGCCATAAAGTCGTCTTTTTGTTAATTTATTTCATCGTTGTTATTGTGTGATTGTACCAGTGTTGAGTGTTCCACAGAAGGGGTCAGCAAACCCATAAAATTTAACGAAGGGTTACTCCGGGTCTGTCTATTTATTTGAAATATGATACTACAAGTATGTTATACTGTGATATTGTAGACATTCATTTATTTCAGTTTTTTATTTTTTAATATTAGCGACGTCTAGTGGCGTTTAGCGACGTCATTAGCGACGTATAAGGATGTCGCTAAATTGTCTCATGGCATTGCTGATAGTCACCACACGTCGCTAAATATTGCTGACATGGCAATTTTGGCGATGTCAGCTATTTGTCGCTGATTTTGTCGCAGGTAGTCGCTAAATTTAACGATATTTACCGACCAAATTTTAACGTCACAAATTTGGGGACACTTGACGCTAAGAGTCGCCAATTTTGTGACTTTGTAAGGTCGCTAAATTACGTTGCTACATCGTCTTTTTCCGACGTTGTTTTTATCAGCGACTAGCTTTTTTGCGACTAAGTCCAAACGTCGCTAAATACGTCGCTACTAAGTATTAGCGACGTATTTTTTTACATTTGGAGACGCTTTCCTGTGTCGTTAATTTTTCTTATTCTGGTAGTGATATGGCATGCTATATAAATGGGCCAAAAGTTTCTCCAAGAGTATCTCAAGAGTGCTCATGTAAGTTGTTGAATAAGTTCAACACAAGAGTATCTCTCAAATTTTTGCTCTCTTATGTCGAACTTATTCAACAATCATTGAGCACAATTTGAGATATACTCTTGTGTTGAACTTATTCAACAACTTACATGAGCACTCTTTAGATACTCTTGGAGAAACCTTTGGCCCCTTTATATAGCACTCCATATGTCTATACATAAAAATTCAACATTATGTAGGAATATGAATCCAATATTATATAGGCGTAGGAATCCAATATTATTCTTGTCAAAGGTCAAAGTCAATCTTCTTCAAAAGATATGGTCAAATATATCTTTCTTCATATCTCCACCTTGTCAAAGATTTGTTCTTCTACAAAGATATGGTCAAAGATCAAAGTCAATCTTCTTCAAAGATATGGTCAAATATATTTTTCTTCACCTACAATAATGCTTTCCATAAAGAGTTTTTAGCATGATAAATAAATTTAAAGAAACACAAACTGAAAGAAGAAGAAGAAGAAGAAGTAGAAGAAGGTTGTCCCCATTCCAAACATTTGGTAGTTCCTATGAAAATCATACATAGATACTAGCAATATGAAGCAATTACAATTTGAGAATGCTACAAACAGTAGGGATAACCTATAAAGAAATAATACCTTTGATGTTGTTGCATTTTTTACAAATGACTCGACGTACAATAAAGAGAGTGCCTCGAGCAAAAGTAGATCATGATAAGCCATCGTAAAAATCTAAGAAAACCACAAAGCTAATTCTTATCTTCAATGTTTTAAAACTCGGATGGACAGGCTGATTGAACTAATCAACCCGCAAACCAGTAATTTTTTGGGCTGCTTTAATATCGATATATATATATTTTTTTTTTCAAAAATCCGGTCGACCCGGCCGGTCAAACCATCGAACTGTCTGATTCAGATGGATTTTGAACCGATTTGAATCATTTGACCATGACTTTTGTTTTGGAATTTACATGCAATCAAGTGAAAGCCTTTTGATCCTAATGATCAACAGGTAGAGGCATAACGCTCCTGGCTGGGTGGTTCGGGATTCAAATACACGAAAAAATGGATTACTTCTTCCAATAATAAATGGTGGGAGTAAAAAAGAAAATCAAGTTGATATGTTTATTTCTTGACTAATTCTACTATGATAAACATACGTAACGTCTAAGCAGTATATATGTATCATTTTGAAATATGTAATATATTTAATGTAAGATTGTAAGTCTAGATACATAACTGGTTCTATCTAGACTAACCTACTGTTTCCGGTTCGGTTTTTAAAACATTGCTTAGGGGATTGCTTTACTCCATCCTCTAGAAGTTCCAAAAAGCCCAAAACAATATTTTTTCAAAATCCTAAGAATGGGCCTCCATACAGTAAAAGCCTAATCTGATTGCAAGCCATCCAGCCCGACCCGCAAATCATATTTACTTGAAAAAGGAAAAAAAATAACGGAGGGAGTGATACTTGGGTGGTGGAGGACGCTGCTTCCGGAAGGTTAATTATAAGGGCACTACAAAGTATACTCAGGGCTAGCCCAGGATTGGGGCTAGCCCATTAATGAGCAAAGTTTACTCACACTAGCCCATTAGTTTACTCATACTAGCCCAACTTTGAAACCCTTCCCCCAAACACTCCCAAACCCTCCCCACCCCACCGGAGCCCTCTCCCCTTCCGCCGGCCGTTCTCCGAGATTTCGTCCTCCTCCTCCTTGTCGATGGCTCCCAAAGCCTCGAAAGAATCAAGGTACAAATCTTCTTTCTCCTTGTTCTATTGTATTTACAAAATTTTCCAAAAATTAAAAAAAATCCTATTGCATTTCGAAAATTTTGAGTGATTTTCTTTCCATTCTTCAAATGAGGGCATACAAGTCCTGAATGTAGTTTAGGATGTAGTTTAGACATTTACTTGGTTGATCGAACATGATTTTAGGGCATACAATGTCGACAATCGTCGACATTGTCGAGCAGTATCGGGCGGGACTGTAGATTTTTCTACAGTCCTATATAGATTTAGGACTGTAGAAAAATTGACAGTCCTATTTATATTAAGGACTGTAGAATTTTCTACAGTCCTAAATTTATATAGGACTGTAGACATTTCAACAGTCCTAAAAAATTAGGACTGTAAAAAATTCTGCAGTCTTGTATACTTATAGGACTGTAGAAATTTCTACAGTCCTGAATGTTAAATTAAATTAGGATGTTAAAATAGAATTTATTTTTTGTCTTATAGTCATGCCCCTCGGAAGGACACTGTGGATGAAGATATCATGAGAAGACGCCCTACTGCGTCGATGCGTAAGGAACGCACTGTTTGGCGTACTATTGAACCAGGCGTCACTATCCGCGAGCCCAAGGCATGCCCTGAAGTGAGGAAACGTCGATTGACGAAGAAGACTGTCACTCGTTCGAAGAGACGTGCTCCTCCTAGTTCTTCCAGTTCTTCTTCCTCCTCCGATGAGGACATGCCAAATGTCCCAAATCGGCCTACTGCTGGTTCAGGACCTTCTCAGCCTGCAGATAGTCATATCGAGAATCTCCCACAAACACTCGAAAACTGGGCTACTGATGGTTCAAGACCTTCTGAGCAGCCAGATAGTCCAGTCGACACTCGTCCAAACGGTTGCTCTATGTTACCGTCGATCGAAAATTATATTGCATACCAAATATGGAACAATCCGGTAAGTACATTACGTTATGATAAATTTATATATAGTTGTAAGTTCAAAGTTCATCCAATTATTTATAGATAAGTACATTTTACATAGAGGTATAATTTCATCCAATTATTTACTTTTCAGGAGAGTTCTCGTATGTTGACGGTGATCAACCACGGGAAAAAATGTAATACATGGAGGTATAAATTATTGGGAGACGATGTGAAGGCAAAAATCAGTCCCACCGGTCTATAATATTTGGGTAGCTACTCATATACGACGGTGGATAATGCACTGATTTCAGCATTTGTAGAACGATGGCATCCAGAAACTAACACTTTCCATCTACCCAATGGGGAGGTGACGATTACCCTTGATGGCGTCCATCATATATTGGGACTTAGGGTTGATGGTCGAGTCATGATGAATCAAACTTTTGATGAGTCGAGCATCAACTTTTATGACCATATTGTGGATTATGTATCAGGGTGTCTGGGAGTTGATGCCACTAGTTTTACTAGTCTTCGAGAATTCAAGAAGTCCTACGGACTTCCTCTAAAATATTTGGAGGAGATATTCGCTGAGCCGGACCCCGAAATTGATAATAGCGAAAATGTGGCCCGCGAATATATGCAGTTCATCTTAGGGGCTGTCGGCATTACGGATAAGTTTGGAACGTCCATACATGCCAAATATCTCCCCAATTTGGACAACATTGACACGGTGGACAAAATATCTTGGGGATGCGGTATACTAGCATACCTTTACCGCGAGCTTGGTGCGGCATCCCGCGTGGGTTCGAAGACAATATTCGGATGCCAGACTCTACTCCATGTATAGATATATCTTTGTCAACTTGTATAAATAATTTTAAATTTTGTTGTTTATTTTTGTACTAATATTTTTTTAACCTGGTTACGTGAAGGCATGGATATACGAGCACTTTCCAACCCTGCAGCGGGCGAAACTGAACCGAGGGTATGACGAGAACCTTCCTAGAATGTGCCGATGGAAGCCAACTAAGGAAGATGCCAAACGTTCTCACACATTGGCCGTCCTACGGAATGCACTCGAAGATATGACGACAGAAGAGGTGAATTTAGACCTAATTTTGTACTTAATTGGTATTAATTGACTACGTTATGCTAAATGACGTTATGCTAAATTTTATGCGGTGCAGATTGTTTGGGATCCATACCGTGATTTGTGACAGACTACCCGTCCATTGCAACCAGTCGCTTTATATCACGGTCTTATCAGTTGTCATGAAATCGAGGAGGCTTATATGCCGGATAGAGTGCTCCGTCAGTTTGGCTACATACAAACTGTCCCAAGGCGCACTTTGAAAATGATAACTCCTCCGCGCGGTACAAAACCGCTAAACTATATTTCTGCGGCGTTCAACTGGGTATCAGACTTCTTTACCGAGTGGCAACGCCACGTTATTAGAGATACCGAACGGCAAGCAGCAGTCAATATGACGGAGTGTAGCGACGACTACCTCGCCTACTACACCGGTGTCGGACTACCTACCCTGTTCCAACGCGGAGGAGATATTGTGCGTGTACCTTCAGATCTTCCTGCCAAATCGGTCTTGTATACTACACTGGTCAAGATGGTGAGCCAACTTCTAGACTTTAAGTTTGATATTTGTAACTGTTTATAACAAAAAATTTTAATTCTCATGAATAGGCAAGGAAAGTGAAGAAGTTGGGAAGAAGCCTCGTAAGTTGCCAGGGTTCGAATTATATGGCAATCAATGACGAACTCTAACAAATCGACAACGCTGAAGATTTTTCTTTCTTGGAAAATAGAGAGAAACGTACAAAGAGGCGGCATGAAGTTTATGTCCCGTTTGAAGACTTGAAAGACTTTCAATGAATATGACTTTTGAGAATTGTAAAAGTTTAAACTATGAATTTGAGTTGTATAACTTTGAATGAATTTGCTACTATTGACACTTTGAATGAATTTGCTTCAATTGCTATAATTTGATAATTTGCTACAATTTCTATATACATACAATTTGTGTTCAAAACTTCAAATTTTGCTGCATACATATAGTTGTCAAATGTGCAGACAGTGGAGCTAATTTTACTTATAATTGTGCATACAGACAGTGGATAAAGTTTAGGACTGTCACTATTGTGCATACAGGCAGTGGGTAAAGTTTAGGACTGTCACTATTGTGACAGTCCTAGTAAATACTAGGACTGTCAAAATTGTGACAGTCCTAAACTTACATATAACTGTGCTTACAGACAGTGGGTAAAGTTTAGGACTGTCACAATTTTGACAGTCCTAGTTTATACTAGGACTGTCATAATTTTGACAGTCCTAAACTTACATATAACTGTGCATACACAGTGGGTAAAGTTTAGGACTGTCACAATTTTGACAGTCCTGGTATATACTAGGACTGCCAAAATTGTGACAGTCCAAAACTTACATATAACTGTGCTTATAGACAGTGGGTAAAGTTTAAGACTGTCACAATAGTGACAGTCCTAGTATATACTAGGACTGTCACAATTTTGACAGTCCTAGTAATATACTAGGACTGTCAAAATTGTGACAGTCCTAAACTTACATATAACTATGCATACAGACAGTGGGTAAAGTTTAGGACTGGCACAATTTTGACAGTCCCGGTATATACTAGGACTGTCATAATATTGACAGTCCTAAACTTTCATATAACTGTGCATACACAGTAGGTAAAGTTTAGGACTGTCACAATTGTATACTAGGACTGTCACAATTTTGACAGTCCTAGTTTCTTGGCACTTTTACATATTGACAGTCCTAGAGTCCTAGTAGCGATTAGTATCAATGCACAACATACAGTCAAAATCTATTAGTATCAATTATATAACTCCTTTCATTACACAACATACACACAACATACAGTCAAAATCTATTAGTATCAATTAGATAACTCCTTTCATTACACAACATACACACAACATATAGTTCAATATACAGTTAAACATACATGGCTCATTGCATAAAATATATTTTAATATACAGTATCAATCGATTAGAATATCAAAGTAGTCGTCCGGCATAATTTTTGGATCCTCCATCTTCATCATCTTCTTATAGGCAGCCATTGCATCCATGTAGGGTGTCGTCCATGCGATCGCTTCCTCTGGTGCGTATTTATACCAAAGCGTAGAAGGTGGCAGAATAGGAGAATTATCGATTAACCTTGGGATGACGAAGTGTTGTCCGACAAGCCCTATGCAACATAGATTGGATACTCCGTGTTCGGCCCGGGGGGGCACACATTGGAAAGAAAGTATTGTTAATACCTTGTGAGATAATTACAATAGGTATCTTATACCTATTAGAGAATACGTAAGCAGCAGGCGGGACATCCATGTAATGGTCTGGTCCGGTAACTGTTTCCGTACAAGGTATGCCTGCCAACAAATCTCCAACAATTTCTTCGCCAAGTATCTACCTATAGAAGGCTAGTCGCGACTCCAACTCCTCGTACAACTCTTCCCTAACCTGTCTCCATCCTGTTTCAACTGAATAGCCTAGTTGTCTTGCTAGTGCATGATATCCACAATGGCCATCCTTAGGAACATCAACAATAGACCAAATAAAATTCCGTATCTCAGGTAGGAAATTTTTAATGTATAGACTATAAGAATCAGAAAAGTTATTAAAACCCTCCGCCGTGACTGCATCGTTCGTTTTCTGTTTCTTTCTCCTTTGAATAGTAAGCTTACTCTTTTTCTGCGGAAATACCACCCTATCCATTATGGACTTTGCCTCCAAACTGTGTTCGATATGTTCAAACAAGGATAAATCTCTTTTAGTTGACTCCTCCTCCTTCTTTTTTGCTCTACTCTTTCTTGACTGTGGTCTTCCCTTTGAATAGTAAGCTTACTCTTTCTTGACTTGTGGCAACGCAAAGAAATTATCTTGAACTTCCACCGTCGGCATTATCGACAGCTGTCTCCAACGTTGATCAACAACATCTATTGGAATAGGTATAGATTCACGACGATATTCGTTGATCTCATGTGCACAAGAAAGTCCGAGTGAATGTCGATATGAACAACCGCAAACCTCGGGATCATAACCTACCGACTTCGACCTACCAATCTCCTCAAACAATAAGCCCAAGGCCTTGTGAGATACTACATGGGTTAAACCATCCAAGAGGTGTTCATGCTTTGCAATATTGAGGCTCATCTCAAATGATGCTACAATCTCGTTCACCGTGGAAATAATCATCAAATGAATCGATTGCCAAACGGAGACAAAATTACCGACCGATGACCGTAGATATCTTTTTAAACTTGAGTGTGATCCTTCGACCCGGTTCGTAGTGATTGTGCCATAATGCTTCACCATGTTCGTCCATGCTAAGACGAATTGCTCTTTATGTGGTTCTAGCCAAGTATATTTGATATAAGATATGCATGTCGGGTTACTCGTCTCCCACTTTTGTTGGAATATGTACCATGCTGTGTCGTAGCTGTCTGTAGTACTTGCTCGCCATACAAGACTCCAATCACTGTAGAATTCTTCGAAGCGAAGCATGTCGATTTTACCGTCCACTTTTACAAATTTTCTCTTGCATTGAGCTTGGATATTTCGATTTATATGCCAAGTGCATAGTAGTCTATGCGCATAAAAAAATACAATATCTATAGCATTTATCAGCGCATATTCTCTGTCAGTAACAAAAACAGAGGGCTCTTTGTAACCTGTGTAAAGGGATTGTAGTTTTCTCAACGCCCATGTGTAATCCTCTACTGTCTCACTCTTCATAAAACAAAAAGCGACTGTAAATGTTTTTCCCGTAGACGTAAACCCAACAACGTGGAAAAGAGGCATCTTGAACTTGTTGGTGTTATATGTACAATCAAGGATCAACACGTCTGCGAAGGACCGAGCAAAGTGTGTGCAATCAGGATGAGCCCAAAACAACGAAAGGAGTTCATCAGTTTGTGGATGTCTTCTATGGTACTCCACGTAGTGATGCTCCCCAAGCAACTTCAATACTTGCTGCATCGCCATTCTTCCTTTCATACTATTACATTTCGCTCTGGCCAAACTATTATAGATCGTCCTCATGGTAGACTTGTTCCCATCTTCTTTTTGTCGCACGACAGAATAAATTTGTTTTGGTGCAACTCCGGAAAGGAACAATTCTTCAACCAACTTTCTCTCATCCTCCTTCAACCGTGCAACGTAGGCATGACCCGTAAGTGTCCATGGAATAGGATGATTGTGTCTTCCATTCTTAACTTCGATTATCCACTTCACATCTTCTACTTTTACAATCAACACCTTCAATGGACAACCACATTTTCTCGTCCCAACGTTTTTCTTAGGGATTTTTTTTCAACAACACCCTTTTTTTTATGATGCTCCCTAAACACACATCCTCTTTCGCATCCCAGCTCAACATATTTTCGGCCCGGCCGAGATCTGATGGATCTTGCAATGACAATTACTACGTTATGTCGTCTTCCAACTTCTCTGCACCACTATAATGCTTCTTCCTGTGTTGCAAATTGAATATCCGTTGAGAATATATCATCCACATCAACAGGAGGATGTACCACAATATCTGAACAAGGTTGGTCATATAACCAATATAAAATAATATAAAAATTAATAACTTCATATAATTATCCAGGACTGTGACTATTTTGACAGTCCTATTTTTATATAGGACTGTCAAAATTATGACAGTCCTACTTTTATATAGGACTGTAGAATTGTTGACAGTCCTATATTTATATAGGACTGTCTAATTTTTACAGTCCTTACACGATGACTGTCGAATTAGGGTTGTCGTTTGACGTACCGTACGTGCTTCAGAACAACCGACATGTTCTTCGGAACGTCCGGAGTGCATATTTAATGGATTGGAGGATCCGACTTCGTCATCGAACATATTTTCATGTATTGTTCCTACAATAGTAAAAAAAAACTAATTTTTTTTTCTGACAATCGCAAAACTTATTCATCGTATATTGTCGAAGACATACCGGAAGAATATTCGTTGGACAATCACCAAAGTAAAATTCTCCTCCAACCACAACTATCAATTTCCAAATTTAGGTTTAGACTTGGAGAATGATGGTTTCTTCAAGTCTAGGTGGAATGCCAAAAATAGAAATTTTATTCACTTATATACCATGGAGTGGGATAGCCCCAAGTAACTTTAAGAGTGGCAAACTTGTAATTTTGGAAAAAATTATATTGGGCTAGCCCCAAGTAATAAGTGTAGTGCCGAAAGGAAGATAACCAACAAAAAGTCTATTAGGTTTTTTTTCAATTTTCAATTTTCTTTTTTTATTTTTCATTTTTCCTCTCCTATGTTGTTAATTTCCTTTCCTATTTCATGTTAATGATTATTTAGATATGGTTAGTGTTATTAATAGAATAGAAAAGATGGGGGGAAGAGGAATTGTTGATGGGGACAAGCTGATATTGAGGGGGCCGCAGTATTTCGGATTTCACGGAGTGAAAGAGGAGGAGAAGAAGCTGGGCCAGAAGTTCTTGATTGATGTTGACGCCTGGTTAGACTTCGAGTGCACCTGGTAACACTGATATCATCTCTGATACTATCAGCTACACTGAAATTTACTGGTACAGACTAGACTATAGTAGAGTAGAGTAACTATTCTTAAGTTTTTTTGTTTATAACACGTGGTACCACCACTGCTTTTAAACTAATTACACTGATCACCCCTCCGTTAAGAAAAAAATTAAAATAGATGTAGTTAGTTAGTAATAAATCAAACAAGTAGGGGGTGGTCGGTGTAAATAGTTTAAAAGTAGGGAATATCCCGTGTAATAAACATAAAACATATAGGTAGTTTGTGTAATTAACCCTTTTCAATATGTTTCTTATTAGGCTAGGCTAGGCTAGGCTGGCTGGATAATCAACTTCCAGGGGTATTATGCCAATGCTGTAATTAATTAGCATTTGACAGATATGCTACAATCTCTTTGTTGTTCTTATCATTTAGTTTGTTCATATATGTATTGGCTACCAAAATATTCTTTAGTACGACATATATGACATGATATAACAAGGTTTGTAGTATGGGAGTCGGTATCAGACCCTTCTTATAAGTATTGTTATCGGAGGTTTCATATTTTTTTTGTATCGGAAAACAAATAATTATTAAAATTTTAGGGAAAAAATATTATATATATTTAAGCATAATTTTAATTATTTCTTGTGTTGTTTCTTAGTAATTTTAGAATTAAATGAATTGTAGTAACCTTTGCCGTTTGGTTTACCTACGATAGTTAAGTTTGCTTCTTTTATATGCTTTTACAACTTTACTATGTCTTTACACCCTTGATGATTGGTCTTTTTGGTTCAATTTTTCTTGCTGAATTGACTTAAAAAGACATTCCTGGTGTCGGTATCGGTTAATATCGGATCGGGACATGCCAAACTGTATCGATATCGGCCGTATCGGGATCGATATCGGACGGTATTGCAAAATATGGATATAAGTTGCATGGACGGAACCAGGAATTAGAGCCGCCATGGGATGAACTATAAACACGTTATACTTGGTTAAAAAAATCTAGGCTGAGATAAGAGTTGGGCTAGGCTGGGTTAAGGTTGGGCTAAGCTGGGATTTGGGGTGGGGTGGGGTGGGGTGGGGGGCTGCTATCATATTGAACTGTTCTTCATGGAACATAGCTTTGTAGTATAGTGTTGTGGCAAAAGCTTGAAAAATAACTATAAATATGCAAACACTTTAAAGAGTTAGGTGATTGGAAAAAAGACATTGTCTAGAGGGGTATTAGTAAAGTTCATTTTATCCTCACATATGAAGTTCAAAATGGAATAATGATGGTGCTACAGTAGTTAATAAGTTGAAGACTGTTACCTACACAGCAAAAATAGTGAAAGTAAATGGAGTAGGGTAGGCTTGTCTACTGAACTTTATTGATAAGTTGATTTAGTTTTAAAGCTCAAAATGTTTTGTAACGTCATAAAGATCGAAATCAATTTTAGCAGTATCATTATCAGAATCGATTTCGGACTCCTCTTGCGAGTATTGGCGGTTCCTTATCGAAGTTTCAGAGTGTTTCAGAGAACCAAAAAGTACCAAGAAATAATTTTAAGACCTTAAGAAGTGATTATACATTTTGGCATAATCTCATCTATTGTTTATTGTATCTCCTTAGTTTTGAATGGACTAATTTTCAAAATTGTTGAATTATTCATATTGTTGTTTATTTTGCTTTTAGGTAACGTAGGCCCTTAATATATGATTTTGTATGGTATGAGCTACGAACATTGTGAATTTATAGTATGACAACTATGACAAATGGTAATGATTTTATTGTGTTGATAAAGAATTTTATTGAGATACTGTAGCATGTTGATCTTGGGCACGATTGAATCATTTGTGTCAATTTTTTTTCCATACTTCTCTCTTGGTTTTTAAATTTGTTCTTGCTGAAATGACCGAAAAATGGCCATAAGTTCGGTATCGGTTGGTATCGGTAGAGTTGAGTATCGGATTAGACATGCCAAAAGGATTACCATACAGCCAATACTGCGAACCTTGATCCAAACCTACCCCGCAACTGAGCTCGAAGTAAGAATTAGCTTTATGGTTTTAGCTTTACTGGAGTTGCATCTAATCTAATGCAAATATTACGATTCAGTATCTGTCGATCTTGGGCTTGAATTTAGAATCCGAAGAGAGAAACTTTTAGGTTTCTATGTGACATCTTCAGCTATCTGTGTAAGTTTGTTATGAAATTCTGATAAAGACCTACTGAAGTTCAAGTAGGACCTAATTGTTCCGTTGCACAATTTTGCTTGTTTGCAGGGATGCATACCTGAGCAATTGCTACATTCAGATTCCAGCCTTTTGTTGGATTACTGAGATATCTGCAGTTTAGACTGCGATTTTGATTGCTTATTTCTTGCAGAACTTTGTTACTTTTTCCTCGATTCTTACTGTATATATATGCAGCTCAAACTTGTATTGTAGCAACAATTGCAACCAATCAAATTGTCCTTATAGGCTACACTTTGCCACTCTACTTGTTACTTGAAAAAGAGACTTTTTAAAAAGGAACTACACAAATTGATCAGGACAGTCAAATTTTTTTTTATTTTTTAATATTTACAAGTTTGTCACTCTCTAAAATTACTTAGGAGGCTATCCACTCCCAAATGATTTTTTCTATAGTTAGGACTGTCAAATTTTTTAACGGTTCTGCCAATTGGAGGTCCGTAGGGGGGGGGGGGGGGGGGGGGGGGGGGGGGGGGAGAGGGGTTGGAGAGATGATGATGTAGGAGCACGATGCCAGCGGCGGAGGTCTCGGCCTAGGCGCGGAACATCTCGAGGTCGCGGATGATGCGGTAGCAACCGGCGACGGGGTTGGCGGCGCGGGCGTTGGACTCGAGGTTGGCGCACGCGGAGGCTGTCGGCTGGAAGGAGGAGGAGAAAGAAGAAGAAGGGCGTGCCAACGCAGATGTCGACGACGGTGGTGGAGCGATAGGGTCAGGGGTTGAATCGAACAGGAGGACGTCGGAGGAGGAGGAGAGGGTGCAGGGCCGGTCCTGAGATTTAGTAGGTCCAGGGCGAAATTTTTTTTGTGCCCTTTCTTCGTAAATGTATTTTTTTTCTCGAATAATGACGGAACTCCAAATAGATACGGAATTTCTGTCCTTTTTTCTTGAAGGTCGTTTTTCATAACCGGATTTGTCTAGTTGGAGTAATATTTAGACAAGGTAAATTAGATGAGGAAAACTCAAACCGCAAATTCACTGTATTCATCTTGATCTAACCATTTAAATTCTTCAAATATGATAAGCTAAAAGTGTCTCTTATCCACAAGTACTTTCCATAATTATTGTTCATAGTCCAAAAATTTTAAATGTGAAGTGGAACAACACAAAAGTGTGAATATATTTTAGAATTGGGTTTGTTTACTAAAAGTTGGACTAATATTTAAACAAGGTAAATTAGCCGAGGACTACTTAAACTGCAAATTCACTACATTCATCTTGATCTGAACCATTAAATTTTTTAAAACCAAATATGATAAGCTAAAAGTGTTTCTCTTATCCACAAGTAGTTTGCATAATTATTGTTCCAAGTATTAACTCATGATGTCTTATACACTCACAAATTCGAGGCTTCCAAATCTCCAGAAATTATTCATGTATATCAATATATACTTCAAAAGTCATACTAATCACGATGAAAATTTGTGTTTCATGCCACATACATAGCAGCAACTTAAAAGGATTATTTACATAAAAGAAGCACCAACTTCGGCCGTCTCCAATATATTTGCATCTTGAGACAAAATTGTCAGACACATATAAAAGAGCTATGACAATAACAAGTCCATCAGTCCATGAATCATATTGCAGACACAAAGCACAAGGGAAGAGACTGAAAAGGAAAATTAAATTATCAGACCAATTAAATTATATTCAATATTGTATAACATACAGTTTTACACATATCTAATTTGAATCAAAGTTATAACATTTATTTGATTTAAAAAATAATATCTATGACACATTTAATCGAACAGAAGAGGAGAAGAATAAGGAAAAGGAAGAAGAAACCTAGCACTCGAATCCAGGAAGCAGTGCTTTTCCAACGTCGGCACCAACAACAACAATGTCTCCTGCATCGGTACTTCCTATCCCAACGTCGCCACCAACAACAACAACGTCTACCGATCGGTACTTCCCAACGTCTCAACCAACAATGTCTGACTTATTTGGAAATATAAGAAAAAAATGGATCGGTACTTCAGCGTCTCCGGCAACAACTTCTGACTTGCATGTAAATATAAGAAAAAATATTGAAGATGAATCCCTAATATATATTATGAAGATAAGAAAAAAAGTTGGAAGACAAATCATTCGGAAAATAAATCATTCTTTCTGGATGCGTCGTTCCGTCGTTTCTTTTTCTCTGCATACATAAAAAACAACACAGGTTTGTTGGATATAATTAATCCTGGATATAGTTAATGTTTCTTTGGAATCCTGCATATAAAAAAGCACTACTATTTGGGCCTGGGATATGAACATCAGGCTGTGGCCTATAACAACAGAAAATCTAAACATAATTGGTGCCTCCCATTCTGTTTGGGCCCTGGGTTGTGGCCCAGGCTGCCCTGCGCCAGGGCCGGGCCTGAGAAGGTGAGCAGTCCCAAGTAAATTTTTGACTAGCATGAATAATTTTTTTTTTTTTTCAAATTGGACTAGTAGCAATAATGAACTAGCATTGAATAAGTTTTGTAGTGCTCTTATAAAAAGTAAAAAAAAAGAAAAAAAAAATGATATCTGTTGCAACTATAATTCGCAGGGACAGTCTGACCGGGTCAGATTGGACTAATGTGAAACCTAAAGCTAATCCGGAAATTTTTTTTTTTGGGTCCTTATTCTGTATTTATAGAGGGTACATCGTTTGGCACGGTAAGACTTAATTTTTGTATATTATAAAACTGTTACGGACATTTTGGTCTTTCTCACTCAAGTTGGAGCCGTACTTCTTTATTCTTTTTTGTAACATAGGAATAAACAACCGTCTGACCTCCATTAATTAATTATTAAGCCTTATGTCACTTGGAGCACTACTTTAATTCTTTTTGGAGCATAGGAATTAACAACCTGCTGTAATTATTGAATATTACTGTTATCAAGAGATTTAAAAACGTTTCAAAATAAGTTGTCATATGTATATATATATATAATTGTATAATTTTTAATAAAAAATATTACTATATGGTATTATTTAACTAAAATATATCAATTTTTTTAAAAATATATCTATAATTGATCCTAATTAATAATTTAAAATTATATTTGAACTACATATTTTGAGCTTTTATATATATATATATATATATATATATATATATATATATATATATATATAAATAAAGTCCTAAAAAATATATCTATAACAAATTTTAACTAAAATTTATTCAAATTATAATTAAATTATTTTAATATAACTTAAATTCATATAAAACTTATGATAGTAAAGACTACTTGTTAATAAATTGTAAAATAACTATTTACATAAATTTATTTTTAATATAATGTTTTGAAGGAGGAGTTTATTTATGTAAAATTATATTTAAATTAAAAATATGATATTATCTAAATGTTTATCTAAAGTTCAACGAGCATATATTTTTATTTCAACTATTTTAATATAATTTAAATTTTTTATTTTTTTTAATAGTATTAGGAAATCAAAATTCTATCAATTTTTTTTAATAAACATATATAAAACAAATTTTTATTAAAATATATTTAAATATTTAAACTGTATTTGAACAATATCAGAAAAAAATATTTTGAATTTACTATTACTTAAATAATAATCATTCCTCAATAATAACCAACATAAGGATTATCAGCACTTTTAAACAAGAATTTCAAAACCAAATTAAACTAAAATATTAAAGTAATCTTTACTTTTATTAGCAAAGCAATTATCGAGCCAAATGCGTTTCTTTCCTTCATTGTCTTCTTCTTCTTGACCCACCATCGAATAAAATAAATTCTCTTCTTCTTTCTCTTTCTCGAGAAAGAGGAGAGAGAAAGGAATCAACAACTGTTACCATCGCCAAAGTTTGAAGCTTTGGTGGGGAACGGAATCATAATCCATAGATCATGATGAACAATTCGGCGCCAACTGCAGCGGCGGCGGCGGCTGCTGCGTCCAGCTCCGGATCGGGGGATGCCGGCAGCAACAACGCGTCCAAGAGGAATTCCAGGAGACCCAAATGTAACTCTTCTTTTGCCCCCTTCTTTTGTTAGAGGGTTCGTCTTAGATTTCCTAATTGTTGTAAAGTTTCGATTTTGATAGTGGGGGTTATGATCCTTGATCCTTTGTTGCTAATGGGTCGTTGCTATATTTTCTGATTGAATTGTTGTTTGCGCGTGATATGAGAATGCCAGAAAGCCACAAAGTTTTAATCTTTGATTAACTTGTTAATGTGCTATTCCCTCTTCTGTAATTGTAGGAAACAAGGCGTAAAATTTTCCCATTTGAAACTCTATTTCTAGATAGATTTCTGTGTGGTGGGGGTGGTGGTGGGGTTGGGGGAGGGGTGGGGATTGTACGCATATGATGGCTGTTGTCATATTCACTATAATTATGACGGATTTGATCCTCATCCCAAGAGCTGGATTTCTGCGAAGACCTTCAAAGCACATTCCGACAATAAGTCAGTCGAAAATCCTAGAAGAGAAATGGAGCAAGGAGAATGGAACAAGAGTGCACACACTATATATTTTTGTCGAGACTAAATGGTGCGAATGAAATCCCCCTTGTTCCACTGATGATTAGTTAACGAAACAAAGACCCGAGTACACATCTCCTGTAAAAACAGAAAAAAACACAACATACAAAGTCCAATCAGAACAAAAAAACATAACGGTCGGCCGGCTTGTCATGAGCATGCTGTAGCTAAAATCCATACTGAGTCCAAGACAAATATTTAATTCTTGAGTTTCCTCGTCTTCAAAGCAACAATCCGATTTCAAAAGTCCAATAATTATCGTTTTTCATCCCTTATAGAGTATATAACCATTGATGCTTTGACATGCCAAATGCTTATATTCATAATGTGTTTATGTTTCTTACCGAGCCAACGTTCCCCGACTCCCATACACATGCGTGCTCCCTGAAATCCCTCACCCAGTGTGTCTAGGCACCTTTTGATCAGACACACCCTTGTCTCCCATGTGTCTAGTAGACCCCCTGTCAATCAGACAGGCCCTTGACTCCCCTCCCAGTATAAATTTTGAACTACCACACCTTAATTCCCCTTCGTCTCATTTCATGACCCACAAGGTCGCCTAAGTGTTGAATTGTAATGTCTTTCAAATACTTATCAACATCCCATGTGACAGGACCCACGAGATCCGTAAAGAGTTGAATTGTAGTTTCCTCCAAAATTCAAATACTCATATCCATTTTGTGTTTCAGATGATCTCAATCTCGAAGAACCGTCTGAATCGATGTCTCGATCCTTTTTTATGCTGGCTTGATCAACATGCTCTTGAAGGTTGAAACTTATCCCTTGTGTCAAGGTTCCGTTCGGACTTGCCCTCTTGACATCTTTTGTCCTTTTCATTTTTTTCTTTGTTGCATTGGCCAACCATTTCTTCTTTTTTGCATTGGCTGACGTGATCCATGTGTTCTTGCAAAATAACTTGCTTTTGTTTCCACTTGTTGAATCTCATGCTCACCTATTGTGTTCCCACTTTCCGTTCCAGCTCTTTCCTATCCCCCCATCAATACTTATTGTGTTCCCACTTTCCATTCCAGCTCTTTCCTATCCCGCCATCAATACTGTTGGCTCTAAGGTGAGAGACCATGACAGCTCAACTGCACCTCCTTTCTCCACCCTTGAATCTTCCTCTCCTAATTCAGATCCATGGCCCAACCCAGCATAAATACAGTCCTCACTAAGCTCCCTATCAACATATTCAGGGCTGCGTTGGTTGTCATCATATTTGTATTTGTTACTTTGGCTAATACTGAACCTCCTTCCCTCTTGCTTATTGCTTAGTAGTGGACTTGTCATCGGTGTGTCTTTCCGAATCTCTATCTCCTCATGGCTTTCACCTAGAGGGACATTTGGTTCCAAAGTAAAGATGGTTGATAACTCATTCACCATCCCTTTAGTTGTCTCTTCTCTATCTCCAATTGGCTCATTGTTCTGCTGCACGACTTCCCTTGAAGGTGAAGCTTGACCCAACCCAGTCTCAGAAGTAGAACCTTCTGTTTGATGCTTAATATCATTGCCCCGATTGCAACCCAAATTATCGGATTCCAAATCCAAGCTCATAGCTTTATTTGATGTGTGACTTAGAACGAGCGACTGTCTAACCCATGGCACAACTCAATTTCCGCAACATTATCCTTTCATCTCAATCTCATATATTTATTTTTAATAGACAAAGATGGGCCATGGTTCTCACTGCCTAGCCCAAGCACTTTATAATTTTATTTGTCCATAGGCAGCCAACCTAAATTTTTTTACTTTGGCCTTGCAACCCTTCTCCTGGATAGTAAGGCCCGGACAAAGATCAAGAGCATTCGTCCCATAATCCTCGTCCTTGAGTGGCTTGAGGAAGCCTCCTTTATGTGGGTTAAATGTGTTTCCACCGGCAACCGAGTACAAGTATTAGTAATCACCTGTTTTGAATTATGAATAGTTTTCCTAAAGACATTTCATGAGAAGAAACATCACCAAAGCCAACATCAGTCTACCATGTGTTACCATCCCCCTTGGAATAAGAGAAGTCCGACTTCTCAAATGTGATGGTTGGAACCATAGTATACAAATACGGTTTGGCATATCTAGATCTGATACTGACCGATAGTCGATACTGACCGATACTGACATTGGGGATCTCTTTTCCAGTCAATTCGACATAGAAAATTGAACGAAAAGACCAATCAACAAGTGTGTAAAAGCATACTAAGATTGTAAAAGCACGTAAGCAAAGTAAACTTATTTATTACAGATATGCCAATAAGGAAGGGTGACTTTTATTTAATTTAATTTCAAAACAACTAAGAAACAATACAAAAAATACTTAAGATTATGTCCACATGTATAAAATAATTTTGTTAAATTTTTAGTAATTTATTAATAGTTTATTTGCTTTCCTATACCAAAAAATTCGATACCACGATTCGAAACAACCGATTTTGTCAATACCATTGATTCTGATACTCATAGGAAGGGTCCAATACCGATACTGGAAACCTACTTGGAACCCACAAACATTCATCGCACCTAAAGATTCCTGACCATTGATGGTTGGCTTCAACCTTTGTGTTATGTGCAAGAGTCCCTGTTGATAGTCGCCGCTCCACCTCGGTCTGACATTCCTCAAGTGCATACCCTACAATTGAGGCATATCTTTCTTTTATGCAAGGGTCAGGTGTAGTTTAGCTTACGAGCCGTTATCTAGAGGGACAAATACGGTAAATGTTCCACCCACGATTGCTGCGAGGAATAAATAGGTAAAATGGCCCGCACACGTTCTCATGTTGGGGGTGGGGAGCTTCCAGGTTCCTTCCTTTTGACTATTGCGGGGTTTCACAATAGCGATGCTGAAGGCCATATGGAGGGTGATCACTGAGAATGGGTTGGGTCATTCGCCTCTTTATCAAGAGTTATATACTTTTGGCTAGATAACTTTAGTTGTATTATTGTTTACTTTAACTTAATAAGACCTAGGTTAATTATCCTTGAAAAAAGCTTAGAAGCCAAAAACTCCTATGAGGTCAACGAATCTCAGTAAGACACCTTGATTCAGCGGTTCTTACTTGGGAGCTCGTTTTTCCGACGATAGTAGCACGTTTTTCCAGCGACATGAGCGCTTCCTATAACAAGACCATAATTTGAAAAGAGGGCAGAAATTTTGGGAAGAAAGTTAGAGAATTTTTAATACACGTTCATAAAGTAACAAGAAACCAAGTATTACTTACCTTGAAATTATAAAAATTATCATACAAATGATGTCTCTGTATTTTTGAACTTTATAAATTCTAATAAATATTAAGATATCTCTAAATTTTGATAACAATAATTAATAAACATAAAAAAAATATTAGTGCATGCTCTCATCATGCTCCAACTTTAGAATCTTCTAATTAGTCGCGCTCCTCTGCTCTCGCTTCTGGCTTCTAAGAAAAAAGTTTAATATTTATTGATTTATAGGCAGTTTTTGTGTCTGCACTTTTCTTGTTGCTGTTTATATTCTTAGGCTACTTAATCATATCTTTGCTTACTTAATATATTTGGAGATCTGTAATAATTTTTCTTAAGTTATGAAATCATGTTTATATTTTGTTTTAAATTGTTCTACCAATTAATTCGAGTCAGTTCTCATATTCTCGTTAATAAAATTACATCAAAAAGGCTGGACGTAGAAAAATAAAATGGTATTTTCACTTTGGTAATAACCTACAAGAGTTTAAGTGGAACTTCTTGAAACACGAATATATTTAAAAAACAACAACAATGAGGGGTACTATGTAATTTGTTGGGCGTCTTTCGTTTACCCACTAGGAAACTGATGTTTTCACCTTAAAACTAATGTGGAGGATCTCAAGTGACACTAAAAAAATGAAAACAAGGAATAATCTTGAAAACCCTCAAAGCCATAAGGGGGGTAATATGTGAATGTTCTCTTGTTTAATTAGTCCAGGACAAAATCGTCTTAAGTGGTTCGAAGATATGCAAGGCAGACCAATAGATGCTCGAGCAAGGAGGAGAGAACAAATAATAGTTAAAGAATCTCCTAAACAAACATGGATTAAGGTTTTAAAGAAGGATATCCTTTTTTTAGTGTTACAGAGGACATGACCCTTAGTAGAGTTGACCAGAAGAAATTATTCAAATAAGCCGACACCAAAAATTGGGGATAAACGCTTTGTTGCCCCCCTCTCCCAGCCTTTATGCTCTCGACTTTATAGAGGTTACAATTCTTTTTGGTTGATGTATAAAGGTCTTCTTTTGTCTGTGGAGCTGTGGACAAGGTTGTGAAAAACGCTTATCGCTAGTCAGGATGACACCCGCCGTCTAGCACCTAGTCCATCTAGATGGGCGCCTAGATCTAGGCGGTTCAAAATTTTTTTTTTCTCCTAAAAAACCTACTGAAATTGCAAAAAAAAGTTCATAAAACCCCAAAACATGTATAGTTGGACGTCGAAGGGGACTAGGCAGGCACATAGACGGCCATCGGGCGGCACCGGGCGCCTAGCACCTAGGTCGCCTTTTAGAACGGTGCCCGTGGGGCTTCTAAACTTTGGTCTTTAACATAAATAAATAGATAACTTCTCTGCAGCCTATGCTGATAACATTACAACGGATCTTGCAATTGGGAGTAGTGTGTGCACTTAGTCATGTAGAAAGGGTTGGGTTATCTAGGTAGTTTGGTGGTTCTCAAGAAAGAATCATTCACCATCTTACTTCCTTTATTCTTATCATTTCTTCTGAGCTCAGTTACTCGCAAGATATTTTATTTCTTATTGTGTACATCCCTTATTTTGCTTTCTACCCCTTTTGGCAAACTAGTTCTCTAGTTTGCTAATTGTATCCCTTGATCTTCTTTTGCCTATTATTTACTTGATTTTGTACATGAGTTTGGCTTCAGACTTGTGGTTTTCGTATTTTTATTTTTATCTGTTACTTCTTCTTTTCCCTTTACTCCACGAGACTGTAGTCTCCAATCACATATTTACTTTATTTGTTGAAGAGGTTAGTATAATGCATTCCTTTTCTGTTCTGGGTTTTGTTATGTATGGTGGATTGACCTTGAGCATGAACCACATTAGTGAAATCCTTCTTGTCAATCTCCTTTAGAAATTGATGAGTCCTTGAGCATGAACCACATTAGTGAAACCAAGAAGTAAATGCAATATGTTTTGATCTATCTTATTTTCTCTTAAGACCTTCAAAGTATTATATGGTTGCATGAACTTAAACTGCAATCCAAAAGGTATGTCTACCTACTTGTCAACTAGTCACCTAAGTTTTATGACATGACCGTCTAATTAGATACCTTGGCTAGAAATTTGGCACTGACATAGAGGGTTGATTTCAGGTAGGCCGGTCATAAAACTCTGTCAAATCATTCTCATCCACCTTCATCAACATTCCAAATTTTTTTGGAAGGTTAGGATATCCTAATCAGTTAAAACATATAGTGTCCGAGGGCTTTAGATGATAGGTTCGAACGAGGACTTCTCACTGAATGTCACCAATTTATGGTATGGAGCTTTCTTATGCCCATAGTGACCCACTCTGATGGCAAAAGGCTTCGATGATGATGAATGATGACCTTCAAAGTATTATATCAGGCCATTCTTAAGTTGTTTTTGTTTTCTTGGTATTTCAGATTCAAAGTTCACACAACAGGAGCTTCCAGCTTGCAAACCAATTCTCACCCCCCAATGGGTAAATTTTGTTAGCAATGCATATATTTTCATTCTCCAAATGATCACTGTCCTCTTTACCTGTACTTTCACCATTTTCTATAGGTGATATCGGTCTTCACGCTCGTTGGCACCATCTTCATTCCTATCGGTGTAGCTTCGTTGTTTGCATCTAACAACGTAAGGGTGGACTTTGATTGTCTAAGCCTCTATACAAATTCTAATATGTCGGAGATTTATTTATGATTGGCTGTTTGGTTGTAAAAATTGTCATATCCATTTGTTGACAGGTAGTTGAAATTGTTGATCGATATGAGAATGCATGTGCACCCGTGAACATCGATAATGTTGCATACATACAGAATTCCACCTTTGACAAAACCTGTATTAGAACACTTAAAGTAAGCAGGTTTCCTTTGTTATTTTTTTTAAAGTTTTGTAATCTTCTGAGAATCTGAATTACTTTAGGGAACAAAAGCTAGAAATGAATAGGCTATCTTGTAGTTATGATTGTGATTTTAAGGTTCTCCCTTTGTTTCTTGATGTGGAATAATGTGTGACCAACGAAGTAGTTTAATGATTTCACTAGTGTGAGCAAGATCACTTTATTCTTTGCAGGTGCCGAAGGATATGGATAAGCCTATTTATGTGTACTATGAGCTTGATAATTTCTACCAGAACCATAGGAGGTGTGTATATTATCCATCTTCTTGGAGCTTATTTTCTTAGTTTGATACGACATTACCTATATTGATCATGTTGGGTTTCTCTTTCACACGAGTATGGCATTAGTAATCACCTTATTTTTTTTTCTTTTAAATTAAGTATGAGGAGTACCCCTCAACAATGAATTAATTACGTGAATGTTAGAGGTGTCATTCTCATAGCAATAACAGGAAGTCCTTTCCTATTTGTTCAGAGGTCGCTTATGGATCCTCTCACCCAATTCCTATGAATCATTAATCTACTTTTATGATTATTTACACAATTTTCTGACAATCGACACAAATTTGGTTACCTGTCCTCTTTGTTTAACTGTCAACCTGCTGCAATGTGTATTGGTTTCTTATGACGTCCTTCCATGATCATTTTATTGGGAATGTCGTTTCTTTTCTCTCTTTGGCTTAATGGGTCATGGAGATTAGTGCAATTTCTTATATCAAACTGTATCACCTTACCTCTTTGTCTAGACTCTTAATAGTCTAGGTGAACTTGGAAGATGCTCCTTTGTTGCATGAGCTTAAACTGCATAGGCAAAATGTAGGTCTATTACCTGCCAACTACCATCTAGGTTTTATGGCCCTCTTATCAAAACATTGTCAATCTTTTATGGAGTTTTCTTATGCTCCATAGTGAACCCCATTCTGATGGAGAAAGCTTGGATGATGATGTTGACCTTAATTGCACGCCTAGATATATGTGTTATTCATTTAGAGTAATTTTCTGTTATCTTCATGGGAAATTCAAATTCAGGTATGTGAAGAGTAGAAATGATGCACAGTTACGGGACGCTTCAGAAGAAAACCAGACATCTAACTGTGATCCTGAGAAGAATGCTCCAGATGGCTCGCCAATTGTTCCTTGTGGTCTCATTGCTTGGAGTCTGTTCAATGACACATACAGTTTCTCCCGTGGCAAAGAAAATCTGGCAGTTAACAAGAGGGGCATTTCCTGGAAGAGTGACAGGGACCACAAGTTTGGAAAAAATGTTTTTCCTAAGAACTTCCAGAACGGAACTTTGATAGGTGGCGGAAAACTCAATCACAACAAACCTGTAAGTCATTGTAGTTTCTAATACTCTGATGATGCTTGGTTTATTCATTATAAGCGTAGAATGGCTAAAGAATACTACTTAAAATACTAGAAGTGTAAGATCTAAGGATGAAGAGTTAGAGGATTATTAACTTTTGTAGTTGCGAGGCCATTGGGCACCAGGCTTTTGCTTGTTTAGGAGAGTGGATAAAGTGGTTGAAAATTTTGGTTAAAATAAATAATAATCTCAAACTGGAAAATTTTCTTCTGCTTTTTGTAGTAAAATGGGTTTAGTAATAGGTTGAAAGCAAAGAGACTGAAACTGCACACCAAGATCTGTTAATCTATTTCTAAACAAATTTTTTTCTGTAATTTATAGGCTTCTCATAGTTTCCCTGCAAAATCTCTGCCCATTTCTTGAAATTCACACTAGTATTTCTCGTAGAAGCTGTCATATTTCCCATCGTTTTTGCACCTTCCAAAATTTTTTCCAGCTCCCTTTCTTTTGGGCTTTTCAGTTCTGTAACCAACTTTTTTGGTGTAGCTTATATGTAGTTTCTTGAAGAATTTGAATATTTCGTTAAGTATTACTGGCTTGTCCTCGTTAGGTCAGCTTCGGAATCAGATAGATGTTACATGATTGGTTCGATTCATAAGAGTTACTCTGAGTCTCCATCTACTTTTGCCCAGTCCATACAGTTGGTTGAGAATGGTCGACGTAAGAGTAATTTCTGGAGCTAAATGCTGGTAGTTCTTATAACAACTAATGCACGTTTTTTGTGTTTATGATGTCCTTTCCGTTTTTTGTCATTTAAGTTGATTTTTTTAATGAGAAATTTCCCAATTCCATGCCCTATTATAACTTCGAAGTTCTTGAATTATACAGATATATTGCTCAAGATGAATGATTCTCAATAATATTTTTGAACACTTGTTTCATCATAACCTATTTCAGACTAACAAAATCCAGAAATCATTCGTGAAACTCTGTTGAAGTACGCATATCTCTATCTTATGTTGAATGCAAATCAATAACAGTACTTCTTAGTGCTGTTTTTTTTTCATAGTACTGCCTCAAGCTTGCTTGATTCAATACAATAAAATTATAAGATGTGGAAAGTAGATATTGCTGTATCCATTTCAACTTTTCTGTTCTTTTGACATTGCAAAATTGTATCTAGCCAAATTTGTCCGACATTTAACTTATGATTATCCCCTAAACTTAATACTACAAATAATCTCCTTTTTTCATTTTTGGAATAACGAGATTTTCAATAATAAACATAAAACTATCAACAATTTGGTTCTCGTATTTTGTCTAACATCTGTGCATGGACAAGAGAGGCACTAGAGAGGGGTAATAAGAGAGAGAGAGAGAGATGAACTGCTCTTAACCCCAGCGGAAGAAGGGAGATCATCCAGGATGATAAAGAACCTTAGGTGATTTTTCATCTAGGTTTGAGACCTACAAACATTCTGGATAGTGCAGTGCGGACTTTTCATGCTTTTATTTTGACTTTGAATATAGCCACATATGTTTTGAGTTTGGTTCTTGAAAATGACCTCTTGTAATATGTGGGTTATTTCGTTGAAACTCTTTTTAATGAAGTAGGGGGGAGATGGCCCTGTCTCCCCGGGATTCTTGCAAAATAGAAAATAAAAATTGCGATGGGTCAAAATTTAGCAGAAGTGTGTTTTGTCTTGATGTCCTCGTCTTTGTTTGTGCAGTTGAGTGAGCAGGAGGACCTCATTGTTTGGATGCGAACTGCAGCCCTCCCAACATTTAGGAAGTTGTATGGAAAGATAGAGCTAGATCTCAAAGCGAATGATGAAATAACTGTAACACTGGAGAACAATTACAACACATACAGTTTTGGCGGCAAGAAGAAGCTGGTCCTTTCCACCACAAGCTGGCTAGGTGGAAAAAATGATTTCCTTGGCGTTGCATATCTGACTGTTGGAGGATTGTGCTTCTTCCTGGCTGTAGCCTTTACCATAGTATACTTAGTGAAGCCAAGGTTAGTTCTTTATAAATGACACTGAGGCTATAACTTGTTGATTTTGAATATATCTTCTATAAGCTACGAACCTGCATTTGAACCATCTAATAGTAATTTAGGGTAAGTTTATGGAAATACACCTTGGAAAAATTGTTTTTGTGAAAAGCTAGGCAAGTGATAGTATTTAAGTTGATCTACATCTGTAAATTTTGATAATCTGGATGAGTCGGTTCATTTAGAATGCTTGTAATTTGGCATCAACAAGATGGCAACTTTCCGGTGTCATAGTTCATTAATTTAATATCAAGAACCTGACAATTGCACACCGATTCTAGATTTAAGTTTGTCAAATTAGCACGTTTAGCATGCAAATCCTCAAGAGTTAAAACTGATGGTAATAGCATGTATTGTTTTGATGCAGCAGATCTGTTGACTATTGTATATGTACGGATTCATTCATCCATTTATCAAAGCCAACAACAACAATGAGAAAAGAGCCATTGGAAGCTTAATACTGTACCATAGTATCTAGTCAGCTTAAATTTTCAAAAAAACATTCATGTGTAGGTTAGGTGAGGCATATCATTGACAAAATTGCAAATCATAGTCGAATTTACTGACATTAGATCGGATTCCAGTTATGTCAGCCTCTTTTGCTGCTCAATAAATAATATCTAATCCATGTGGAATTACAAAACTGTTGAATAATGTGTGGAAAGGTCAAATAATTCTGTTGCTTCAAAACATGTACCGAATGTTTGTAATTGTTGGAGCATTCGTAGTGGAAGTGCTACATTTTTGTTTTAGTCAAAATTTAAACACTTGAGGGTTGCAGTGGACTCTTGTCCACACGTGAAAAATGTTAGCAAGTCAAGAGGCTCTTTAAATTTCAAGTGTGCCCTAGCAAGTGAATAGTAACCCAATTGGGCCTACCAGCAAGGACAAATAAAAAGAAAAAAGAGCAGGGAAAGGGGGTTAATTTGGAGTGTCATTGTGTGCCAATATCAAGGGGACACTCCAAAAGTAGTAATTTACACAATTCAATTTTTTTTTTGAAGTATGGTATGGAGTGTCCCCACTGTGGATGCTCTTATAAGACTTAAATTGTTATATGGAATGGTCATCTTAATCATGTGTTGTCAAAAGAATGTTCCTGACTTGTTGTTATATAAGAATACGATGGTATAATTCTGTACAAAATATGGTTTTCTATGCTAAAAAAATTATTAAACCATATTGTGCATAGAGATACTTGTCCTTAATGATATATACTAATGTTCTTTCTCATTCTCATGAAATTTACAGGAAGCTCGGGGACCCCTCATATTTGTCATGGAATAGGAATCCTGGAGGGCACTAAATCTTTTACGAGGGCCTGTAATATAAACTGACGATACCTCGGGTTGTTTCTATTCCCTTTTTAATCTTTTACGTGTATTTCAAAAGATGTTCCATTGTTTGTTTATGGAGAGGTAGAGTTCTGCTCTGATCTTTGGCACTCGGAACTTCTTTTGTGCAAACCAAAGGGGAAAACGGAAAATACAGATTGTAGTGTTCAGCTAAAGGATTTTTACCACTTTGCCAATTCTTTCATTGCTATTAATGGTTTCTCCAAGTCTCCCTGGATTGCTTGTAATTTAATCCTCCAGATCCCTGTATTTGTTGGCAACATCGAATTGTTGATTAAGCAATCCGATATACCAGATTTGATTCGTTTGAAAATTCAGGCATCTGCTCTGACAAACTATGTATTAGATTTCGACTTTTGTTGTTGTTGTTGTTGTTGTTGTTGTTGGAGATATGCATACTTCATTAATCATTGGATAATGATATCCCTAATGGAAAGTGGATGTGTCGGCTAACTTGGCTTAGCTTTGAAAACTATAGGAGGCATGATATTTCCTTTCACAAGAAAAGTGGATGTGTTACATTGAAAACTATAGGAGGCATGCTATGTTTTTGTTGTTGTTGATATTGTCCTTAACACCGGGTTATGAACTAAGTTTTCAACGAGGAATTCAAATTGTGCACATCTCCACGGAAGTCTTCCATCGTAACCAATATGTTGCGACCCCACGGACAAGAGGCATGCTATTACTTATGCTTTTACTTTTCAAAATAATAGCATCAATAATTCAATAGAAATTCTCCTTCGTAGTTCTTGGAATCAGTGAAGTAATACCAACTTCAACACACAAAAGAAAAACGGTAATGTATTTTATAAACGAGTATAAATAAAATATGGATTCGGATCGTCTAATGCCAATATATGAAAATATGGTTATTTATACTAACATTTTTTTCTATATTTTTAGTTTATTAAAGAAATCTTTCTTATTTTAAAAATAATTACACTAATTTTTTATATATTTTTATGTTTATTACACAATTTTTTTTATATTTTATGTTTTTCGTACATGGTTATTACACTAACAACCATTACAATATAAAACAAAGGGAATGTTTGTATAATTATTTTCATTCAAAGTAAGAAATGTCTGTGTAATAAACCGAAAACATAGAAGATGTTAGTGTAGAAGATGTTAGTGTAAGTAATCCATGAAAATATGTGCACAAGATGCTGGTCACAAAAAATAATTAGAAATATTATTTTCCAAGAATTATATTTTATTAGAAGAAAAAAAAATGGACAAAGAAGGAAAAATGTTGGTGAGCCCACGTCACAACGTGACTTCATTCAAGTGCGCTTGTCTCCTTCCTATTTCAACCCACACTCTTTCTTCTTCTTCTTCTTCTTCTTCCTGTGAACTTTCCAAAAAAGGAAAAAGAAAAGAGGAAAATGGAGAAGGCTTCTTCCTTCCTCTCCTCCATACTTGGCCACAGTAGCAGCGGCTCCGGCGCCGGCTGCCCATCCGAGCCATCTGCAGCGGCAGCAACTGTGACCTCCATCGTCGTATATCCGGTCAAGTCCTGCAGGGGCATCTCCGTTCCTCGAGCACCAGTTTCCTCCACTGGTAACCAACAAGAAAGAAAGCCCCTTCCTTTCTCACAACTATTGATGTTCTGTTGCCTAAAATTGTTGATTCCTTGAGCAATCAGACTGACCCATGCATACATATATATAGCCGTAGAATGATCTTTACTGAGTTCAAAGTTGCAGATTTTGGGCTGGGGTTCTTGAATTCCTGCTTCCGGGAGGAGTTCCCCGGTGCTCGTCCTGTTATAGTAAAAATTGGGACTTTTGGATGGCCAAGGCTTTTGCAGTGTTGGTAGTAAAGAAATATTAGTCGCACTAGGACTTTTCAGTTCGATTCCAGGACGCAACCGTGACTCTTGCACAAGAAAAGGAATAAAATTGATTAGCTTTCAGTGCGTTTTGGACAAGATTTTGAGTATCAGCCGGAACCAATACTTTCCTGCCATTTTGGATGGAAATTGTAGGGGTCTGCAACTACGGAAAAAGACGAGTTCAAGACCACCAAATCCCCCCTTGAAACAGCCGAAATTGTTGTCGAAACCGAGTTGTTTCAATCAATTAAGTGGTTTTTATAATCAGTAGTTATCCATTCGCTGTCTATCAGACATCATTCAATTAACTTGTGTTGAAGTTTGCAGCATTGGTTTCAGACCCTTCCTTTGAGTATCAGTTTCAGCAATTTCGGGGGTGTATCTGTTTCTGGCTGATACTTCAAACCTTGCTCTTTGTTTTGGGTCTCGAACCCAGATCCTTCCTTCCCCTACCGAAGGCCCTTAATCATTGGGTTACTAAACCTTTTTGGTTATCCTTGACATCCTTGTAGCAGGGGAAGATTTTTTTCCCCAATTCTTACAACCATGGAGGGAATTTGAGATTTTTATTTTTTTTGCTTCCTACCCCTTTTGAATCATTGAAGCCTACTATGGTGAGTCTTCGGGTTGGAGAGGAGTAATTGAATTGTGGCAGAATTGAGACAGCGGAAGAGGTTAGTGCTAAAGAAGTATTTGTATACCTCGTAATATCATCTGGACTTCTAGTGGAACATTAGATTATTTCTATTTACCTTCCTTTATAGTGGTCTGAGCTCCTGATAGGTGAGTATTAAGAAGTATTAAGGTAACAATCCATATAATAGGGGATATTTGCATTTTCAGAAACAAATGAAAACAACAGGGACTAAATTATATACTATCAAACTTATATGGCAAAAATCTGGAACATTTCTTTTTTTTAATTTTTGGCCGACTTGTCTTGACAACATAATCAACGAGGACTGTAACTTGCTGTGCTATAGGGAACTTATTTTTGTGATGTCCATTTCATAAATACTTGCTACAATTACTTTTTGGACAACTAGTCTGACAAACATCCATCTATAAAGTCTATTAACCAATCAAATTATTTTTTACTGATGATCACCGGTTCTGTTTCTTCTCATTCTTGTATGATGCTTGAAAGTTGTGATTATTGTTGCATAATGTATTGGTTGGTACTGATCATCTCATTTCTGACTGTTAATCCTTTAGGTTTCCGATGGGATCGGCAGTGGCTAGTTGTAAATTCCAAAGGAAGAGCATGTACCCAAAGGACTGACCCAAGACTTGCTTTGGTTGAGGTAGAGTTGCCTGTGAATGCTTTCGATGAAGATTGGGAACCAACAGAGAGCTCATATTTGGGTATAAATTCTATACTATATCTTATTTGGCTATGAGTCTTATACTATTTCTTATTTACCCTTTCAAAATTTTGATTGTGATAATCTACTGTGTACTGGTGATGCATCTTACATACTGCATTGCATCATTAAAATTTATGAACAACAAAACAGCAACACGGGCCTCATGGATGTATATATCATGGATTACTAGTCTCTTATGTCATGTGAGTACTTGTTTTAAAGGTAACTTGTTCTACTTTGGGTATTTTTTTAGAGTTGTAGCTAGCATGGTGTTTGTGATGGAATCAAAATTACCCAAGGGAACTTTTTGACAATTTTCTTTTTCTCTATTTTCTGCAGTGATGAGGGCCCCTGGAATGGATGCACTAAAGATTCCATTATGTAACGCACGTGATGCCATTGATGGCATCTCAGTATGGGAGTGGTCTGGTTCAGCATTTGATGAAGGAACTGAGGCTTCTACATGGCTCTCTAATTACCTTGGAAAGCCAAGCCGTTTAGTGCGTTTCAACTCCTGTATGTTTCTTGCCTTCAAGATTTTTTTTTTGATGATTTCTTCAGTCTTCCCCTATGTTGCTTGGATATTGAATGCTAGTGTCAGATGATATTACAGGGAGTTGACTCTGTGAACTACATAATATAGGATTTGCCAACAAACAACGCATACATAGACAACTCATTTATTACTTTGTGTCTACCTACTTTTCATGGATGCTCCTGTATGAAATACTGGGTTCTTGTATAACTGAATGAAGATCATGTGATATTTATTATACTTCTTTATGGAATAAAGTAAAGATTTATATTACTCGGACAACAAATACTACTACACAAGACAAATACGATAACACAGACATTAGTCACATGACTCCTATTTTGGTGTCCCCTAGTATTATTGTCGTGTCCGAGATGACGTGCCAAGGACATGGCACTGACTTTCACTGCCAATGCTTCCTAGGTAGATACTGAAAAGAACATCAGATATGCCATTTTTACTCGAGAGAGATATATCATTACTACTACAGTTGTTTCAATTCTTCACAATTCAAAAAGGTACTAAGGGATTTTTTTTGTTGGGAGTATTAAATTTATCATCATTAGCATTTGAGATTGTTTCAATTAAAATTTGAGTTCTTGACTTGGAATAATCCAGGAGAACCGTAACCGAAGAAGTATTAGTGGGCCCTGAAAACCTATGTCAACTTAGTAGCATAAATGAGGTGACACTCTTTTGTACTGCACACAAAATGGTAACGAGCAAAATGTGACTAATATGCCATGAAGAATTTCCTGTTAGAAATGATTGTTCCTAATTCTGATTTTCTTACTTCAGACATGAGATACATTCTGAATTATAAATTTTAGAAGATATGAGTTTAAAGTACTAGTAGTAAAGTCTTGTAGTTCCAACTTCCAATACATAAAATCCTTACCAAAAGTTTTCTGTTACTAAACAGTTACCATCTCCTGTTTCTGTTTGACTAATTCTTGACTGCAAACTTTGTTATATTCTTTCTTGTCTTTATATATGAAATTCTGTCCACAGAAATCCTAATCGACCTTTGCTTGCTACAGTATATAAAAGCTATGAGTTGGATGCTAGCACATGCCAATTCTTTATCAATATTATGGATGGTTAACAGTAAAAATGTCATCTAGAAGTTTTCTGCTGAAATCCAATTAATTGCTTTATTGCTATTCTTTTTGAGACAATACCTTGAACATGAATGGTAGGCAGATTTGATCTTTGCTGCTTAGATCTAGCTGATTAGTGTTACAGAACCCACACTATTTGTGTGAAGAAACATTTAGTAGCACCCCTTACAATACAGGTTAATTGTCGATTGGCGAGCCTATATGTTAGAGACATAGTTTAGTACATATTGTACTACTGTATATAATAGTCCCACATTGGTTGGACGGGAGGGCCACCGAACATGGGCTATATATACTCGGCTCAGGCCAATGATGAATTATATTCCATTCTTTCCCTTTGATTCAATCATGGTATCAGAACCACATCCACAAATTCCTCTCTATATCCTAATTCCTCTCTCCCCCGAAACCCCAAATTTCTAAATTCCCAAGTAGAAGTAAAGTAGAAAACCCTAAATTAGAAGAACTTGGTTTGTTAATTGAGCCACCAATCACTGGAGTTCCTCGTCAGAGCACCATTTTTTTCCGGCGAGTCGAGCTCTAACAGATTGTGATATGCTCTGGATCCAAATCAGTTGTCATTGAGTTCTTTTCGAAGCATTCCACTCAACGAGTCATCCACGATCGTCTCCAGCCTTCATCGTCGAGACTCTAGTCGTCGTCGTCGTCGTCGTCTTCAGTCGTCGAGCATGTGATGCTGTAGATCTGGTCATGGAGAGTACTTGAGACACTGAAGCCATGAGTTAGAACTCTTATTCTTGATAGGATCTCTGTTTTTGTCGACAGTGACTATTTCTTGATCATTGACGGTTTTTCGCCATCTCAAGTGTCGATGAGATCTTTGATATGGTTGACAATTTCTCTGCCATCTTCAGTGTCGACGAGATCTTTAGTTTGATTTTGAGCGTAGGGCTGAGTTAGATCTCTGCTTCTTGATCAGAGTTCTGTTTTTGTCGACAACAACTACTACTTGATTGCCGACGATTTCTTCGCCATCTCGAGTATCGACGAGGTCGATGGTATGATCGGCGATTCTTCGTCATCTGACTCATCTCGAGTGTCAACGAGGTCTCTCGTTTGATTTCAAAAACCCTAACCCTAATATCTGTTTTAGAAGAGAACGGAGAGATGGAGATTTCCTTTTGTCTCTCTTATCAATTTCATATTTATACGAGAGTTGGATTGGACACATCCAAATCTTGACGTCTCAGTTTTTCCATTTGGTGCGATTAGGCCCCATTGGTTCTCTAGATCTACACTCATTGTGCACCCTCAGTCTCTGACCCACATGGCAGTTACTTTTGACAGTTCACAAGCAGATTTATAATCAGCAATCAGAGAGCCACTTGTCAGTCTCTACTTGAGTGCTGCAATCTGGATGTTCATTTGCTTAATTTCACCTATCGACTGCTTATTTAACTATTTGTTGTGCGCCAATGTTGACACGACACTGTTATCTACAGACAATTTTTACAGGATTTGATAGTATATTTCCTGTTGCTATACCATTATTTTCACATTAGGGTTCGTCTCATGTTGTTATCGACCCTTCTTCTATTATAGGTTCCTCTCACTATAATGCTCGATCCTCGTCTGCACATCAAGGTCGGTCTTATCTAGTTATTGGCTCTTTGTCTATTGATTCTTCTGGCTCTTGTCAGAAGTGATGTACTTGGCACGAGAGATATAGACAACATTCTACTCAAGAGTGTCAAACCTTTGCCTAACCAAGATTCAAGAGGCTGCATCTGGCGGCCCTATGTACAACCTTCACTTCTATGGCTGATACGACTACTTATGACATTTCGTCTGTAGCTGGCAGCTCTTTGACATATCCTCAACATACGCTAGTTACATTTTAGTAGTGTAGAATTAGAATAATGGAATATATTTCATTGATGGAAAAGACTACATATATATAGGAGAGGCTGATCCCTCTCTCTATTATTCTACCTGATGTGGGACTAAAGTCCACTACCTAATATAACGCTTAACACCCTCCCTCAAGCTGAAGTATATATATCAATCATGCCCAGCTTGTTACATAAAAATTGTACCCGAGGACCCAAAAGAGATTTCGTGAAGATATCAGCTATCTGATCACCGGTCCTCACGTGATGGAACTTTATCATTCCCTTTTTACACTCGTCACGGACGAAATGGGCATCAATTTCAATGTGCTTCGTCCTTTCATGAAATACATGATTGGTAGCAATATGCATAGAAGATTGGTTATCACACCACATATTTGCTGTTTTAGATCCTGCTTTTTCTCATAGCTCTTGCAGAAGATGCTGCAGATATAATACTTCTGCTGTGCCATGAGCAATGTCTCGATATTCTGCTTCGGAACTTGATCGTGCGATCACACTCTGCTTCTTACTCTTCCATAATACCAAATTTTCGCCAATAAATACCGAATAAGCAGCCGTAGATCGTCTATCTGTCAGGCTTGCACCCCAGTCAGCATCGATAAAGCACTCAACATTTGTATGTCCATGGTTCTCCATGCGAATTCTTTTTCCAGGATTCTGGACTAAATATCGCAGAATTCTGAGAACTGCCTGCCAATATGGAACTCGTGGAGAAGACATAAATCTACTCGCGACACTGACGACAAAGAAAATATCTGGGCGAGTCATAACCGCCAAGTAGTTGAGTTTTCCAACTACTCGACGATATTGATCCAGATTCGTCATTAGTACCCTCTCGTTGGGGAGTAACTTTTCTCCTGGGTCCATCGGCGACATTGTTTTCTTAGCTTGCATCATTCCTGCATCATGTAGTATGTCTAGCATATATTTCCTCTGTGACATGACAATGTGCTTCTTTTCCAGTATGACTTCAACACCCAAGAAGTAGTTTAATGATCCCATATCCTTGATCTGAAACTGTTCTCGCAGAAACTTCTTCAGTCCTGCAATGTCATGACTGTCGTCTCATGTGATTACAATGTCATCAACATAAACACCAAGGAGTATCTTTTCCGTCGATGTCTGTCGGTAAAATATTGAATGATCCTTTTTTGATTGACATATGCCAAACTGAGTGACCACATCTATAAACCGACCAAATCATGCACGGGGTGATTGTTTGAGACCATAGAGGGCCTTCCTCAGATGACACACTTTACCCTCCCTTGCAACGAACTCGGGAGGTTGCACCACATATACCTCTTTATTAAGGTTCCCGTGGAGGAAGGTATTCTTGATATCCAGCTGGAGTAGCGGCCAGTCATAGCGAATAGCTAAGGCCAAGAGTACGCGCACAGAGGTCATCGTGACAACTGGAAAGAATGTCTCAAAATAATCCTCACCATAAGTCTGAAAATATTCTTTAGCTACCAGACGTGCCTTTAGTCGATCAAGGGTGCCATCTGGTTTCACTTTGATCATGAACATCCATTTGCAACCGACAACCTGTTTACCAGACGACAAATTTACCAAGTCCCAAGTATGGTTCTCCCGAAGCGCTTTCATCTCATCTTCCATAGCAGCACACAAACCGGAATGTTTGAGACCCTCCTCAGCAGCATTGAGAATCCGAATCCCATCAGTAGTAGCTATTGAGGACTGAGTGTGGCTCGTAAGCCCTTTGTACTTTTTAACATACATGGGATAATCTCGACAGGCACGACGAGGTCGAGCTGGTGGAACAGGCGGAGCCGAAGGCGGAGACAAATCAGTCGAGCCAGAGGAGGAGGATGACTCTGTGACCATGGGCATTATTTACGATGATCGATTGGGCGACGGTGGTGCTGACTGAATCGGTGTCTGCGGATCGTCGGACTGAAGCACTGGCTCGATATGGGAGGACATCCTAACAGGGGGCTGTTGTGCTTGAACTGGGAACAACAATAAGTCATCTTCTGGGTAAACATGAGGCACTGGTCCTGGAGTTTGTGGAAGTGGAGGAAACTCGGTTTCAACAAAGGTAACATTCCGAGAGAAAAAATATCTCTTAAAGACTGGAAAAAAATACCGATACCCTTTCTTATCTTTAGGATTCCCAAGAAAAATTTATTGGATAGCCTTTAGATCCAATTTAGAAAGAGTTGGTCGGGTATCCCTAACATAACACAAGCAACCAAAGATTCAGAGAGGTAGAGGAAACGACTCTCGTTTGGGATATAACCGAGAGAAGGGAGTATTACCATTGATGACAGACGACGGCATGCGATTAATGAGATAGCAACCGTAAGAACGACATCCGACCAAAATCTTTTTAGAGTACGTGCTTGGAACATAAGAGCACGCATTGTTTATAAGAGATGACGATTTTTGCGTTCAGCCACACCATTCTGTTGTGGTGTGTAAGGACATGAGGTTTGGTGGATGATATCATTCCGAGACAGATGTGAAACAAACTCACGAGACATATACTCACGACCATTGTCACTTCGAACGCATTTAATCGGAACACCAAATTGTGTTCTGATTTCCGCATGAAAATTGCACCAAATGTTAAATAATTCGGAGCAATTTTTTATGAGATAAACATAAGTGACACGTGAGTAGTCATCAACAAAGGTAACAAAGTACTTGAATTCCATCACAGATTGTCACGCCCCAGTCCCAAATACGTAGGACTAGGAACACGTAAGCATGTCAGCCGCATGGATATGGCAACTCCAATATATGGAAACCATAACCCATACGTACGCTGTAATATGAATATAAACTCACATGTGGTATAAATAATGTCACAAGCCACAGATATGCTAATCTCATCCACACAACAAGTCATAGAAAAGAAATACTAACTAGAATAAGGAGTCTGAAATATCTAAAATAATAGTCGGGTGGAGACAAATCCACTACCAATGACTATATCCAAAACTAAAATGAGAGAGGAGTATAAAATCTCCAATATAAAATAATGTGAAGACAGAAGTGTATCAGCTAAAAGAATCCATCGCTAGATAATCAACGATGCTCAGAAGGTAAGACCTCATCGACAGAAAATAATGCGTCAGGTCCAGGCCCGTACTCCTGCAAATACTCAAGAGCAGATACACCTGGCAGAGGACCAGGTCCTCAGAGGGACGTAACAAGATACAGAAAATACGAGCCAACTTGAATACAGTGAACATGCATATAATTTGAAAATAAATAAGTACGCTGTACAAGACAATCTATATGAATGCAAATGAGGACAACTTTTCGACGTATGGGCAAGGGTAGGCTACTCGATCTAATCCCTATGCAGTTAATAACGGTTTTTTTATGATAACGGTCCAGTAGAGTTATAGATATATCACCGATATATCGGTTTTATAACGGTAAATATCGGTTTGCATTTTTAACACAATTTTTATATATGAACAATACACTTAATAGTTTTCTATTATAAAATATGCAGAAAGTATACATATCGTCGAAAAATCCAAGAGATCCAAGATAAAGAAGATCACTTAAAGAACTACATCTCTGAATAAGTTTGATGTATGAAGATTTTGATGGCATAAAAAGTGGTGGATAAAAGGAATGGCAGTTTCATAGCAGCTTGCACAAAGACCACCACTTGGAAACCCAATTTCAAAATCAACAGTGCGAATAACTATTTAGATCTCAGATAATCTCAAACAAACAGAACAAATTGTTCAAGATATGTCTCCAGAAAATCATGTCCTATGAAATCAAAGTTGAATTGAATTGCAGCACATTATATTTTGCCTCTGCTGTTTTTTTTTTCCTCTTCTCCTTAGTACATTTTTTTTCCCTCTTCTCCTTAGCACATTATACCATTAATGCATCTGATGGTACATTAGAGCCGCCTCTGCTGTTTTTTTTATCTCTTTCTCTATCATCAGTCCCTGTTATTAAAAAAAAAAAAAAAAAAAAAAAAACTGTGAAATATCGGTTTTTATTAAAACCGATATTTTACAAAATATCGGTAATATCGGCCGATTTTATCGGTTCCGATATAAAACCGATTTTTTTCCAAAAAAAAAATCGGTTCATCACCGATACCGTTATATATCGGTGATATATCCGATATATAACGGTTTTTAACTACATAGTCTAATCCTCACAACCTCACGCTCGTCCATGAACATCATCAGCCGACATACCTCGGGGGTAGCGACCCTCGGACTCCATCAATCGACATACCTCGGGGGTAGCGACCATCGGACACGACCCACTATAGTGCGTGCTAGTGACTACGGTGTTACCAGAGTGGTTAAAGCCCATACGTCTAATGATTGTCCTCTATGATACTAAGTGCCATGTGTGTGTCAACATATCTAATATATAGTAATGGTTGAAAGGAAAACTACACATGCAAGAACTATACAGAAATGAAATAAATAAACAGAAATATAAATAGCATGCAAAGTACTGTAAACAATTTGGCAAGGTATCTTGCCTGGTAAGAAAGCTGCAAGGTGTACTGTCCAGAAGTCAAACGCACAGGACCAAAAGCTATGGCCGCAGAACAATGTCTCCGGATGCTGAAATAAACATCACCAACGTTCCCAGAATAAGCAAAATAGCTAAAAAGTACATTCCTTTCGTCCAATTTGGACACAGGGGCAAAATGGTAATTTCGGGTAAAAGTGGGGTCCACATGTGGCCCACTTTGCACCGAAAAGCGTGCCAAGGGTAACAGTCTCTAAATGGGACAAACTATAGGTCAAACAACTCTAAATGTCAATACGAACCCAACGGTATGTCCAAATGTGGATTCCGATGGGCCGAACTCAATTTGTCCAAAAAGTCAACTGTGGGGCCCGCCAATTGGCGATCTGGTCAACCGTCTCAGAAATGCGTGAAAATTGGGTCACAGGACCAGCGCGTTACCACGAGTCCAGTGGCGCAAGTTTCGTCGCAATCTGACAAGCGTGCACAAAATACGTGCGACTTCCACAAAAGCAGCGACACGGGGTGTGTCCGCGGATACGGCCTGATTCCGGCGCGCACACGCGTCCGAATCAGTCCCCACGAATTTTCACGTGTCCAGTTATGCTGCGTGCACCATTCGGTACACTTGGCACACGGTGGGGCGGTCCCGTTTGGCGGGGCGCGCTCCGTTTTCCAACTTTTGGAAATCTGGAAAAAGTGGGTGCGCGCAGTTTTGTGACGAATATAATTATGTCCACAGCAACTAATAGCATAGGGTTATTTAACAGAAAATAAACTAGGTCAGAAATTCTACAGGTATCAAAAAGAATCACCGAATTCGGATCTCTGTGGTGGGAGATACGAACTCGGCAATATGGGTGGTAATCGCAAGTTTCTGCGATTTCAGAATTGGGTAAGTCCGGGCCAACTTGGGCGCTGTTTTTCACCTAGGGGCACACGTTTTCTGATGTTGGCTATAAAACAAATATTGGAGAGGGTTAAGGGGTGATCATACCTATGAAGACGGAACAGCGTTTGGTCGAGCGAGTCGACGAAAAATCACGCCGGAGCGAAGGTGCTTCGAGTGGGAAACTGCAGTTCGCGATGTCGGCGTCGACGGGATGGTTGGATGGCTTGGTGGGGCTCTCTGGCTGCGGTGACGGCTCTAGATGGGAAGAGGAGGTCTGGAAATTAGGTTAGGGTTTTAGAGAGCTATTATATATATATATATATATATATATATATTAGGAGAGAGAGGGGGTGCGGATGGGTTTCCACGGGTGAAGCCGCTGAATGTATCAAGTATCAAGTTGCTAGCGGGTCCGCAAGTAGGCTGAAGAGGAAGTGGCGGTTTACACAGCAACAAATTCCACGAATTTGCTTGCTTTAAGGGAATTGAAATTGCTATAAGGATTCCTAAGTGCTAACTAGTATGATTACACTTATTATTATATTATTATTATTATATTATTATGAATAGTAACTTATTTAATTCTTTTCTTTTTTTTTCTTTTCCTTTCTTTTCTAAATAAAAAATATATATACATATATATATATTTGTATACACATATATATATATATATATACTCATAAGAAATTTATAGATTAGGGTAATGCACATTGTTAGGCTAGCAACTGCTCAAGGGGTCTCCTACATGGAATAAATTCCGAAAAATTTCTGATGGTCCCACAAGTCCTCTAAGTGCCCGAACACCTAACATAAAAATTATTAAAAATCTATTTCTCCTATTTAGACCTAATTACTATAATTAAATTATTAATTAATAAAAAATAATAAATACAATTTTTTTAAAATAGGGGTTTTATACAGATGCAAGCGGATACGGTCCCCATATATCGGAATGTACCAACTCGAAGGGAGCGAAAGCAATTTTATTCTGACACCGGATAGGAAATTTGGTGATGGTTAGCCAAGCTACATGACTCACAATGAAAAGAAACATATAAAGATGGGTACATTTTCTGGAGTGCTTGGACGGATGGATGTCCTAACTGGCAGTGTAACTCAAAAGTATCAAGTTCCACACCAGCACAGGCAACAGAGGAAGTTTCATCAAACAGGTACAAGCCTCCAGCCACATGTCTCCTACCGATAGTCCGTCCAGTCTTTAGGTCCTGAAAAACACAACCATCAGGAAAGAATGTTACCGAACAGTGCATATCGCGAGTAATCCAACTAATTGAGAGTAAGTTGAATGGGTTTCCAGGGGTATGTAATACAAAATGTAGTGACAGTCCCGAAGAAAGACGGACAAATCATTTTCCACGGACTGTCAGCGAACCACCATTGGCACATGTAATATTAGACATACGACCAATCGGTGCATAGTTTCGTATCATACCTGCGTCGCTTGTCAAGTGAACAGATGCACCAGAATCAATGACCCATTGCTTTGTCTGTATCACATGTCGCTGAGTACCCTGCTGTGTACCCAGAAGTAGAGGCTTCACCTCGACGTTGAGCTTGAAACTCAACAAAGTCTGCATATGCTTCATCAGTCATTTGTACTGATCGGCCGCCAAGATCAGGAGTATCTGTGGTAACATTGGCGGCAGGAGCTTTAGTACACTGCCACTGGAAATGATCCTGTAAACCACAGTTGAAACAGGTGCGCTGTCGACCTACATCACTACCGCCAATGCCTCATCCACCATCACAACCAATATTGCGGCCACCACGTGGTCCACCACGACCACCGCGAAATCCAGTACGAGCGGCACCAAGAGCAGCTTGTTCAGCAGGAGCATCACTTGGAGAGGTCTCGACGACCTTTGCTGCCCGTAGAACACGAAAATGTGTTTCCATTAGAGATGGAACTTCAGCTCCAGCAATGATCTAAGAGCGAGCTGAGTCTGCATCAGAAAGAAGAGAGGCAATATATGTCATCACATGAAGCTGCTCACGTTGAGCCTTCGCTTCATTGATATCCGTCGTTAGAGGTAATATATGGTCAATTTCATCGACCATAGCCTTAAAAGTCCGGAAGTGGTCCTTATAAGACTTGTCGTCCTGTTCTGCCCGGTAGACGCCGACAACCGAGTCGTAGATACGAGACAAGTCACGTTTTCTATCAAACATCGTCGCTAGGACCTCCCATAGCTCCTTTACTGTGTCCGTGTTTTGAATCATGTCCTCTACCGATGGTTCCATGGAGTTCATCAACTGCGTAAACAGTCGACTATCATCCGTCTCCCACTGCTCAAACGTGGGATCAGTCGTCTCCGGAGGATTGTCAGTCAGATGCTTGGACAACCGCATACCCCGAAGTGTCTTCTCAACCATCTTCCGCAATGTTGAGTATCCGTCTGGTCCGTCCAACCGCTGATCGACTAGTCGAATCGAAGAGATCGTCGTGCCAGTGCCCGTTGGTCCTGCCAATGCGTTTTCGATACCGGTATTACTGTTGTCGCCTCAGAGGTTGTCATAATGCTCTTGATTCAACCGTCGCTGATCCTTCCCAACCCCAATAATCACATCAACTTTTCTAGTGCGCTATCAACGTTGCCAGAACAGGCACGCGAATGGAAAGATCGTATGGGAATCACACACGCCAGGATACAAAAGTAACCCAAGTAAACTCTCTGTGTAGATCCTGATGCGGATATCGGGGTAGGAAGGAAACAAATATCCATGTAAACAATCAACTTGTCTACTCTTTGTTAACTCCTGAAATCGTAATCTAGGAACATGGGTTGTGCAAACAAATCATTGTCTACCCTCTGCCTTCGATATACGCTTCTGAAGTCGTAATCTAGGAACAAATGTTGTGCAAACAAATTAATGTCTATCCTCTGGCTTCGATATATGACTTTTTTTTTTGAATTAGGGTTTACACAGGAAGTAGGGGAGGCGGCCGCAGAGGTGTGTTAGGTTTTGGGTTGCATAGCCGGCCGGGGGGTCGGGGTCCTGGCTGAGAAGGGGGGGGGAGAGTCAGCGCGGCGGCGGGCGGAGGGGGGGGGGGTGGTGGTGCTAGGGTTAGGTTGTTTTTGTTTCTGTTTTTGTTGGAGAAAGAGAGAAGGGGGGGGGGGGGGATTTATGGCTCTGATACCATGTAGAATTAGAATAATAAAATATTTTTTATTGTTGGAAAAGACTACATATATATATATAGGAGAGGCTGATCCCTCTCTCTATTATTCTACCAGATTTGGGACTAAAACCCACTACCTAATATAACGCTTAACAAGTAAAGTAGTTTCGTAGTATGTTTGAGCTGCCCGGTCCTTCATCTATTTCTGCTAACTTTACTGCAATTGGCATATCTTATGTACGACCACAATATCGCCGGGCTGCTATAGCTGACGCGACCACTTCTGACACCTTGCCCATGGCTGAAAGTTCTTTCTTGGTAGCTCCACAACATGCATTGGTTACATTTGATCAGTTTCAGCTCCAGCTCCATCTCCAACTGCTAGGCCATCCTGCTATTATATATGCTAGTTCTACTTTTGCCTCCCTACATTGATGTCTTTTACCTTCTGGATTCTGGACTCGAGTGTCTCCTATGATATGACTAGTGATGCCTCTGGACTTAGCAGTATTAGACCTGCTCATTCGTCTGCGTCTATTCCAATGGCTGATTACACTCTTTTGCCTATTGTTAGTCGTGACTACGTGTCTGGCTTACCACACTTTATCATACTTGATGTTTATCATGATCCTCTCTTGACTATGAGCCTCTTGTCGGTTTTCTAGTTAACCGATATGTCTTATGGTGTACTGATACTACAACACCACCTTCCATTTGTGATGTCTGGCACAAGAGATTAAGACATCTTCAATTTCTAGACTTTACTCGTCTTCTATGGGTGTTTTAGGGAACTTATCTGCAAAGTCCTTAACACCTTGTTCAAGATACATTTATGGTCGTCATGTTACTAGCACTTTTTATTGAGTGATCTCGTTTATGCCTATTATTTTGATCTTGTTCATTTTGATGTTTAGGGACCCTCTCCTCGTATATCAAAGGAAGGAAACAAATATTATGTCATATTTGTTGATGTTCATTCTCGATTCACATGGCTTTATTTGGTATCTCGTAAGTCTGAGGTCTTCTCGAAGTATCTTGAGTTTGCAAAAATGGTTGGGACCCATTTCTCTTGCAAAATCAAGGTACCTCGCTTAGATTCGGGAGGGAGTACACATCAAATCAGTTTCGTGACTATCTTGTTTCTCACGGGACACTTGCGTAGTTTTTTGTCCCCATGCTCATCAGAGTATCATCGTCTTGTATCCTTAATGTTACTTGGCCTCTTTTGTCGGGTTATGTCCTTGTTCAGTTTTGGACGGAAGCTATGGTTACTAGTGTGTTTTTGATCAACCAAATTTCTACTCTTGTTCTTGATGGACTGTTTATATGGTCGTGTTCCTTATAATTTCATATTTTGTGTTTTTGGTCGCACTTGCTTTGTTCAGTTACCCTCGAATGAGCGAGACAAGGTATCCTCGAAATCTACTACTTGTTTGTTTCTTGGGTATAGTCCTTAGCACAAGGACTATAAATGCTATGATCATGTTGCTTGACGTCTTAACATCTCTTGTCATGTCATTTTTATGGAGAGTGTTCCATACTATACTTTACCACGTCCTCTAGTTCCTTTACCACTATCCATGTCCGAGGAGCTTACTTTCCTTGATACTGCACCGGCTTAGCTAGCACGTTCGTCTATTATTCATGTTTACCAACATCGTGATTGTCCTACCATTACTGTCGAGTCTACTCTACCGTCTGTTCTCGTGGATCCTGTACCACCCATTGTATCGTCTTTGTGTCGCTCCACTCTTGTGCACCACTCTCATGATCGTTTGACTTTCTTTACCAACTTGACTCCTGCACTTCAGTTTTTTCTCACTGCTACTTCTAGTTATTGGGATCCCCAGACGTACCAGGACGTTTTTACCATTCCTGAGCTTTGGAGCATACATATACATGAGATCTTGTATCATAACCTATTGGCACGAGTTCACTTAGCTGCAAATGGGTGTACAAGATCAATTGTCTGGCTGATGGTACTATTAATAGGTACAAGGTCAGGTTAGTTTTCTATTGTTTTCTTCAGCAGATGGTATTGATTATGATATGAGGCCTTTGCTTCCGTTGTGAACACATGACTATTGTCCGGATTCTCCTAGCAGTTGCTTATGTCCGTGTCTGGCCTATATCTCAGATGGATGTGAAGAATGTATTTCTTCATGGTGATTTATCTGAGGATGTCTATATGACTCCTTTTGGTTTACCTTACTCTATTGGCCAGGTCCTTGATCTCCACAAGGCCTTATATAGCCTCAAGCAGGCACCTCAGACATGGTTTTCCAGGTTTACTACTGCTATTTATGCTACTGGATTCTCTACGGGTCTTATGATCCTGCTATATTCAAATACCATTATGGGACAATACTTCTGCTATATGTTATGATATAATTATTACTTGTGATATTTCTACACATATTATGCAAGTTAAGAAATACTTGCAAACACAGTTTGAGATGAAGGATCTTGCTCCTCTCTGCTATTTGTTCTTAGTTTGGAGGTTGATCATTCTCCTCGTGGATATCTTCTGTCACAACATAAGTTCATTGGTTAGATACTTGATAAAGTAGACCTTACCGATACTCGCAAAACACTTGCGTCTTTTGAGTTGAACTTCAAGTTGCATTCTAATGGTGGAGATAACCTTCAGGATCCGTCATTTTATAGAGAATTAGTTAGCGTGTTGATTTGTTTGACTGTCAACTGTCTTGATATTTCTTATATTGTACATGTTGTTAGTCAATTTGTTTCTGCACCCCGTACTGCACATATGCTGCTTTGTTGCGGATTCTTCGTTAGATACAGGACACTGACACTAGATCGTTGTTCTCTGCAACTACTTCGTCCTTGGATTCATGCATATTCTGATGATGATTGGCCAGTGATGTTATTTATTGGATTCCACTACTGGGTTCTGTGTGTTTCTTGATGACTCTTTATCTTTGAGAAATCAAAGAAGCAAGATGTGGTTTGTAGATCTAGTGCTGAGGCCGAGTGTCATGCTATGGCTATTTTGACTGTTGAGATCACTTGCCTTCGATAGCTTATTACTGATATGGGTCTTAGTGCTTATGGTCCTACTCTGCATTATGACAATACTAGTGTTGTTCAGATTGCTTGCAACCATGTGTTTTATGAGAGGACGAAACTCATAGAGATCGATTTTCACTATGTTAGACAACAATATCTCCTTGGGACTGTATCGCTACTGCATGTTACTCGCAATCACATGTTTCTTCTCATATGCAAAATTCAGACTTCTTCACGAAGGCCCATTCAATATAAAGATACTCCTTCCTACTGGAAAAACTCTTGATTGTTGATTCTCTTGAGTTTGAAGGGGGTGTTGGTTAGTTGATTGTTATATGTAGTTTGTTGATTGTAGTTGTTTTTCATTTGTACTTTTCTCTTGTCAAACTCACATTGTTCTACCATCGGTCGGATGGGAAGGGCCACCGAACATGGGCTATATATACTCGGTTTAGGCCTTTGGTGAATTCTATTCCATTCTTTCTTTCCCCTCTGGTTCTATTACTATATAGTACAGTTTTTTTTTAATTATTATAATAATAATAATAAAGCTTATAAGGCCTTAATGTCATTTTTTCACTTTCTGCAAGTATACTACATTCTCTTCTACCTTGTTTTTAGTGTACCAGTGAGACCAATCATTACTGGGTCTATGACATAGTGCATAATTATTGCAGCATCAGAAACTCGACCTGTGGATCCTAACTATGCTCAAGGACACACAACAATGTTTTCAGATTGTTTTCCTTTCTTGGTTATATCTCAGGTTAGTGACATTTATCTTGCAAATACAAGAAGTATCAAAACAGAAATGGGTGTCATATGACTGCCATAATTTTCTTCTCTACTCTTCTGGTTGCAGGGATCACTGAACACATTGAATGAGCTTCTCCAAGAGCCAGTGTCGATCAATCGATTCAGACCAAAGTAATGTCCATGTTTCTTGTATTATATTGCATACAATGATTGTGCTCATGATGATCGTAATCATGTCATCACAATACTTTATAGCAAGCATTGGTGTACTTGTAATTATGAATAATTCCTGTTTTGATATATTAACTAACGTCTGTATACTTACTGAATTTCCAGCATTGTTGTTGATGGCTGTGAACCATTTTCAGAGGATTTATGGAAAGCAATAAAAATTAACAAGCTGACTTTTCATGGTGTGAAGTTATGCTCACGCTGTAAGGTAGCACTTATGCTTGACTTTTACTGCCCATCGATATTAATGATTTGAATGTTCACTATGCCATGGCTTGTGTAGGTGGTACTCATGCATAGACTATCATTTTAGGGTTCATGTTTAGTGTTTGTTTCCCAAGGCATCCTCAGTTTCCTAGTATTTCTTAATTGTTGAAAATGTTTGAGTAATACTTATATACCGCCAGTAAAACCTGCATCTCCACCAATGTATATTCTGTAAGGATTCACTTTTATAGTGACTGAGAAGTTTTTTATGTTGGTTGTCAGTAACCTCTATAAAGGCTCTGGAACTACTAGTGAAAAGTAAAGGCAAAGTAACTGCACAGGTGAATTTACCACCAAAGCTACAGCATAATCTTCATCCAAAGTTTATTGGGTCGCCTCTGTGAAGTAATTTCCTCCATTATGTCTAAGGGCAATCACCTCAATTGTATAAGGGCCTGATATATGACTTCAAACCATTTACCTTCTCCTGATAGCACTTACAACTTGCAGATTTACCAATCCCCGTCACATATGAAACCATCATAAATATTTTCACCCATATTATCCTCAATTGACGCCACCCATAATCTCTTGTTAATAAAGTCATTTCTTAACCTATCATATGTCATGATTCTATGAACAATGTCCTCTCCAAGCTCTTTGTCATACCAAAAATTGATCCTCCTCGCCATCATCAGCATCCAAGTTTTCTCCCATCAGAATGGGGTCGGCTATGGAGCATAAGAAAGCTCCAATCAAGATTTGACAAAGTTTATGACCGACTGTCAACCTGACAACAATCTTCTATCTTGGTGCCAAATTTCTAGTCAATATTGCTACGAGCATGAGAGGGCCATCCCATAAGCCTAGGTGGCCAGTTGGCAGGTAGGTAGACCTACCTTTGGATTGTATTGTAGTTTAAGCTCATGCAACGAAGGAGCACCCTCCAAGTTTCCCTAGACTACACGAAGAAGTATGATGATGAAATTTGCTATAAGAATTGCTTTCATCTCTATAATGCATTACGCCAAAAATTGATCCTCTATATTGAAATCGGTTATCAGTTCTTTACTTCTAGTTGTTCCCTCATCTCTTATTGAAACCATCTTAGCAATGTTTCTGACTTGTTAATACTTAATATATTCTTGTTGCCGTCCTTCGAATTTTTACCTTAGTGTTAATATCTTCCATAGTGTTGTCATCAAGACAATCGTTGGCAAATAACATACATTATGGAACTTCATTTTGAATGTTTCTAGTGAGTTCATCCATAACTAGAGCAAAGAGATGTAGTCTTTAAGCTAACCTATGATTATAAGAAATGTGTTGGTCTTTTCTCCCTCTGTCCTCTCACTTGTCATTACCCCTTCATAGTTGTCTTTGGTAATAATAATATGACTACGTACTGCCCAATTTTTAGTTTTCTGAAACCCACCGTATTTTTCACCAGGAACTGTCATATGCTTTCTATAAATGTTTAAATACCGTGTCTAAATCTCTCATCTTCTTTCTAAATATCTCCATTAAGTATCTTAACAAAGAACTTTAACGGTTGACCTCCCTAGCACGATACCAAATTGATTTAGTAAATGAATGTTTCACGTATTTAAATTTGTCAATTATATTTTCCTTGAGTTTCGTGGTATGGGCCATAAAGCTATAAATACGGTCACAGACGCGGGACACAGATAGATCACCATGCGGACATGGGGGAACATTAAATCTTAAAAGTAGAACTAAACATGATCAATTTATAATGCAATACCTTAAGTTCGATCCATGAAGGTCTGGAACCTATAATCAAAATCTTATTAAAAGTATTATCCATACAAAATATTTTATATCGTTGATTTGTGATACAAAATTACTAGTCTATCGAAGGAACTTATAATACATGTGAGTTTTTACTGTAATAATGTAATGCTTTCAGAGAATATGATTCAGAGAGATCCACATAATCTAACGATTATACGTACCCCCCACTAATTGGTAGTGCTCATACATTTTAGTCTCCTAGACAATCAAGAGGCGCATTTTCACAAGCCTTTTAGGGGCCTCTCACTGATGCACCAAATAACTACATTAATTTCATCACACGAAGTCTGATAAACTTCAACCTCTTGATTCATAAGAAATTCCTAAATATTATGATTATTGTTATCATTTTTTCTTGTTTAAGTGGTGATAGTACAATTTGCTTGTATTCCAAATACATTATTATACTTCATTTGATTTCTTAGTGCCCAACAGGCTAATAATGGTTAAGTTCCTTCTTACTGTTACCTCTGGCATCAAGATTTTGATGTCCAAAATAATTTGGTTTTCCTATATATATCCACATCTGCAAGCTTATCAAGTTTTTAGATTTGCATCTTGACCGATGTCTTCTTGAGTAAAGCAGTTTCTTGCATAAACTAGAGCTGAATTTACCTTCTCATTATCTTCAGGTGCCTAATATAAATCAAGAAAATGGAATTCCTGGTGCTGAACCAACTGAAACTCTGATCAAGTTCCGGTCAGACCATGTTTTAAACCTGAACAAGAAAAAGCAAGGAGCTGTAAGATTGCCATACTTCTTATACCGCCACTACTACGGCTTGAATGCTTATTCTTGATCAATAATAGATGATAGCTACTAATGCGGTGGTTGCAGTTGATGATGATTTCCTGGTGATGAGCAATTATCAGTTAAAAAGTTTCCATTTTTTGCAATAATCCGAAAGTTTCCTATATTCTTCAGGTATACTTTGGACAGAATCTGGTCTGCAAGGAATCCCTAGCTTCAGGCAAAGGGAAATGCCTCACAGTAGGGGTAGGGGACCAAATTTTTGTACTAGAAGAGTTTGCTTCTTCTGCCAGTGCAGCAGTGTGATTCCCAAGGCACTTAAACCAAATAAAATGGTACTGTTGACATATAATGGCACTTTAGTCTTGTATGTTTCTATCTTCCATATGACATAATGTTGTTGAACACTTTTCTTGATAATATATAATTTCAGATACTAGGTTTGTCTTGGATGCAAAATTATCACAAAAGTTTACTAAGTAGTTGTGTTTAAACCCCCCACTCTTTATGTATAGCTATTCTATCATCACCCACAGATATGTAACAATTCTCTACCACCATGTCCTCCCAAGAGTCTCTTAAGATTCAAGAGAGTGTGATTATATGTATATTTAAAGATGTAAGAAAAAGAAACCGGGTTTCTATGTTCTACATAAATCCTGACCAGGAGATTCATACAATACAACAATAACAAATCCTTTATACCAATTTTTTGGGGTTAGTTACATGAATTCTTTATCTTCCATTTAGCTCTGGTAAGGACTCCTCTTAGCCTCGTTTGGTTCACGGAAAGGAAAGTAAATCAATTTCATGCTCTTTCATTTTCTTTAGAAAATTATAATTTTTATTGATTTTTCTTTCCGTTGTTTGGAAATGTCAAGAAAATTGGGAGGAAAATTGAATACTTAAAGGTGGGAAAGTAAATCCTTGGATTGGTGGAGGGAACTACTTTCCTCTATATTTTTTTCTCCATTGAGAATCACTTTTCTTTTCTCCTCAATTCTTTTGGCATCCATAGGAAATGACTTTCCTTTTTTAAATTCTGCTAACCAAACGAGGCCAAACGTACTATCAGGGAGCAAAGGAGGTAAGGGAAGAAAATAAACATTAAATGATAGAAGTAACAATAGCTTCGAAATTAGTGTGAACTCCTTTCTAGAGTGTGACATAATCTTGCAATCGTTAGGATGGAGTGTCCAGAAAGGAGAATTGGGTTCCCCTTGGATGTGAGCTATTATACTCCATGAGGAGCCACCTGGGCGTATAGTCGCTACATCCTTGCCATTTGATCTCTCTTTTCGTGTGAGACGGAGTGCTCGGTGACAACCTCTCAATTGTCACCGCCAGGCCTCTCTTGCTACCACGGTAGCACCTAGCTCTCAATTGTCACCGTCAGGCCTCTCTTGCTACCACGGTAGCACCAAGCATGGTCAGCACCAATCGTGTCCGGACAATGAAGCTTTTACTCGTTCACATTGTTTATCCTGCTACTGAATTTTGCTCTTCTTAGAAATATCCTCGTGTGTAGTAGTTTCTGGCTGTACTTTACCCACCATGATTAACCATGTCCATTTATAAATGGTACCATTGTATCCCTGTTGGACACAAACAAAGAATTTCATTCAGGCAAAAATATAAGCTTACCATTTGGATAAAACAAATCCTAAAATTTTAGAAGACACACAAACTGACAGCAAGAATAACTTGAAGAGTAGTATGCAAACAGCAAGAGTACTTCAACAGAAACATAATCAAATTAAGGATTTTTTGTTTAAAGGGGCGAAGTTTTTCCAAATCTCAAGTGAGGAAAAATATTTAGAAAAACTGCAAACGGGAGGACATCTCGCTGTTGGAAACGAAACGCGAAAACCGTTTTCCAAACCAGAGAGTACATGCGAGAGAACCGAGCAAAACGCACAAACAAAAAAAATACAAACACAAATCGCAGACACAAAAATTTTTACGTGAAAAATTCAGATGGAAAAAACCACGGGACGATCGTAGTCCAACCCTGAAGAACCTCCACTAATGGAATAAATATAATAAACTCTCTACAAGCTCCTCACCGATCCAATACGGATCACCGTAACTCTTTGGAACAGAAAATAGATTACAACCACGAAGAAAAAAGACAATGAGAAATACCCAAAATTGATCTCCTTATCCGAAACGGCCTCCAATCATTCTTTCTCCTCTCCAAAGTTGCAATGACACTCTTGTCACCTTTTTCTCTCTCTTACTTTCTCTCTCTCTCTCTTATATTGTTGTATATTGCATGACGCTTTACATAAACCCTTGCATGAATTAGGGTTTTCATATGGAAATCTATATATGGAAGTCAAAAATATTTATAGAAATCCAATTACATTCAATCATATATTTAATGAAAATCAAATCATAAATTGACTTGCAATAAATTGGCAATTTAAAGTCAAATATGAAAATCCCATATAATATTTGCTTACCATAAATGTTCCTATACACGGCGCTCGATACACTTTTCGAACTTTTTTGACACACGGATGACGTTCGTCGCACTCTGGGGTATTCTCCACATAGATTGGGAACTCCACACACTCCGACAAATCTTCCCCTTCACAACTATGTGGAGAGGGTCGTCATCCCGACGATCCGTCTGCAGTACTCAAACTTTTTTCTTGGTAGAACCTTTGTGAACATATCTGCTCCGTTGTCATCTGTATGAACCTTCTCAAGCGCCGTTTGCTTCTTTTCAACCATATCCGTATCCAATGATACCGGGTCTCAATGTGCTTGGACCGGCTATGAAACGTCTGGTTCTTCACAAGGTGAATAACACTCTGACTATCGAAAATCAAAGGATACTGCTCTTGTTTTAGCCCAATTTCTTGCAACAACTTCTTCATCCACAACAACTCCTTGCAAGCCTCTGTTGTCGCAATGTACTCTGCCTCTGTCGTCGATAAGGCAACACACTTCTGCAACCGCGACTGCCACAATACTGCTCCACCAGCAAACATCATCACATAGCCCGAAGTCGATCGCCTCGTATTTACATCTTCAGCCATATCAGCGTCGGTATACCTAACCAGCTTCGGTCCGTCACCATCAAAAGAAAGTCTCCAACCGGCAGTGCCCTGAAGATATTGTAGAATCCACTTGACCCCACTCCAATGTACCCTTCAAGTATTGGAAGTATACTTGCTAACTGTGCCAACTGGGTGAGCAATGTCTGGCCTCGTACACACCATAGCATACATAAGACTCCCCACAGCTGAGGCATATGGAACCCGCTCCATATCTTCTTTCTTGTCCTCGGTAGATGGACACTGCTCCTCAGTGAACTTAAAGTGAGCCGCAAGGGGGTTACTCACTTTCTTCGACCCGTCCATCCCGAAACGCTGAAGTACCCGATGAATGTACTTCTTTTGGGACAAGTGTAGCAACTTGGACCCCCTCTCTCGGCTGGTCTCCATCCCAAGAATAGTCTTCGCTGTGCCCAAATCTTTTATAGAGAAGGCAGCACCCAGTTGGCGCTTCAACTCCGCTATCCTAGTGGCATTTTGGCCCACCAGTAGCATATCATCAACATAGAGCAGTAAAATGATGAAATCATCCTCGGCAAAGTACCTCACAAATACACAGTGGTCCGACATCGTCCGTGCGTAACCATGCTCCCCCCCATAAACTACTCGAACTTTCTGTACCACTGCCTCCGAGCCTGCTTCAGACCATACAAGCTCTTACTCACCTGGCAGACCAAGTGTGACTTGCCCTTCTCACAAAATTCTCTGACTGCTCCATGTACAACTCATCAAGATCACCGTGGAGGAATGTCGTCTTCACGTCCATTTGCTCGACCTCCAAGTCTAAACTGGCTGCCAATGCTAGCACCACCTGAATAGACGACTGTTTGACGAATGACGAAAATATCTCATCATAATCTACGTATTTTCGCTGACCGTAGCCTTTAACTACCAGTCTCGCTTTTTATCGGGGCGAGTAGCATCATCTGTCAGCTTCACTCTGAACACCCATCGATTCTTCAAAGCCTTCTTGCTCTTTGGCAACTGCACCAGATCATAAGTAGAGTTGGCCTCCAAGGAACTCATCTCCTCCTGCATGGCCTCCATCCACTCCTGCCTGTGTTGGTCTTCCATAGCCTCTGCAAAACTTTCGAGTTCTCCTCCGTTAGTCAGTAGCACATACTCACTCGGTGAGTATCTTGTAGATGGTTAACGTTCTCTATCGCTCCTCCTCAATAGAACCACTGGTGCTGGCTGTATACCAATAGCCTCCTCCTCAGGAACTGCCTCCTCGGCATGCTCATCCTCCTGAATGTAGCACCCCGTTCTCCCGGTGTGGACATCGCGGCTAAGAAACACAAGACGGTATCGTTCGATCGGGATAGATTGAATTAAGAACTCGTCCTCGTTATGGATTTGTTTTTTCGGAATCGATTTCCATATTCAGTGGACCGTGCCCCCGGGATCGACTTAGCGGCAGAGTCAGGAGGGACCTCTCCGCTGCTATCTTTTATTGCCTCAGTTTTCGATGTCGCTTGCTGCTTTCGTGCTTTGAGTTGGTTTTAGAATTTGCTTGTTTTCCTTGAACGGTTTCGATGAGTTTCATTGTTTCGTTCATTGAACTGCACTTCAATTCCAAGATTGGAAAAGTGAAAGAGGTATTGATCGAGCTGTTCGTAATGCAGGTGAACGAGCAGTAGGCGGCTTGCGAGCGGAGTCGTGAAGCGCCTCTTTCCTTCTCCCTTCCAAAATCTAAGTGAGTGGCTACCAACCCGATTAGCTAGCCCTTCTTCCAAGCTTCACATCTAATAAATCTGCAATCTCCTTTGCCCCGATCAAACGATACCAAGTAATAATAAAAGAAACTAAGATAAAAGAGAATAGGCTTGGATTATATTATGCTTGTCAACCAAACATGTGAACTGTTATCTTATGGTATGCTTGTTCGTGCAAATGTTCTATAAACCGTGCTAAGTATAGATCACATCCTGTATATGCATAATTGTTCAGGGAGGCTATGCAAAATAAATCATGCAATACTGCTTGTCGTGTACTCGTGTTCTTGCACTCGTGTTGTCTCAAATGCATGACTTGTTAACTTGTTAATCGTGTTCGATCATGGACAACTTGTGCACAAGGTATTGGTTCTGCGGACGGTCGCTAGGGCACTGGCACCGATCCGATCCGGGCGGAACTCGTGTGTAGTCGTCGTGTTCGGGACCGGATAGCTTGCAGCGCAATCGTGTACTCTCGTAGCATGCTATCCTTGTCCTCGGCTACGTCCACTATGGCAACCATGCCAGTGATCATCGTGTATATTTAAACCTGTTGCAACTAACTTGTGTCTTCGTGGCAGGGAAGGCATGGTAAGTATTGTGCAGGTAATTCAGACGGTCGGATAAAATCCACCGAACGGTGGCACGTTCATTTCAGTAAATTCTATATGCTGCTTACTTGCAAATGAACTAAGGCAAGATAGAAACCCACAAATATGCATGCTTCATTAAAACAACGTGTTGATTGGTATAGTTCGGCTAGCTCGCCTTCATTAGTATGTTTCGACATGCTGACCCTCGTTGAAACAGGTTCTCCGCACCAAGGCGAACCGAGCGAGGAGCCGAAGTCGTCTTCCCGATCCAGTCCAGCTGCTGGCGCATCTTCACCGCGCCCCTTGAAGCATTTTGAAGACAGGAGCTTGCAACTCTTCATACACAAATGCAGCTCCGTGGCAAAGCTATCCTCCAGCCTGGAGGTCTATATCTTTTGAAGTTTAGTAAAGGAATATAATGTACAGGACTGCTATCTCATTTTGAGTCATCTCTTTTGTAAGCCCGTACGGCATATTAGCTGACTCTTTCAAGAGTTTGTAATAGATGTTCATTATCAATAAAGAGAACTTTTCCATGTTTCAAATCTGTGTTTCAATTTATCTGCGTACTCTGAATATGTGCTTGCTATACAAATCATTAAAGCCTTGTGCGGGCACAACTCCAGGCCCGCATGGCGGTCACGATTCGGGGGACGCCTCAAATGATTCTACGGAATCGGGTCGTGACATAGTGGTATCAGAGCACAGATTCAAGTTCCTTAGACTTCGTGCTGGAAAAGTTCCTTTAACGATCAAATTCCTGTGCGAACTCTTGAACTCGCTAGGCCAAAATGAGATACGTTCATGCAATAAGTCCATAATACATTATGATTCTAATGTAATTTATCTTCTTTTGAAGGAATGGCTCCAGCGCAATCTGCAGCGCAAGCACCGGACGAAATGCAAGGCCAAGGAAGTAGTTCGGGCACTTCGGAAAGTTCAGAGAGCCAGCGAGCCATGCCAAGCATCGATCCCGTCCAACGAATGTTGCAGATGTTGGAGGCAAACCAACAAAGGGACGAGGCTCGCTATGAACGGGCCGAGAAACGGGCGGAAGAGAGTCAGCACAAGTTTCAAGACAATATAGAAGCACGATTCTCAGTCCAACAGAAGCAGGTGGATGCCCTGCAACAGATCGTTCAGACTTTGGCTTCCAACCATTCCACGGCAAGAGCGCCAACTCCGGTGGAACAGCCCTTGCTTGAAGTAGAGACGCCGCAAATTCCAAGGCCGAGGGACGTGACTACCTTCGACTTTGGCCACTTCAAGAAAGTCTGCAACACCCCATTCAACGGGACTGAGGACCCAGTCGTAGCTCTATATTGGTTGGCCGAACTTGAAGATCACTTCGCTCTGCTAGAGGTCCCCGAAGAGAAGCGCGTCGCCTGCGCGCAGCTACAGCTCCGTCTCAACGCGCACGATTGGTGGGACGTGCATCGACGATCTCTCCAATTTGATCACGGAGAGGAGGCAATTTCGTGGACGACTTTTTGTGCCGCGTTCGAAGAGGAGTTTGTACCCCCTCCAGTACAACGTCAAATGGAGAACGAGTTCGTGCAACTGAGGCAAGGCAGCATGACAGTTAAAGAGTACTCCGCCGAATTCAACCGACTCTCCAAATTCGCTATGGCCTATTTACCTGACGTAGCGAGTCGAGCTAGAAGGTTTGAAGGTAGACTACGTCCTGCCATCCATGCGCACGTAGACGTTCATCAGTATCGTACAATGCGTGAAGTCATGAATCACGCCCTATCTCTCGAACCACATTATCTTCACGTTCATGCCGGCACCGTGCATACCTACAATCACAAACGCCAAAGCAACGAGAGAGGAAACAGCGCTGCAAAGCAACGAAACGACGGTGGTCAGCAAATAAAGCATTGGAGCAATACGTGTCAATTCTGCAAAAAGCTAGGACACGATAAGAAAGACTGCCGCTTAAGACTTGGGTTATGCCTAGCGTGTGGACAATCAGGCCATGCCATTAATTCCTGTCCGAACCTTCCTGATCGTCGTCCCCAACAAAATGCTCCCTAACGGTAGGTCCTATTCCTAAGTTTCTAGGACGAAACTTCCAATTAGTTGGGTAGGATGTAGCACCCTGTTCTCTCGGTGCGGAGATCGCGACTAAGAAACACAAGACGGTATCGTTCGATCGGGATAGATTGAATTAAGAACTCGTCCTCGTTATGGATTTGTTTCTTCGGAATCGATTCCCATATTCAGTGGACCGTGCCCCCGGGATCGACTTAGCTGTAGAGTCAGGAGGGACCTCTCCGCTGCTATCTTTTATTGCCTCGGTTTTCGATGTCGCTTGCTGCTTTCGTGCTTTGAGTTAGTTTTGGGATTTGCTTATTTTCCTTGAACGATTTCGATGAGTTTCATTGTTTCGTTCATTGAACTGTACTTCAATTCTGAGATTGGAAAAGTGGAAGAGGTATTGATCGAGCTGTTCGTAATGCAGGTGAACGAGCAGTAGGCGGCTTGCGAGCGGAGTCGTGAAGCGCCTCTTTCCTTCTCCCTTCCAAAATCTAAGTGAGTGGCTACCAACCCGATTAGCTAGCCCTTCTTCCAAGCTTCACATCTAATAAATCTGCAATCTCCTTTGCCCCGATCAAACGATACCAAGTAATAATAAAAGAAACCAAGATAAAAGAGAATAGGCTTGGATTATATTATGCTTGTCAACCAAACATGTGAACTATTATCTTATGGTATGCTTGTTCGTGTAAATGTTCTATAAACCGTGCTAAGTATAGATCACATCTTGTATATGCATAATTATTCAGGGAGGCTATGCAAAATAAATCATGCAATACTGCTTGTCGTGTACTCGTATTCTTGCACTCGTGTTGTCTCAAATGCATGACTTGTTAACTTGTTAATCGTGTTCGATCATGGACAACTTGTGCACAAGGTATTGGTTCTGCGGACGGTCGCTAGGGCACTGGCACAGATCCGATCCGGGCGGAACTCGTGTGTAGTCGTCGTGTTCGGGACCGGATAGCTTGCAGCGCAATCGTGTACTCTCGTAGCATGCTATCCTTGTCCTCGGCTACGTCCACTATGGCAACCATGCCAGTGATCATCGTGTATATTTAAACCTGTTGCAACTAACTTGTGTCTTCGTGGCAGGGAAGACATGGTAAGTATTGTGCAGGTAATTCAGACGGTTAGGTAAAATCCACCGAACGGTGGCACGTTCATTTCAGTAAATTCTATATGCTGCTTACTTGTAAATGTACTAAGGCAAGATAGAAACCCACAAATATGCATGCTTCATTAAAATAACGTGTTGATTGGTATAGTTCGGCTAGCTCGCCTTCACCAGTATGTTTCGACATGCTGACCCTCGTTGAAACAGGTTCTCTGCACCAAGGTGAACCGAGCGAGGAGTCAAAGTCCTCTTCCCGATCCAGTCCAGCTGTTGGCGCATCTTCACCGCGCCCCTTGAAGCATTTTGAAGACAGGAGCTTGCAACTCTTCATACACAAATGCAGCTCCATGGCAAAGCTATCCTCCATCCTGGAGGTCTATATCTTTTGAAGTTTAGTAAAGGGATATAATGTACATGACTGCTATCTCATTTTGAGTCATCTCTTTTATAAACCCGTGCAGCATATTAGCTGACTCGTTCAAGAGTTTGTAATAGATGTTCATTATCAATAAAGAGAACTTTTCCATGTTTCAAATATGTGTTTCAATTTATCTGTGTACTCTGAATATGTGCTTGCTATGCAAATCATTAAAGCCTTGTGCGGACGCAACCCCAGGCCCGCACGGCGGTCACGATTCGGGGGATGCCTCAAACGATTCTACAAAATCGGGTCGTGACACTGAAGATCACCCTGACCACCATCAACAGGCTGATGATCGAGGTTGGAAACAACTTCAGGTACTGGCTCTCCCATAACTGGATCCTCTGCGATGTCCTCTGGAAACTGCTCGAAGCGAAATGACTCTAACTCAGGCAATTCCTCAGTCTCAGAAGGCATCTCGGAATCCTGAGTGTTGGTCTTGGTCTGATCCTCGACGAATACCACGTCCATGCTTCTGTAGAGTTTTCTTCCCACTGGGTCGTAGAGTCTATAACTAAACTCATCCCGGCCGTAACTGATAAAGACGCACCGCCTCGTCTTCGGCTCAAGTTTGGATCTCTCATCCTTCGGTAAATGCACAAAGGCCTTGCAACCAAACACACCCATGTGATCGTATAACGGCTCTTTGCCGTACCATACTTTGTAGGCACATCACCATACAAATGAGCACTAGGAGATAAATTAATAATATAAGCAGCTGTGTAAAGAGCCTCATCCCAATAGCTGCCTGACAATTTGCTTCTGACAACAAACACCGTATCATCTTCATCAGCGTCATGTTTGTCCGCTCCGCTACACCATTGAGTTGATGTGTCTTTGGCAGAGTCTTGTGGTGTCTTATCCCTTGCTCTCTGCAGTATGCATCAAAGGGACCGATATATTCATCGCCATTGTCTGACCGAACACATAGCATCTTCTTGCCTATTTTTCTTTCAACGGAGGCCTGAAACTCCTTGAAAGTGGACATAACCTAATCCTTGGTCTTTAAGGCATAGACCCAAACCTTCCTGGAACAATCATCAATAAAAGTTACAAAGTAAGAAGCACCACCAATATATTTTACCTTCATAGGACCGCAGACATCCGAGTGAATCAACTCGAGAAACGCCGGCTTCCTTCCCTATTTTTCTTCCCCGCCAAACAATGGATGAACCTCTCTAGCTTTGTAGACTTAATTCATGTAATCACCTTCCTGTTCACCAAGTAGCTCATCCCCTTCTCGCTGATGTGGCTCAGCCGCCTGTGCCACAAGTCGGTAGATGCATCAGTAGCTGCGTTCACCTCATGTGCCCCATGTGTGCTCCCTTCCATATAGTAGAGTTTGGACCTCTTGCTTCCTCTGGCAATCACCATCGAACCTCTGGAAAGCTTCCACTGATTGTTCTCGAAGAGATTGAAGAAACCATCATCATCCAACCTTTCAACCGACACCAGGTTGAAACGGATATCATGGACATGACGAATATCTTTCAGAACAAGAACTGAATCCGTCTTTGGCCACAAATGCATATCTCCAATGGCAACTGCCTTTGACACGTCTCCATTGCCCATCTTCAACACTCTACAGTCGTATGTTGTGTAAGTAGCAAATAGTGCCCTATTGTGAGATACATGCGCTAAAGCACCTGAGTCCACCAACCAAGAGTTGCCATCGCAGGCGAGGTTCATAACTACCGCATCACCTACAATGATCATATCGCCTCCATGTGCCGAGGCCGCCGCTGTAGTGTTCTTTTCCTGCTTTTCCTTGTCGCTCTTGTTCTCTCTCTTCCAAGCGAAATATTTTCGCTTGATGTGGTCCTTCTTGCCACAATGGTACTCCGAGTCCTCGTACTGACCCTTGGACCTTCTTTTGCTTTTGTCTCTGCCACCGTCTGGCTCCCCTGCTTTTACCCCTTTCGCGGCTCTTTGAAACAAGCGCCTCTGAGTGGGATGTGGATGAAGTTCCTTGAGAATGTCTCCGCATCTCTTCATTCAGTACCTCGCTCTTGGCAAACTCTAGACTGACCATGCCTTCCGGAGCAAAAGCGATCATAGACACTCGTATGGTCTCCCACGAGTCTAGCAATGTACACATCAGCCATAGTCTTTGAACCTCGTCATCGAACTTGACTCCCATCGAGGATAGCTGGTCAACCATGCCCTAAAACTCACTCAAATAATCTGTAATTGATGCCCCATCTTTGTACCGCCGACCCATCACCATCCGGATCAGGAACAATTAATTTACCCAGTATTCTTCGCATACAAAGATTTTAGCTTATCCCACAGTGTCCTCGCGTGCTCAATACTAGCAACGTGGTTGTACACGTTCTCGTCAACGAACTGCCTGATGTACCCACACACCTGTATATGCTCGAACTTTCAATCCTCTTCGGATTTGTCACTAGGCCTCTCGGAAGCAAATACTAACAGATGCAGCTTCTTGACAAATAATAGATCCTTCATATTGCTCCTCCAGTAATGATAGTTGGTACCGTTCAGGTTTACCATGCGCACCGGCTTCGCGTCCATCTTTTCTCCCTGGTTTGTCTGTCAACTCCTAACACCCTTCAGAAATTCTAGAACCTGGCTCTAATACCACATTGTTGGGAACGAAACGCAAAAATTGTTCCCCAAATCAGGGTGTACCTGCGAAAGAATCGAACAAAATGCACAAACCAAAAAACACCAAACACAAATCGCAGACACAGAGATTTTTACGTAGAAAATTCAGATAAAAAAAAATCACGGGACGATCGGAGTCCAATGCTGAAGAACCTCAAATAATGGAATAAAGAGAATACACCCTCTACAAGCTCCTCACCGATCCAACAAGGATCATCGTAACTCTTTGGAACAGAAAATAGATTACAACCACGAAGAAAAAAGACAATGAGAAATACCCCAAATTAATCTCCTTCTTCGAAACGGCCTCCAATCCTTCTTTCTCCTCTCCAAAGTTGCAATGTCACTCTTGCCACCTTTTTTTTCTCTTATTTTTTCTCTCTTATATTATTGTATATTGCATGAGACTTTATATAAACCCTTTCATGAATTAGGGTTTCCATATGGAAATTTATATATGGAAGCCAAAAATATTTATGAAAATCCAATTACATTCAATCATATATTTAATAAAAATCAAATCATAAATTGACATGTTATAAAATGACAATCCAATTATATGGAAAGTTAATAAATGAAAGATCCAATCATAAATATATAATTAAAGTCAAAGATGAAAATTCTATATAATATTTTCTTATCATAAATGTTCCAATAAATGACACTCGATGCACTTTTCGAACTTTTTGGACACACGGATGGCCCTCGTCGTACTCCGGGGTATTCTCCACATAGGTTGGGAAGCCCACCCACTCCAACACTCGCAAACTTAGTTGGCGGGGTCAAACGAAAGAGAAGGGCTCGCCAAGATAGTTGGCGGGCTAGGGGCGCGCTCGCCAACTCAGTTGGCGGGTGGGTATGGGCCCACCAACCTAGTTGGCGTGGGGGTGGGTATTATATCCGTTAGCGTATGAGGATGGGGACGGGAGAAAATTATAGCTGTTGTCTTGTGATGTGTGTAGGGAGGGGGAGGAATTATAGCCGTTGCACAACAGCTAATGCAAGCTTCTATATATACCACCCACACCTAATGAATATTCATCACACTCTCTCCCTACCTCAACCAAATCCTCCAGCACTCTCGCTCTTTTCCCTCTAGTAAAGCCTCCAACACTCTCTCTGTCTCTCTACCTCTATCAAAGCCTCCAACAATCAAAAAAAAATCTGCTTGTAGCCAAAGTTTATTTCAGTTTCTTGTAGCAAATGTCACTCCCCAGTCCCAAAATACTGAGGGACTAGCCACGTGGCAATGGCCAGCAGCACACACCAATGGGCAAACCCAATTTAATGGACCCATCGTGGTGTACTTAAGCTGTAAAACAACAGTAAGGGTCTAATATACTAATCTCATCCACAGAAATGAATACATCAATATGAAATATAAATCAACATCATGTCTCAATAAAATATACCTCGGGGAACAACCCGATGATAAGTCTGATACAATAGTCAAGAGACAAGAAATAGAAGTTCTACAAATAGAAATAACAGAGTATAATAAACCAAATACTCAGGAGAAATTCTCAGCGAGCACCTCGTCCTCGGGTTCTGGTACTGCTCCAATATATGGTCCTGTCCCGTACACCTCGGGGTAGATCTCCTCTGCTAAACTTGGGGACATAATCCGGATCCAGGTCCTCAGGGGACATAGCAAGGTACAAGAATAATTCAAGCAAATAAATGCAGTGCAATAATAAATGAATCAATAAGGTAAACTATATAACTAGCTAAGTGATATGCAAGTTGAGAGCATCACTAGAACTCAGGCTGAGACCACTACAAGCTCAGTATCGGGGAGCCAGTAGCAGTAGTATCACTAGTAGAGTGCCTAGCTCTGATGTAGAGTCTAAGGCCTCACAATAATATATTACTAGTAGAGTGCCTAGCTCTGATGTAGAGTCTAAGGCCTCACAATAATAAATATATATATATATAAATCAGCCTGTAGCCTGTGTGTCTCTCCCCACCCAATATAATCACACGTCTCATGTCCATGACACGCAAGATCAAATCTAATGCAGCAAGTCATAATGATATCTAAGCACATGCAATATCTATGTCACGAATCATGTAACCTATACAGAATCACCATGAATATCTCAGGAAGATTCGGTCTCATGAATAGTGTCAGGTGTCCTGTGGTATGACGTACTTGATAATGCAAGCACGAGAATGTGTAAGGTCACGATATCAATCTCTAGGTGACGTTACACAACTCCGCGTACGACGTTGACACCCGAATATTATTCGGACGTTAAGTAATGTCACACGGTCCTAGGTTGAACATTTATATCACATAAATAGATCAAGAGAATAATATGAATCAATTTACTGCAAGTATAGCAATGTACACTTGCTTGGAATTTGGTTTCCAACTGTTGCTCTGGTATCAGCGGGATCTGCAGGTACTCCTCCGAATGCTGAAATAAACGTTACCATCATGCTCAGAAGATATCAAATATCTAGAATTGTCTGTCCATAAGTCCAATTTGGACACATGGGGCAAAAGTGATAGTTTTTGGTCAAAGCGGGGTCCACATGTGGTCCGCTTCGCACCGAAAAATGTGTCAGAGACAATATTCTCTAAATTCGTCAAACTTAGTGTCTACAAGTCCAGAACGACGATACGAAGTCAACTGAATATCCAAAACTGGATTCCGATGAGCCGATCACAATCGCCCGTCAAGTGGAGCCGTGGGGCCCACGATACGAGATTTTGTCAACGTTCTCAAAATCAAACCAAACTTGGGTCACAGGACCTACGTATCGCTACGAGTCCGATGGCGCAAGTTTCATTTCGAAACGATGAGCGTACTGTAGCGCCCCGTTCCCCCGGTGCGGGGAGCGCGGCTAAGAAACACAAGTCGGTATCGTGCGATCGGGATAGATTGAATTAAGAACTCGTCCTCGTTATGGATTTGTTTCTTCGGAATCGATTCTCATATTCAGTGGACTGCGCCCCAAGGATCGGCTTAGCGGCAGAGTCAGGAGGGACCTCTCCGCTGCTATCTTTTATTGTCTCGGTTTTCGATGTCGCTTGTTGCTTTCGTGCTTTGAGTTGGTTTTGGGATTTGCTTGTTTTCTTTGAACGGTTTCGATGGTTTTCATTGTTTTCGTTCATTGACTTGCACTTCTATTCCGAGATTGGAAAGAGAGGAAGAAGTATTAATCGAGCTGTTCGTATGCAGGTGAACGAGCAGTAGGCGGCTTGCGAGCGGAATCATGAAGAGCCTCTTTCCTTCTTCTTTTCAACTTCTAAGTGAGTGGCTACCAACCCGATTAGCTAGCCCTGCTTCCAAGCTTCACAGCTAAAACACTTGCATTCTCTTCGCCCCGATCAAACGATACCAAGTAATAATAAAAGAAACCAAGATAAAAGAGAATAGACTTGGTTATTACTGCTTGTCAATCAAACTCGTGAACGGTTACCTACTTGCATGCTTGTTCGTTCGGAATGTTCATCATATGCATAAATTGTAGTTAGAATATAACTTCTTCTATAAATTGTGCTATTTATGAATCATATCGTGTATGCGCATAACTGTTCCTAGAGGCTATGCAAATGAAACATACATTCCTCGTGTTGCCTCAACTGCGTGAAATGATAACTTAACTAAACATCGTGTGTTCGATCATGGACAACTTGTGCACAAGGATATAAGTTATGCGGACGGTCGCTGGGGCACTGACACCGATCCGATCCGGGCAGACTTCGTGTTTATAGTCAATCGTGTGCGGACGGGATAACTTGCAACGCATCGTGTTTTCTGAGCTCCTCGTGTTTTCTCGTTGCATGCTATCCTAGTCCATGACTAGTCCATTATGGCATCAAGCCAGTGATCCTCGTGTGTATATGCTTGCAACGCCTCGTGTGTTTATCGTGTGAATATGGCTTGCAATGCATCGTGTGTTCAACTTGTATATTTAAACCTGTTGCATACTAACTTGTGTCTTCGTGGCAGGGAAGGCATGGTAAGTATTGTGCAGGTAATTCAGACGGGCAGGTAAAATCCACCGAACGGTGGCACGTTCATTTCAGTAAATTCTATATGCTGCTTACTTGTAAATGAACTAAGGCAAGAATAGAAACCCAAAAATATGCATGCTTCATTAAAACAACGTGTTGATTGGTATAGTTCGGCTAGCTCGCCTTCACCAGCATGTCTCGATATGCTGACCCTCGTTGAAACAGGTTCTCCGCACCAAGGTAAACCGAACGAGGAGCCGAAGTCGTCTTCCCGATCCAGTCCAGCTGTTAGCGCATCTTCACCGCGCCCTTGAAGCCTTTTGAAGTCCGAAGCTGCAACTCTTCATACACAAATGCAGCTCTGTGGCAAAGCTATCCTCCAGCCTGGAGGTCTATATCTTTTGAAGTTTAGTAAAGGGATATAATGTACAGGACTGCTATCTCATTTTGAGTCATCTCTTTTGTAAGCCGTTTGGCATATTAGCTAACTCGTTCAAGAGTTTGTAATAGATGTTCATTATCAATAAAGAGAACTTTTCCATGTTTCAAATCTGTGTTTCAATTTATCTGCGTACTCTGAATATGTGCTTGCTATGCAAAAATACTCTAGCCTTGTGCGGGCGCAACTCGAGGCCCGCACGACGGTCACGATTCGGGAGACGCCCCAATGATTCTAAGAAATCGGGTCATGACATAGTGGTATCAGAGCACAGATTCAAGTTCCTTAGACTTCGTGCTGGAAAAGTTCCTTTAACGATCAAATTCCTGTGCGAACTCTTGAACTCGCTAGGCCAAAATGAGATACGTTCATGCAATAAGTCCATAATACATTATGATTCTAATGTAATTTACCTTCTTTTGAAGGAATGGATCCAGCGCAATCTGCAGCGCAAGCACCGAACGAAACACAAGAAAGCAGTTCGGGCACTTCGGGAAGCTCTCGGAGCCAACGAGGCATATCTCAAGTCGACCCGCTTGAGCGGGTAATGCAAATGTTAGAATCGCAACGACAAAGAGATGATGCTCGCCAAGCCAAGTTCGAGAGCAATCTAGAGACCCAATTCTCAGTCCAACAAAAGCAGGTAGATGTCCTGCAACAGATCGTTCAGACTTTGGCTGCAAACCATTCCGCTGCAACAGCAACGACTCCGGTGGAACAGTCCGTGCTTGAAGTGGAGACGCCTCAAATCCCAAGGCCGAGGGACGTGACTGCCTTCAACTTGGGCCATTTCAAGAAAGTCTGCAATACCCCATTCAACGGGACTGAGGACCCAGTGATAGCTCTAGATTGGCTAGCCGAGCTTGAAGATCACTTCGCTCTGCTAGAGGTCCCCGAAGATAAGCGCGTCGCCTGCGCGCAACTACAGCTCCGCCTCAACGCACACGATTGGTGGAACGTGCATCGACGATCTCTCCAATTTGATCACGGAGAGGAGGCGATCTCGTGGACGACCTTTCGTGCTGCATTCGAAGAGGAGTTTATACCCCCTCCAGTGCAACGTCAAATGGAAAATGATTTCGTGCAACTGAGGCAGGGCAGTATGACTGTGAAGCAGTACTCCGCCGAATTCAACCGACTCTCCAAATTCGCTAGGGCCTATTTACCTGATGCAGCGAGTCGAGCCAGAAGGTTTGAAGGTGGACTACGCCCTGCCATCCATTCGTACGTGGTCAATAATCAGTATGGGACAATGCGTGAAGTCATGAATCACGCCTTATCACTAGAACCACAGTATCCTCACGTTTCCACCGGCGCTGTGCATACCTACAATCACAAACGCCAAGGCAACGATGGAGGAAACACTGCTGCAAAGCGCCGAAACAACGGTGGTCAGCACAGGGCAAATCCCAACCAAGTATGTCGATACTGCAACAAACGTGGGCACTCCTTCAATCAATGTCGTAAGAGACTTGGGTTATGTCTTGCTTGTGGCAATCTAGGCCATGCCATAAATTCCTGCCCGAACCTTCCTGTTCATCGCCCGCAACGTAATAACCCCTAATGGTAAGCATCATTCCTAAGTTTCGGGATGAAACTTCCAATTGGTTGGGTAGGATGTAGCGTCCCGTTCCCCCGGTGCGGGGAGCGCGGCTAAGAAACACAAGTCGGTATCGTGCGACCGGGATAGATTGAATTAAGAACTCGTCCTCGTTATGGATTTGTTTCTTCGAAATCGATTCCCATATTCAGTGGACTGCGCCCCAAGGATCGGCTTAGCGGCAGAGTCAGGAGGGACCTCTCCGCTGCTATCTTTTATTGCCTCGATTTTCGATGTCGCTTGTTGCTTTCGTGCTTTGAGTTGGTTTTGGGATTTGCTTGTTTTCTTTGAACGGTTTCGATGGTTTTCATTGTTTTTGTTCATTGACTTGCACTTCTATTCCGAGATTGGAAAGAGAGGAAGAAGTATTAATCGAGCTGTTCATGTGCAGGTGAACGAGCAGTAGGCGGCTTGCGAGCGGAGTCGTGAAGCGCCTCTTTCCTTCTTCTTTCCAACTTCTAAGTGAGTGGCTACCAACCCGATTAGCTAGCCCTGCTTCCAAGCTTCACAGCTAAAACACTTGCATTCTCTTCGCCCCGATTAAACGATACCAAGTAATAATAAAAGAAACCAAGATAAAAGAGAATAGACTTGGTTATTACTGCTTGTCAATCAAACTCGTGAACGGTTACCTACTTGCATGCTTGTTCGTTCGGAATGTTCATCATATGCATAAATTGTAGTTAGAATATAACTTCTTCTATAAATTGTGCTATTTATGAATCATATCGTGTATGCGCATAACTGTTCCTAGAGGCTATGCAAATAAAACATGCATTACTCGTGTTGCCTCAACTGCGTGAAATGATAACTTAACTAAACATCGTGTGTTCGATCATGGACAACTTGTGCACAAGGATATAAGTTCTGCGGACGGTCGCTGGGGCACTGACACCGATCCGATCCGGGCAGACTTCGTGTTTATAGTCAATCGTGTGCGGACGGGATAACTTGCAACGCATCGTGTTTTCTGAGCTCCTCGTGTTTTCTCGTTGCATGCTATCCTAGTCCATGACTAGTCCATTATGGCATCAAGCCAGTGATCCTCGTGTGTATATGCTTGCAACGCCTCGTGTGTTTATCGTGTGAATATGGCTTGCAATGCATCGTGTGTTCAACTTGTATATTTAAACCTGTTGCATACTAACTTGTGTCTTCGTGGCAGGGAAGGCATGGTAAGTATTGTGCAGGTAATTCAGACGGACAGGTAAAATCTACCGAACGGTGGCACATTCATTTCAGTAAATTCTATATGCTGCTTACTTGTAAATGAACTAAGGCAAGAATAGAAACCCACAAATATGCATGCTTCATTAAAATAACATGTTGATTGGTATAGTTCGGCTAGCTCGCCTTCACCAGCATGTCTTGATATGCTGACCCTCGTTGAAACAGGTTCTCCGCACCAAGGCGAACCGAGCGAGGAGCCGAAGTCGTCTTCCCGATCCAGTCCAGCTGTTAGCGCATCTTCACCGCGCCCTTGAAGCCTTTTGAAGTCCGAAGCTGCAACTCTTCATACACAAATGCAGCTCCGTGGCAAAGCTATCCTCCAGCCTGGAGGTCTATATCTTTTGAAGTTTAGTAAAGGAATATAATGTACAGGACTGCTATCTCATTTTGAGTCATCTCTTTTGTAAGCCGTTTGGCATATTAGCTAACTCGTTCAAGAGTTTGTAATAGATGTTCATTATCAATAAAGAGAACTTTTCCATGTTTCAAATCTGTGTTTCAATTTATCTGCGTACTCTGAATATGTGCTTGCTATGCAAAAATACTCTAGCCTTGTGCGGGCGCAACTCCAGGTCCGTACGGCGGTCACGATTCGGGGGACGCCCCAACGATTCTAAGAAATCGGGTCGTGACACGTACACGAAGTTACAACGAGTTTCAGAACAGGGCCGATACGGGGCATTGTCGACGGATACGCGTTGATTCCGGTGTGCACGCACATCCAAATCAACTTTCGCGAAATCTCACACGTCCGTATTAACAGCGCGCACCTTTCGGTAAAGTTCGCACACGACCAAGTCGTCCCGTTTAGCGGGGCGCACCCAGTTCCAAAAAAATCAAGGTATTTAAATAACCAATATTTTGGTCATTTACACCCTCGAATTAAATACAAATTACAGCACGATAAATTGAACTAAAAATTGGATTAAAAACTTGGTCACATGGTCTAAATTACTGTTTAAGTAGATTTTGAAAATATTTAATAGATTATTCGCAAAACGGTCGCGAACTAGGGAGTTCGGGACGAATTCTGAATTTTTAAAAATTGGGAAGTTTTCCTGATTTTGCGTCGCAGTTTGCGATCGTCACAGGACGCGATACCCCGAACAACTTGCACGGGTTTCGAGAGGGTCACGAGATCTACGCGCACAAGTCGACAGAACGAAAAATGAGAGGACGAGGAGAGAGAAAACCTCACCTGAGTAGGGCGTCGGAAATGACTGAACAAGCGTACGCGAGGGTGCGGCGCGACGGTGCTCAACCGACGGGTGCTGTGCTCGATGCTGGCGGCGACGGAGGTCGTCGAAGGGTCGCCGGTGATTCGGGTGGCCGGGGGAGTCGGGTCGAGGGTCGTCGCAGCGGGGAGCGACGGTGGCCGGGGGTCGTGGGCTGTGGAGTGGTGGTGAGGTGAAGGGGGTGGCCGGTCTGGGGTTTTATAGGAGGTGGCGGTGGCCGTTGAGGGGAGGTGGAGAGGCGCGGGGAGCGGGGGAGCCGTCGGGGAGGCGGAGCGGCGGGAAAAACGGCCGGCGGATGGGAATCAGCAGGGACGGGGGTTAGGGATTTGGGCTTAGTGGGTAGCGGGTTCGGGTCGGATCGGGTTTCAGAATCGGATCCGACCCGATCCGATCCGATAGGGTAATGGGTTCGGTTCAGCTTTGGTTCGGTTCGGTTTAATAATAAACCGGATTGGTTTGGTTCAGGTTGGTTTATTTTGGTTTAATTAAAACATTAATTTTTAGGTCTTTAAAAATAGTTTCGGGGTCCAATAAATTCCAGAAAAATTGCTGTAAGTCTAATATTTTATTTTACACCCAAAAATATTATTTTCATAATATTTTAATATTTATTTTTAATACTAAAAATATTTAATTCAGAAGAACATTTATTTTAGTTATTTAAAAATCACAGAAAATTTCAGGAAAATTTCGAAAATTCATTTTTGAATTCTGAAAAATTCTAGGGATTTACAATCTACCCCCCTTAAGAGGATTGCTTACTCGCAATCAAAAAATAACGAAACATAACCGGTCAGAAGAGATGACACGGTTGCAAGAAATGTTCGAAACACGACACCATCAAAAATCAAGATCAAGGAGAAATCGAATGATGAGGGTTAAACAAAACACATAGGGAAGGAATAAGGTATTTTCCTAAGCAATGAAAGTTAGGTAAATTCAAGAGTGAAGGAAATCTGGTTATAGCAAAGAAAACTACAGTTTAGAAAAACTAGGTTATCAATTATTAATAAGTTCAAAATTACTAGGTTATAAGGTTAAGGATTTGACTAACAAGCACGTGCTAAAGCAATACTATGAATAAACATCTATGAATAACTTACGCGTATTCGCTACTCCACGAGTCTGCGTGTTCTCCATGGTCATTGCAAAAGCTTGTCCGCGTCCTTGTAGTTGTGCCCTCTACTGTTGTTGGGCCTACTGGAAGAGTGCTGCCTGGGGTACCAAAGGTGGCCTAGGCTGATACCCTCCTGGAGTTGGTAGTATGATTCCTTCAACTCCCGTCTGTGGTGCTCCCAATACTGGATAGGCTGGCCTCGGTGCTGGTAAAGCTTCTCGGTTAATCATCAGTGTTTCTCCTTGATGCGTTGTGCAATCTCTGGCTAAATGTTGGCTGGATCCGCAAATCAAGCACATTCCCAACTTGCGTCTGCACTCCCTCTCAATATGGCCTACCTTGCCACAATAGTGACAAGTAGGAAGGAATGAGGCTCTTGGTGCTGCTCTCGGTGGTGGATTTATCTGTTGACGCTTTGCAGACTCCTCTTGTGATGCTCTGGTTGGTGCTGGTAAAAATGGCCTTTTCAGGCTGGATTCTTTCCTGGTGACGCGCTCCATGCGTCGGACTGCAGCAAGAACGTCCGAGTATGAAGTAGGTGCAATGGATCCGATCAATCTCTGTAGCTCAAAGTTTAGTCCGTCGAAGAACTTCTCAGCCTTCTCCTCTTCTGTCGGGATCAGGGTTGGGGCGAAGCGACTTAGACGAATGAACTCCGCATTGTATTCTTCCACTGTCATATTATCTTGAGTGAGGCGATTGAACTTGTCCCGAAGTTCTGATCGAGCAATAGCTGGAATATACATCTCCTGAAAGAGTCTGGTGAACTCCTCCCAAGTGACTCGGTTTGGTCCGAACCGTGTCTCCTCAGATAACCACCAGTGATGTGCATTGTCCGTCAACTGCATCCGGACGACAGTCATCCAACGTTCCCTTGGAAGCTCAGCTTTGCAGGTCAAGGAGACAGGGGACGTGGAGGCCGGGGAGTTGCTCACCTAAATGTGCCATAGGAGACCACTACTAAGATGACTGGAGACGAGATGACAAAGTTGGAGGAACTACATCAGTTTAAGCTTTAGGTTGAGAGTTCTAAGGGCCTGGGACAGGCCACTCCGGATCTGGCTGACACTAACTTTACTGGTTACGCAGCTCATATGGGCAAAGGTATCCCGGTTCAGGCACTATCCAGGTCCTCAGGGGACATAGCAAGGTACAAGAATAACTCAAGCCAAAATAAATCTAGTATATAAAATGTATCAATAGGACAAACTATGTAACCAGCTATGTGATATGCAAATGAGAGCATCACTATAACTCAGGCTGAGACCACTACAAACTATGTGTCGGAGAGCCTGTAGTAGTGATATCACGTAGTGGGCCTAGCTGATGTAGAGGCTACGACACCGTAATAATAAATAAATAAATAAATAAATAAATAAATAAATAAATAAATAAATAAATAAATATATATATAATCAGCCTGTAGCCTGTGTGTCTCTCCCCACCCAATGTAATCACACGTCTCATGTCCACGACGTCTCATGTCCATAACACGCAAGATCATGACCTCTAACTATTACAGCGAGTCATAATGATATCTATGTATATGCAAGATCTATGTCACGAATCCTGTAAGCCTATATAGAATCACCATGAATAACTCAGAAAAGATTCTGTCTCATGAATAGTGTCAAGTGTCCTAAGGTATGACGTACTTGATAAAGCAAGCACAAAATATAGGATCGTAATATCAACTCTCTAAGTGACGTTACACGACTCCGCGTACGGCGTCGACACCCGAATATTATACGGACGCTAAACAACGTCTCACGGTCCTAGGTTGAGTAGATACATCACAAAAATAAATTAAGAAAATAATATAAAAATAAGTACTACAAGTTTGGCAAGGTACACTTGCTTGGGGTTTGTATTCCTTCAGTTGCTCCAGTAACAGCGAGATCTTCAGGTACGCCTCCGGATGCTGAAATAAATATTACCATCACTCTCAGAAAATATGAAATATCTAGGATTGCCTACCCATAAGTCCAATTTGAACACATGGACAAAATTGACAGTTTCTGGTCAAAGCGGAGTCCACATGTGGCCCACTTCGCACCGAAAAACGTGCCAGAGACAAAGTTCTCCAAATTCGTCAAACTTAGTGTCTACAAGTCCATAATGATGATACGAACCGAACGAAATGTCCAGAACTGGATTCCGATGAGCCAATCACAAAATCGTCCGTCAAGTGGAGCCGTGGGGCCCACTATACGGGATTTCGTCAACGTTCTCAGAATTGAACCAAACTTCGGTCACAGGACCAACATAACGCTACGAATTCGATGGTGCAAGTTTCGTTGCAAAACGACAAGCACACACGAAGTTACAACGAGTTTCAGATCATGCCCGATATAGGGCAATTTCAACGGATACGCGTTGATTTCGATGTGCACGCACATCCAAATCAACTTTTGTGAAATTTTACACGTCCGTATTGACGATACGCCCCTTTCGGTGTAATTCGCACACAATAAAGTTGTCTCGTTTAGCGGGGTGCACCCAGTTTCAAAAAATTTGGGTTTTAAAAACCAAAATTTTGGTCAACTTTACCCGCGAATAAAACACAACTTACAGGACAATAAAATAAACTAATTATAGGGTTTAAAACTTGGTTATATTGTCTAATTTACTGTTCAAATAAATTTTAGAATTATTAAACAGGTTGGGAGAAAATGGCTATGAACTTGTGATTTCGGGACAGTTTGTGAAATCCAAAATTGGGTTATTTTTCCTGTTTTTACGTCGCGGTTTGCGATCGACACATGATACGATACCCCAATCTAATTCCACAGGGTTCGAAAGGGTCACACAGCGAACATGTCGCAACAGACTGTTCAAAAATCGACGTGACGAGGAGGAAGTAAACTCACTCGGAATAGGGAGTCAGAATCGACTATACTGCGCGTGCACGGGGCGGTGCCGCGGTGCTCGGCCGGTCGTCGACGGCGGCGGGTTGCTGCGGTGGCGGTGCTCGTCGGTGCTGGTCGGGGAGGCAGCGGGTAGCTCGGCGTGCTGGTGTCACCGTCGTTGCTGAGATCGTCGCCGGAGTCGGGTGGCCGGAGAGGCGGTAGCCGTGGTGGATGATGATGGTGGTGGTGGTGGAGAGGAGTTCGGGTGGGGGTTTTATAGGGGAGCTCGCCTCGGCGGTTACAGGGAGGGGGGCCGGAGGGGTCGGCGTCCGTCAGAGTCGCCGGCGATTAGGGAGTTGATGGGTCGGCGACGACGGCGGGTGAAACGGCCGGAGAAGAAGGGTCGTCGGGGGAATTAAAGCTACGGTTACTGTAGCAAGGTAGCGGGTCGGATCGGGTTTTAGTTCGGGTCGGGTCCAGATCTGACCCACAAAGGTTTGGTTCAGTTGGGTTTGGTTTAATCCGGCTTATTTTAAAACGATATTTTTAGCTGTTTAAAAATAGTTTTTGAGTCTAATAAATTCCAAAAAAATTACACTATATCTAATTATTTATTTTACACTCAAAAATATAATTTGCATAATATTTTAATATTAATTTAATTCACAAAAATAATTAATTCCTGAAAATATTTATTTTAATTATTTAAAAATTACGAAAAAATTCCAAAAAATTATATTTTAATTTAAAAAATATGGGTATTTACTTTCAGTATTCTACCATTAGACATCAGCTAGAAGGATGCTACTTGGTGTCTATGTGGAAGATATTGTGATCACAGGAGACGACAGTCAGGACATTACAGGAATAAAGAAGTTTTTGGGAGAACAGTTCCAAACCAAGGATTTGGGACCGTTAAGCTACTTTTTGGACGTAGAAGTCATACGGGGTAAGCGGGATATTATAATATCTTAGAAAAAGTATGTGCTAGCCATCCTAAATGATGCAGGAATGATGCAAGCTAAGGGAACAACCTCGTCCATGGACCAGGGATAAAGTTACTTCCCGACAAGTGGACACTGATGACCAATCCGGATCAATATCGTCGAGTAGTTGAAAAACTCAACTACTTGGCCGTTATGACTTGTCAAGACATTTTTTTGCCGTCAGTGTCACAAGTAGATTCATGTCTTCTCCACAAGTTCCACATTTGGGAGGCAGTTCTCAGAATTCTGCGCTATTTAGTTCAGAATTCGGAAAAAAAAATTCCGATGGAGAATAATTAGCATACTTATGTTGAGTGTTTTACTGATGCTGACTGGGGTGCCAGTCTTACGGATAGACGGTTTACATCTGGATACTCGGTCTTCATTGGAGAAAACTTGGTATCGTGGAAGAGTAAGAAGCAGAATGTGATCGCACGATTAAGCTCGAAAGCAGAATATCAGACCATTGCTCCTGACACAGCAGAAGTGCTATATCTGCAACATCTTCTACAGGAACTGGGAGAAGAAGCAGGATATAGAGCAGCAGATATGTGGTGTGATCATAACCAGTCTGCTATTCATATTGCTACTAATCATGTATTTCATGAAAGGACAAAACATATTTAAATCGACATTCACTTTGTTTGTGATGAGTATCAGAAAGGGATGATAATATTTTACCACGTGAGGACCGACGATCAGATAGCTGATATATCTACAAAGTCTCTTCTAGATTCTCGGGTTCAATTTCTCTGTAACAAGCTGGACATGATTGACATATATGTTCCAGCTTAAGAGGGGTGTTGAGTTATGTGTTAAGTTTAGTTTAATCTCCACATCGGGTAGACTAATAGTGAGAGGGGTTGGACTCTCCTATATAATGTACTCACCTTTCTTCTTAATAAAATTAATTCATTATTTTCATCCTACAAAACACAATAATATACAAAAGACTTTATTTTATTTTCCTTGTCACTTTGGTTTACAAAGAGATCCTACCAGCTGGACCTTATTTATTTTTCTATACATGTCAGTTCACATCTATTTTTTTACTCCAAATTCTAGCTCACACAACTCACACATAAGTGCACACTCCAACTATTTTTTTTTAATTCCTAGCTCCTCTTTCTCTCTCTCACTATCCTGCGAATACACTCACTCTCTCTCTCTCTCTCTCTCTCTCTCTCTCTCTCTACCGCATATATTGTACAGTACAAAATAATGTACTCTACACTGTAAACTATTACTTTTCCATAATCTCACTATCGAACGCTGAGAATGTTAGACACGGTTCTATATTGACCAGACACGGTCTGATATGGAGATGATGAGATATGAACATAACGATATTCACACAACAATTATTTTGTTAATTTTAAAAAAAAAGATATTTTAAGTTCAGTCCCAAATAAACTTAAATCCTGGTTTAGTCCAGGATGATAAGCATAACACAACTCACACCAAACCACCCATATTGCTCATCACCGTGCATGCATGTGATAACACAAGTAACTACTTCCAAAACAAGACAGTGACTGTGGTCGCGGACTCTGCCATGCATAATCTACCAATGGGAAATCAATAATCAAAGCCAAGTAATATTCCACTCGTATGCGCGTGTGGAAGAAATAATTGTGTTACAGAGGCTCACCATATACCGGCAGAAGGCTGCCCATATCCCGAAGGCTCCATATATCTCGAACCGTAGGTCCGCATCTGTACCGTACTTGAACCGTACCTGCGCTGCACCAACTTAATTTTCTCAAATGGTGTCCATGTGACTCGTACCCTATCTTCCAAATATTCTTTTTTCACAGCCGTTGGATCTTATTTAAGTCATCTATCTTAACTGTTATATATATATATATATATATATATATATATATATATATATTTCGAATCGGAAGCTCCGTTTCGGAGCTCCGCTCTTTCCTCAACCGTTGGATCGGCTGGGACCCCACGCAGATCTTGTGCAGGTTCTCCGATCCGATGATGCAGGAGGAACAGAACTTTAACGAAACTCAGTAGACAGTTATTCCGATCCGCTTATATATATATATATATATATATATATATATATATATATATATATATATATATATATATACCACTAAGCTACTCTATGAGTAAGAGTGTCTTATTATGTGTACCTACTAGTCAACTTGTCCCTTTTTTTCCTCCTCCTGAACATTATTAGCCACAAAAAAAAGTTCTTTTAAGTGACAAGTTTAAAAAAAAAGTTCTTTTAAGTGACAAGTTTTACAAAATTTTTTGCTTATAGGTAAGATGAAGATCAATCACTAATATGCATTAATAGTGACTGAATTTCGTCAGAAATAAATATATTAGCGACGGACTAATGACATGAATAACTGCTACTAATAACGGACGAATCCCTAAAATTAACATGACTTACTCAATCAGAAGCATAATAACATGAAACAGCATCAAACTCCATCCTTGATAATTGATATGAACTACATAGGTTCAACACCTGCGCCTGAAATTAATTGATATGAACTAATTAATATCGGCCACATCAGATCGATATTAGAACCCAGACTCTGTAGTTTTTTACAGAATATAGGAAAATATACCTAAAAATGTTTTAAATCATCGTAGATTGATTTAAGGCAATATAAGGTTGTAAAGTTCCGTTGTTCGGTTCTGTAGTCAACCCTATCTATCTATGTTTCTACGATGGTCCGAAAAACATGCTCATTTTTTCAAAATATACGAGTACTGAATAATCGAAGTGAGCGATAGCGTGAGATGACCGTGCCAAGAGGTAAATGAAGAATTGACTCCGAAAACGGGTCCGGTGACGAAGACGGTGTGCATTTCTAGCGGACGAGCGAGCTTCTTCCAATTATCTATGATAATAGAATGTGACGGCTTGCTCTGACTTTCTAAGCTCGTTATCTCATTTCTTTCTTTTATGTGTACCCCCTTTCATTGAAGATCTCTGCACAAAGTCAAAAATCAACGCATTCTAAATCTTTCCAATTCCATCGATCTACATTTTTGAGGAATGATATAAATAGGGACATAGTCGTTTTCTGCGCTATGTCGACAGATAATAATACAAATAATATCACAAGGGAAAACAAATCTGAAAGAATTTATATATATATATATATATATATATATATATATAGAGGGTCGATAAAGACTTGGGCATTTATCAACATATTGAAATAAGTGGATTTCATCATTGTTTAAGATTAATTCTATTGTTTAAGATTAATTCTAAAGGCACATCAAAAGTTGTGCAGGACAATTCTTTACTTAGTTCAAAATTTACTATGAACTGTTATATCCTCTCCCCAAAATTTACTCTGGATCACCACCACGCCGACCACCCTCAGCCTCCCGTACGTTATCTCCGCCGCCGCATGCTGCGCTACGTGATGCACTATGTTCCCGCCCGCGCTGAGGAAGACTGCTGAGAGGTCCTTCATGTTGAGCTAATGGAGCGCGTCCGCACCGTCGTCATAGGGGGTGGGGAAGCGGTGCTTGGGGGCGAAGTTGTCCATCTGCCGGTCGACGATGGAGCCGGACACGAAGCCGCCCTCGTGGAAGAAGACGATCACCGGGAGCCGCATCGACGTCGGAGGAAGGGACGGCAGGAAGTGGCGACGTCGTCGGAGTCCAGAGTTGGTTGGACGGAGAGGAGCGGGGCGAGGAGGGACCGACCGCGCGCGGGGAGTCATCGTCGTGGATTGCCACCGTCGGCCAAAGTCATCGTCGTCGAGAACTGTCAAAAAATTTGACAGTCCTAAAAAAGTTCGGCCAGCTACGAGTAAAAAAATTCGATAACAAATTTGTAAATAATTTTTTTTTTATAGTTCTGAACAACTTTTGATGTGCCTTTAGAATTAGCCTTGTTTAAAAGGGGCTTACACATGAGGAAAATAATTTTACTTTGAAATTTACATTGTTTGGAACATTTTGTTTGAACAACTTTGAGTTTCTGTCTAAACTCAAAAATATTATGCATCGTCTTTGATTCTAAGCATTTAATCATCTACATGCATGTCTTTTGTCATCCTGATATCTACTTATGCATTCATGTTTCCTTGCTATGAAATCGAACGGTCATCTATGTCTTCTCTTGAACATTTCTGTTTTCTGTATGTGGATCTGTATATCTGATCTGTGCATTAAGTGCATACATCTCTGTATCTTCATCCATCGAATATAGTTTGCAGTATCGGTCGATACCGGTACAGTTTGGTATATCTACCGTATGCTAGCGATACTGATCGATACCGACATTGATGGTCGTTTTTCAAGTCAATTCGGTAGAAAAATTGAATATAAAAAGACCAATAATAAGGATATAAAAAATATATAATAAGATCGTAAAAGCATGAAAATGAAGAAAATTTATTTCTCTTAGCCAAAACCAATCAGCAATTAAGGAAGACTATATTATTTCATTCAATTTCAAAGCTATTAAAAAATAGCATATAATATATTTAAAATTATTCCTAAATGTATAATTTTTTTAAAAAGGCTAAGGAAAGCTGTCCAATCGTTTCAATCACTCCTATGTCAATTTTGTTTGCTGAGATCTTTCTCTCCTGCACCTGAAATTTTAATAATTCTTTACCTTTTGGTACTAAAAAATAATATACTCTGATGTGAAACCGCTGATACTAACAATACCGTCGATTCCAATCCTCTGGTACCTATACTATGAACCTTGCCACCAAGTTGGTATACTTAAATGTTCTTTTAACATATATGAATCTACTAAAACCTAAATATAAGATGAATGAAACAAGGACCAGTTGAGTGGCCTATCTAGTCTCTACTCTGATGCTCATCCTTCTGCTAAATGAAGAGGGGTCCATTGGAATTTTGTTGAGAGAGTGTAAGATTTATATTACACACCCCATTCTACAGCTTTGCAAGAGAGTGTAAGAGCCTGGTGCCACTCATCTTTCCATGGCTAATATAGATGAACCGCGTCCTGGGTCCCTCATAGACATCACACACACATTTTGTACCTTCAAAACATTCTCACCTAGTTGGCACTCTTCAAAATGATCTTTGATTAGAAATTGGTTCATATTCAGGATAATATAACCTAATTTCTTCCGCCATCTGACTTTGGCCAATCCTTCCCGAGCCTCCGGATCCCCAACGGACATGTCCAAATTTTTGGTGCGACATGCACCCCGGTGTTTGAGAAAATGCCGGATAATGTTCCTAACAAATTTAAGACCTCGGGAATGGCGCATATCCCCTGAGCAGATCGATGCAGGTCGGACCTGGCGATGGATGGCATTGAGATGCACTTCGTGGCGTCCGGGCTTAAAGAAGGAAGAAATGTGTCACGACCCGCACCCGAAATTTGGGCATGAGTCGTTGGTACGTCCAGTCTACGTCGCAGCATCGACGATAGAACGCTGTCTAGGTCTCAATAATACTAAACATAGCTCACAACCTGTCAATGATATCAACTCCATACGGAGGACAATGAAATAAACATCTCTCAATATCTCATAATGTATACTCAATCACAAATACTATAGAAAATAAATGGCATGATAAAAGATAAGAAGTAATGACATAGTCAAACACAATGTCTCAAAATAGGGATAAACCACAGTCTAGCTGTCCAACATAAAAAGTTTCAACAAGTCTCAATTTAAACTTAACATAAGTCTCAAAATAAACTAAAATGCATAAAATAAATGCTATCTAGATAGCTGCAGGTAGTGTCTCCTCTAAGGGAAGGGACTCCTCTAAGATCTCTGGTATGTAGTCTCCATCTATACCTGGTCCATAGTGTGTAGGACAGAAGTCCCCAAGATCCTCTGGAAAAAATATTCAGTCAGGATTTGAGCGAAGTACAAGCACTAACATCAGTTCCACATATATTGACAAAAACTATAATAAAGTGTAAAAAAATACAAGATGGATATAAATACTGGCAATAAGAAATACTGGAGATAATGAAATACTGGAAATAGAAATACTGGAGAACACATCACCATCAATGGTAAACTAGCAATGAACATAAATACAAGTGCATGCTAGATCAATGAACTGGAATATAAGTGAATACTAGAACTATAACTAGAATATAAGGAAATGCTAGATCAACAAACTAGAAATACATGTAGAAACTATCTAGCTAAGTATGTGAAACATCAGCATATCATGTGATCGGCTTGGGACTGATCAAGCTTGCTATGTATGACTAGCTATGATTCATGTAAGGTCAGGCTAACCATCCGGATAGCTATGATGCAAGCAATAGTCAGGCTAATCATACATAACAGGCTATAAGGCATGTAATGGTCAGGCTGCACCGACGTGAGGTGTGGGTGAGCTATGATGCATGTAGAGTTGGATATGATCATATAATCTACTAATATTTTCCCGTCCCCAGCTAGCACGGTGGATTCCAATCATGACTCCTCGTGACAGGTCTCGATGATGCTAACTCGTGTATCCATAGTGTCAGAATCATGTACGCTATATAACTAGAATTATAGAGATAATCAACATAATAAAAACTGTCAGAGAATGTACTCGTCGGTGGTCCTCTGCTGGAAATACCAATGTCCTGTTTCCGAGGTCTTGTCTGAACAATCCAATAGTCCTATAGACATTATTTAATAATAATACAGAATCAGTCGATACACTAACATACACACAATCATAAGTATACTGAACTCAGAGACAACGCTAGGGGTGCTACTAGTCATCTAACAGGGTCAAGTGTGCGTCTAGCTGCACGGGTGTCACGTCCTCAAATGATGTGCATAATCAGACAGTCAATCACTAACACATGTCTCGCCAGTACATCAATGTACACAAGGCAGTCAACTCACAATTCTCAGGGTCATATAGTATATGCAATTATACGGGAAAATCTATAGTTAACCTAGGGTCATACAGTACGTATACAAATATAGTCATAACTAGTATTAACATTTAATTCCCACACAATATATATATATATATATGTATATATATATATATATATATATATATATATATATATATATATATATATATATATATATATATATATACTAATTTGATTATTATACACATGCGTGTACGTATACACATACGAGTTTGGGTTTATTGCATGGTCTCTTGCAATGAATATCTAACCAACTTGTCATGACACAACACGCTAAATCCTAACGTCATTCACACGTACATAAAATCACAAGAGAAAATACTTCGTACCTTGGCCTCGGCGTGCACGTGCACGAGGGACTATTCGACATCGAGGTGGTGCTCGGTTGCGTCATGCAGAGGCTCGGCTGCTCCTGCTGCTGCTCAGGCGAGGCTCGGTCCGGTCTTGTCGCTGTCGAGGGAAGTCTTAGGCGAGAGGGAAGTCGGGTTCAGGCGAGTTGCTATAGTCGAGTCGTCGAGTCATCGAGTCGTCGAGGGGAGTCGTTCAGTCATCGAGGGATGGTGGATGGGTGGTCAGGTTACGGTTTATGTCACCCTCACATTTCCATCTAAGGGTAGTTTGATAATTGTCAATGGGTATATTTATTTTTAGGATTATTATAATTAATTTTGTGCATGATTGATTTAATTATTTATTGTATTATTTAATTGTTGATAGTTGTGGAATTGTTTTGGACTTGTATAGTGGACCTAACCATTTTTTTTAGAGGGCATGAACAAATATTTGGACTAGTCTAAGTTGAGCCCATGAATTAGGCCCATGGATTAGGAAACATGATTAATTAGTGAAACCATTAGACTAGAACCTTCCCTCCCTAATTATTTTTTCATGAGAGGCCCCAAGGGGTATTTGGGATATTACACATTGCTTGGGGAGGGGTTTATGACCAGCCATAATTGAGAGGAGAGAGAGTGCTCTCATTTTAGTTCTTCCCCAAATTTCTAGATCTAGTTTTTCCCCTTTCATTTTTCCCTCCATTCCCTCATCATTTTACCATCAAATCTTCACCAAACTCATCCTAAAATCATCACTAAAGCCTCTACATCAAGGATCTACAAGCAAGGAGCAAGGAACAAGGAGGAGGAGGCCAAGATCTACAAGGAGAGGAGCAACTTGTCATTTGGAACCTTTACATTGGGAATCCATCTCCCAATAGGTACAAATCAATTTTCTCCCTTCTTATAGACTATAGATCTGAGTTTTTACCATAGGAAACCACCCCACATGCATAAGTTACCCATAGGTTTTGGTTTGGAGTCATTTGGAGACCTACGGTGGAAGTTACGTCCATTTTGGTGCCGATTTTGGGGGAATTCCGAAATTGGCACATGTAGTGTTTGTCAATGGATCTAATAGATCTAATTGACCATTGATTGTTTGTTTGTAGCTTGTGTCATGTCCACAATTGGATACGTGTGGGCCGAATCTCGTCGATTTGACGAAACGGTCAATTTTGGGGGTTTTCCTCCGACACGGGGCCATGTGCATATCATATGGTGACACGGACACGTAGACACTCTAATTTATATATGTATTGTTCATAATATATGTATTAGGCTTGTACGTGTCCTCCGGGATACGTTTGGTTGTGAGTTGGGGGCCGTGTCGCAAGCGTATCATAGAAAAGTGTGATACGGGTGCGGTGCACCCCATGTGTTTGTGTTTTTGGCTTTTGTACTATACATACATATGTAAATATATTTGTATATGCTATCTATACTTTATTTGGAGCATATAATAGTGTACTTTGGGTTTTTGGTGTTTATGTGTGTCTATGTGTATTTAATAGAGTATCTACATTAATCTATATGTGTATATATATATATATTGGTGTATATAGCTATATGTATTAATATCTATAGGTATATATATATATATGTATTTGGCTTATATGATATATATATAAATATGGGGATAGCTACATATTGGTTGTGTTTATATGCATAAGGTGTAGTGAGTGTTATGTGTTTGTGTGACCTTAGTGTGTTGTATGTGTTTGAGTGAAGAAGGGAGGGACTCGAGCAGTACTATGTGTGCAGATACACACCAGATACTGAACACAGCAAGGGACTGTGTTGCTGAACACAGCAAGGGCAGCAAGGGACTACTGTGTTGCTGAACACAGCAAGGGCAGCAAGGGACTACCGTGTTGCTGAACACAGCAAGGGCAGCAAGGGACCAGTGACTGGACACAGCAAGGGACCAGTAACTGATACAGTCCACTGTGTGCAGTGGCACTCACCTGAACAGAATAGACTGAAGATCACTGATAGTAACTCGAAGACTCACTAATTTGAAGGCTGCACAGCAACCTGAGGATTGCACAGCAACTCATGAAGGCTGAAGATTACCTGAAGAACTTGACACAGCAGCAACTGTGAACAGATTTACCTGCACTGAAGACAGCAACTTGAGGCAGGATTGCCTGCACAGCAACTTGAGACTGCAACTGCAGCTACTCAGTAAACTGCACACTGCAGAGGTATATGAGGAACAGCAGCTCCAGCTACCTGCAGTCTGAACAGCAACTCTGAACACAGAACTGATACTCTGCTGAAGACCTCATCTACTGAAGATCACATGAAGACTGAAGACTGGAGGAAACTGAAGACTGAAGAATTAAGGAGTACCTGAGAACTGGAATTGAGTCCTGAAGGCAGCAACAGCAACTGTACAAGTATCAGTCCCCAAATTCAGGGTAGCTAGGTGTCTGAGTTGGGTAGTAATTGGTAGAACTAGTATCTATATAATTAAGTGTACTAGTGTTAATATTGGTTAATAAGTGTCAGGTGTATTAGTTTAGTGTATTGTTAGCTGCTAGTTGGTTCTTTAAGTTAGCTAGTTAGCTATATGAATATTGGTATTAGTTGTAGTATATAGATGGTAAGTTAGTATAGTATTAAATAGCTAAGTAGTAGCATATGGATTAATTAAGGGTTGTCTTATTAGTTATATGATATAAGATTTGGTTATCTTGGTGTCAGTTACTTTTATATAGCTAGATATTATAGTAGTAGTTATATATGGTATTAGTCATACTGGGTGTTGGGTTGCCTTGAGGTATTCCCAAGGTATCGGGCTGATACCCAAGGTTTTGAGCTTGGGTATCCAGTTAGTTGCGATACGCATTGGTACAAGACCAAGGTATCACATTAAATTGTTTTGAGATATTATTATTATTATTATTATATATGACTTATGTATAAATATATAAACCTATTTTTAATATTAGAAAATCTGCGTATCTTAGGATACGGCTTCTTGATTTTACTGTGGTGTGTTAGCTTAGCTAGTATAGCATAGCTTCATAGTGTATTGACTTAGAGACTAGCATTAGACTCTTGCAACCTAGAAATACATTGGTTTGACTTAGAAACGGCGTATCGACCTAGAACTTCTTCAACTTCATTTATTTCCATCTTTGAACCTTGTATTGATGCAACATACCAATATATAGATTGTGAGACACCGGCTTGGGCATCGAGAGACACACCTTGCTTAGGACGTCAGACGAGTACATTTCTCTGATTGTTTTCAATTCATAATATTGTATATATGCATGTTCTAGAATTGTATACATTGATCCCGACACAGTGATTTTCACGGACTAGTGCTGTATGGATCCCGTCATGAGGTGTTATCTCCTACCGTGTTCAGCGGGTACTCGTGTACATTGTATCTCATCGTGTATACTGGGTATTGATGTTACTTTGTGTTCACATACTGCTCGTGTTCAGTGTGCTTATTCGTGTACACCCACTGCTCGTGACAGTGGTTATATTTTCGTGTTCGTAGCGTGTCGTGATTGGATCCATCGGTATTAGTTGGGGGTGGGAGAGTAGGAGTTGATTATGTGATCAAAGCTATTGTTACAAATCGTGTACATTCTGATTACATACTTCACTTGTAATCCGTCTTACCTGATCATGTTCACCCAACCCGATCACATAATGAACTCGTATTCTGAGGCACAGTAGTTAGTTTTAGATTGCAGTTACTTCATCATATTGCTGATATCCATATTGTTGATCTATATACCCTCGTACATTACCTGTATATTTCTTGTTCATCTTTCTTATGTTCAGTGATCTTGTATTTTATTTTTATATCTGTTTATATGATCGATTATGTTATTGGAACTGCTTTCAGAGGTATGCACTTCGCTCCAATCCTGACTGGATATATTTTTTCAGATGACTGGCTTCTAGAGCAGTGTCCTACCTACTACGGGCCGCAGGACAACGTACCTATAGAGGACACTCTTATTGTCCAGGGGGACTTAGTAGCAGAGCCCGAGGAGGTTTAGACTATTTTTTGTAGTCGAGATTGTATTAGACTTTTTCTGTTGTGGATTCACATCTTGTATATTATTCAGATTGTGGATTTGTACTTTTATTCTTCCCTCGTTATTTCCATTCGTGCATATTTCTTCCTTAGTTTGATTTTGTGATTGAGATTAGTTATTCATGTGAGATGCCATATTGCTCCTCCGTTTGGAGTTGAGATATTTGACAGGTACTATATATATTGTTGAGATGTTAGATAGTTAGAGATGACCAAGACAGCGTTCTACCGCCGATTCTGCGGTGTAGGCTGGCGTAACCACGTACTCGTGCCCGAATATCCGGGTGCGGGTCGTGACACGTTTTTAGTGGTGGCCCATGCAGGTCTAGATAGATATCTTAGTTGTGCTCGACTAGAGTACGGCTACGAGCCTGCCTTAGGAAACAGGATTTAGGCTGAGAAAGTTTACTCAATCACATCTAGGAAAAATTCGAATATCTATTTTTGCAAATCCTTATCTATTGAATATTGTCTTCCATTTTGAATAAAGTTCTGTCCTTCTTTGATGATATCGCATTATATTCAATATTGATTCCTTATTTTCAATCTGTCTTCAGGATGCCTCCGAAGATCCGATTCTATCGCTCGGGAGCAGCACCAGCTTCCTCAGCTGCTTCCCAGCCTGCTGCGGAGAGAGTAGCACCTACTTCGGGTTCTTCCCCAGTTGAGAGGGTCGCCTCACCGGTTCAGGTGGGGGTCTCAGCAGCTATTTTCGGGGGTGCTCCTCCCCCAGTTCGGAGGGTGGCTCCAGTAGCTCCAGTTGTTTCAGAGGGTCTTCCACCTCCACCACCAGTGGTTGATCAGGCACAGATGTTTGCACTTCTCCAACAGATGATGGAGGTGCAGCAGCGACAGTCAGAGGTCCTGCGACAGAGCATGGAGAACGCACACCAGATCGCACTCATAGCGGTAGAGAGAGCTACTACCACCCAGCCACCGATGGCACCAGCTCAGTTTATTCCGCATCAGCCGAGGCCAGGTACCATCATCGACTTCAAGAGGATGGGCCCGAAGGACTTCAGGGGCACCGAAGGGATTTTATATGCGGACGAGTGGATCGAGGACATAGAGCAATATCAAACATCATACAACCCGCAGCCTCGGGTCGGTCCGGAACCCGAAGTCCGGAACCGAGGGGCACCCGAAGTCCTGGTGCTGCAATCCTCGGGTCGGTCCGGAACCATGTCAGGGCAATATCAAACATCATACAACCCGCAGCCTCAATCTGTAGCATCTCTGGAATCTGCGCCAGCCGCAGGTTCCGCTCTATGTCCTCGATCCACTCGTCCGCATATAAAATCCCCTCGGTGGTTCCGGACCGACCCGAGGATTGTAGCACCAGGACTCTCTTGGGAAGCTTTCAAAGAGCTTTTCAAGGAGAAGTTCTTCCCTGACGTGGCTCTTACTTCCTTGGAGAGTCAGTTCCAGTATCTTGTACAGGAAGACATGTCAGCGGATGAGTATGCGGCGGAGTATTGCCGGCTAGGACGCTTCGTGGAGGGTCAGAACCCTAGAAGCAAGGCAAAGAAGTTCAGGAAGGGCCTGAACCGGGAAGTCAAACCCCATACCAACGGAGGTCCTACCGCCACATTCGAGGAGATACTCATGCAGACGCAGAGAGCAGAAGATGACTTAGAGCTTGGCTCTAAGAGACAGAGGGACACAGGAGGATCCGGCAGCTACACGGGTCCCACGAAGAGGCCTCATTTCCAGCAGCAAAACCAGAGGCCTTACCAGCACCAGAGGCAGTAGCACCACGGGCCAGTTAGAACGCCGGCTCAACAGATGCATCAGATCCAGAGGGCAGCAGCTCCTTGTACCTTCTGTAAGAAGCAAGGACACGGATGGGACGCATGCAGGATGAGGCTAGGCCAGTGCTTATTTTGTGGATCGGGAGATCATCAGCTACGGGCTTGTCCCAAAGTCCAGGCTCGTCCAGCTCAGGGTGGAGGACAGGCACAGAAGGCACCCGCTCGACCACCAGCGGGCCAGCAGAGAGGACCTCTTTCACCACAGCAGCAGCAGTTTGCCCAGCATCAGCAGAACAGAGGAGCGCATCGACAGGGGCGAACTTTTGCCCTGACTGTCGAGGAGGAGCCGATTGGCGATGTCATCTCAGGTTCTGTTTATCTCGATTCCTTTCCAGCTCATGTTTTGTTCGATTCTGGTGCTTCTCATAGCTTTGTATCTGTATCTTTTGCTTTGAGGCATCGCCTTGAGTCTGAACCGTTGGCGAGGACTTGCAAGATCACGACCGGTGGTGGTATCATCCTGGTCAGTGATGTTTGCAAGAACCAGAGAGTTTATTTGGGAGGCTGTGAGCTGAGTGTATGTTTGCTCGTAATGCCACTTCCGAGTTACGATATAGTGCTCGGGATGGATTGGTTGAGTAGACATCATGCTAGTATCGATTGTCGTGGAGGCAGAGTTGTATTTCAGACGCCAGGAGAGCCAGAGTTCGAGTTCGTCCGAGGAGCAGAGCAGAGCGACGGCAATTTCTGTGGAGCTTTAGTCGAGGAGCAGGAGCAGGCGCCGCCACATCCATTGATTGCGGAATTCTTGGATGTCTTTCCAGAGGAGTTGCCGGGGTTGCCGCCGGACAGAGATGTGGAATTCTCTATAGATTTAGTGCCAGGCGCAGAGCCGATCTCTCAGCACGTCTATAGAGTAAACAACAGCGAACTGACGGAGTTAAAGAAGCAGGTGGATGAGTTGCAAGACAAAGGATTTATCCGTTCCAGTTCATCACCATGGGGTGCTCCGGTACTCTTTGTACCCAAGAAGGATGGGTCGGTACGCATGTGTATCGACTACAGGGCACTTAATAACCTCACTATCAAGAACAAATACCCGTTGCCGCGGATAGATGACTTCTTTGACCAGTTGAGCGGAGCGAAGGTATTCTCCAAGATAGACTTGAGGTCAGGGTACCACCAGGTGAAAGTTAAGAGGGAAGACATCCCAAAGACAGCTTTCAGGACTCGCTATGGGCAGTTCGAGTTCTTGGTGATGCCGTTTGGGTTGACCAATGCCCCGGCAGTATTCATGAACCTGATGAACAAGGTATTTCATCAGTACCTGGATCAGTTTGTTGTAGTCTTCATAGATGATATTCTGATATACTCGAAGACCCCTGAGGAGCATGAGCAGCACTTGAGGATTGTTCTGGAGACCCTCAGGAAGGAGAAGTTGTATGGCAAGTTGTCGAAGTGTGAATTTTTCCTTGATAAGGTTGAATTTCTTGGACATGTCATTACAGGAGATGGAGTCTCGGTGGACCCGAAGAAGATCTCAGCAGTTGAATCGTGGTCTACCCCGAGTTCAGTAGCAGAGATCAGGAGCTTCCTTGGATTAGCAGGCTACTACCGGAAGTTTGTTCAGGACTTTTCCAGACTAGCAGAGCCGATGACCAGGCTGACCAGGAAGGACGTGGAATTCGTCTGGACTGAGGATTGCCAGTCAGCATTTGAGGAGCTGAAGAGGAGATTGACTACAGCTCCCATCTTGACACTACCATCAGGAGCAGGAGGATTTTCTATTTACAGTGATGCATCAGGGAAGGGTTTGGGTTGTGTACTACAGCAGCACGGGAAGGTAATCGCCTATGCTTCCAGGCAATTACGCCCGCATGAGAAGAACTATCCTACCCATGATTTGGAGCTTGCAGCAGTTATTTTTGCTCTCAAATTATGGAAACACTATCTATATGGAGAGAGAGTAGAGATCTTCAGAGACCATAAGAGCTTAAAGTATGTGTTTACACAGAAGGAGCTCAACATGAGGCAGCGGCGATGGTTGGAGCTGATGAAGGACTTCGACATATCTTTGCAGTACCATCCAGGGAAGGCTAACGTAGTCGCGGATGCTTTGAGCAGGTATCCCGTGGCTATGTGCTTGACTAGAGACAGGCATCTATTGGCAGACCTCGATAGTTTGGGCATTGAGGTATTGATTCCGGGAGTCGCAGCACAGATGTGGGGACTTCAGGTTCAGTCAGAGCTGATGGACCGAGTCAGAGCCGGACAGTATGAGGATGAGTCTCTGAGGAGCAGCAGAGCACAGGTTCAGGCCGGGCTGGCAGAGGACTTTACCGTCGCAGATGATGGATCATTGCGACACGGTACCAGGTTGTGCGTACCGAAGGGAGCATTGCGCGAGGAGATTTTGCAGGAGGCGCATCGTTCCCAATACTCTATGCATCCCGGTGCTAACAAGATGTATAGAGATATGAGGGAGCATGTCTGGTGGTATGGTATGAAGCGCGAGGTAGCTAGCTTCGTGTCCAGATGCTTAGTTTGCCAGCAGGTCAAGGCGGAGAGACAGAGACCAGGAGGATTGCTTCAGCCCTTGCCCATTCCAGAGTGGAAATGGGAACATGTTACCATGGATTTTGTATCGGGGCTTCCGCGTTCTCCAGGAGGCAAGGATGCGATTTGGGTCATCGTGGACAGGTTGACCAAATCAGCCCACTTTCTGCCATTTAAAGTGGGTACATCTAAGGAGAGACTTACGGAGATGTATGTGCGCCAGATTGTCAGATTGCACGGTGTTCCAGTGAGCATTGTCTCGGATCGAGATAGCCGTTTCACGTCCCATTTCTGGAGGAGTTTGTAGGCTAGCTTGGGCACTCAGCTCAAGTTCAGTACCGCTTATCACCCTCAGACGGACGGACAGTCGGAGAGGACTATTCAGACTCTCGAGGACATGTAGAAAAAATTTCCTATCATGCGTAGAGGATCACCTTCACTTGGTAGAGTTTTCATACAACAACAGCTACCAAGCCAGCATTGAGATATCACCATTCGAGGCGTTGTATGGACGGAGATGCCGTACTCCGTTGTCCTGGGATGATGTTGGTGATAGGGCTTTATTGGGACCAGAGATGGTAGTGGATGCAGCAGAGAAGGTGAAGCTTATCAGAGACCGACTTCGAGTGGCGCAGGACAGGCAACGACATTGGGCCGATAGCCACCGGAGGCCTCTGGAGTTTGAGGTATAGCTTTAGTTTTGTCTTGTTTGTGTTTGATTGTTGCTTGTTAGAGTGCTAAGTTTGTGTTTCGTGCTAGGTTGGCGGTCTGGTTTTCTTGAGGATATCTCCGACACGTGGCACGATTCGTTTCGGTGGAGGCGGCAAGCTTAGTCCGCGATTCATCGGTCCTTTCAGCATTCTTGAGAGGGTCGGTGTAGTCGCTTACAGACTAGACTTACCACCTGCACTGGAGGGAGTGCACAACGTGTTTCACGTGTCGTAGTTGAGACGGTACGTGGCAGATCCCAGTCATGTGTTGGATCATTCGGAGATAGAGGTGGGCCCTACCCTCAGTTATCCAGAGCAGCCAGTGGAGATTCTGGATCGGAGAGAGAAGGTGCTGAGGAACCAGACGATTCCTTTGGTGCGCGTCGCGTGGAGGCATCACTCGCCAGGAGAGAGTACCTGGGAGTGAGAGGCCGAGATGCGCGAGCAATATCCGTATCTTTTTGAGCCGTGAGGTATAATTCCTTCTTGCATTATATTGTTTGTTTTGGTAGATAGTTTCTTCCTTATTTTCGAGGACGAAATTTTTCTAAGGTGGGTAGGTTTGTCACCCTCACATTTCCATCTAAGGGTAGTTTGGTAATTGTCAATGGGTATATTTATTTTTAGGATTATTATAATTAATTTTGTGCATGATTGATTTAATTATTTATTGTATTATTTAATTGTTGATAGTTATGGAATTATTTTAGACTTGTATAGTGGACCTAACCATTTTTTTTAGAGGGCATGAACAAATATTTGGACTAGTCTAAGTTGAGCCCATGAATTAGGCCCATGGATTAGAAAACATGATTAATTAGTGAAACCATTAGACTAGAACCTTCCCTCCCTAATTATTTCTTCATGAGAGGCCCCAAGGGGTATTTGGGATATTACACATTGCTTGGGGAGGGGTTTATGATCAGCCATAATTGAGAGGAGAGAGAGTGCTCTCATTTTAGTTCTTCCCCAAATTTCTAGATCTAGTTTTTCCCCTTTCATTTTTCCCTCCATTCCCTCATCATTTCACCACCAAATCTTCACCAAACTCATCCTAAAATCATCACTAAAGCCTCTACATCAAGGATCTACAAGCAAGGAGCAAGGAACAAGGAGGAGGAGGCCAAGATCTACAAGGAGAGGAGCAACTTGTCATTTGGAACCTTTACATTGGGAATCCATCTCCCAATAGGTACAAATCAGTTTTCCCCCTTCTTATAGACTATAGATCTGAGTTTTTACCATGAGAAACCACCCCACACGCATAGGTTACCCATAGGTTTTGGTTTGGAGTCATTTGGAGACCTACGGTGGAAGTTACGTCCATTTTGGTGCCGATTTTGGGGGAATTCCGAAATTGGCACATGTAGTGTTTGTCAATGGATCTAATAGATCTAATTGATCATTGATTGTTTGTTTGTAGCTTGTGTCGTGTCCATAATTGGATACGTGTGGGCCGAATCTCGTCGATTTGACGAAACGGTCAATTTTGGGGATTTTCCTCCGACACGGGGCCATGTGCATATCATATGGCGACACGGATACGTAGACACTCTAATTTATATATGTATTGTTCATAATATATGTATTAGGCTTGTACATGTCCTCCGGGATACGTTTGGTTGTGAGTTGGGGGCCGTGTCGCAAGCGTATCATAGAAAAGTGTGATACGGGTGTGGTGCACCCCATGTGTTTTTGTTTTTGGCTTTTGTACTATACATACATATGTAAATATATTTGTATATGCTATCTATACTTTATTTGGAGCATATAATAGGGTACTTTGGGTTTTTGGTGTTTATGTGTGTCTATGTGTATTTAATAGAGTATCTACATTAATTTATATGTGTATATATATATATATATTGGTGTATATAGCTATATGTATTAATATCTATAGGTATATATATATGTATTTGGCTTATATGATATATATATATATATATATGGGGATAGCTACATATTGGTTGTGTTTATATACATAAGGTGTAGTGAGTGTTATGTGTTTGTGTGACCTTAGTGTGTTGTATGTGTTTGAGTGAGGAAGGGAGGGACTCGAGCAGTACTATGTGTGCAGATACACACCAGATACTGAACACAGCAAGGGACTGTGTTGCTGAACACAGCAAGGGCAGCAAGGGACTACTGTGTTGCTGAACACAGCAAGGGCAGCAAGGGACTACTGTGTTGCTGAACACAGCAAGGGCAGCAAGGGACCAGTGACTGAACACAGCAAGGGACCAGTAACTGATACAGTCCACTGTGTGCAGTGGCACTCACCTGAACAGAATAGACTGAAGATCACTGATAGTAACTCGAAGACTCACTAATTTGAAGGCTGCACAGCAACCTGAGGATTGCACAGCAACTCATGAAGGCTGAAGATTACCTGAAGAACTTGACACAGCAGCAACTGTGAACAGATTTACCTGCACTGAAGACAGCAACTTGAGGCAGGATTGCCTGCACAGCAACTTGAGACTGCAACTGCAGCTACTCAGTAAACTGCACACTGCAGAGGTATATGAGGAACAGCAGCTCCAGCTACCTGCAGTCTGAACAGCAACTCTGAACACAGAACTGATACTCTGCTGAAGACCTCATCTACTGAAGATCACATGAAGACTGAAGACTGGAGGAAACTGAAGACTGAAGAATTAAGGAGTACCTGAGAACTGGAATTGAGTCCTGAAGCCAGCAACAGCAACTGTACAAGTATCAGTCCCCAAATTCAGGGTAGCTAGGTGTCTGAGTTGGGTAGTAATTGGTATAACTAGTATCTATATAATTAAGTGTACTAGTGTTAATATTGGTTAATAAGTGTCAGGTGTATTAGTTTAGTGTATTGTTAGCTGCTAGTTGGTTCTTTAAGTTAGCTAGTTAGCTATATGAATATTGGTATTAGTTGTAGTATATAGATGGTAAGTTAGTATAGTATTAAATAGCTAAGTAGTAGCATATGGATTAATTAAGGGTTGTCTTATTAGTTATATGATATAAGATTTGGTTATCTTGGTGTCAGTTACTTTTATATAGCTAGATATTATAGTAGTAGTTATATATGGTATTAGTCATACTGGGTGTTGGGTTGCCTTGAGGTATTCCCAAGGTATCGGGCTGATACCCAAGGTTTTGAGCTTGGGTATCCAGTTAGTTGCGATACGCATTGGTGCAAGACCAAGGTATCACATTAAATTGTTTTGAGATATTATTATTATTATTATTATATATGACTTATGAATAAATATATAAACCTATTTTTAATATTAGAAAATCTGCGTATCTTAGGATACGGCTTCTTGATTTCACTGTGGTGTGTTAGCTTAGCTAGTATAGCATAGCTTCATAGTGTATTGACTTAGAGACTAGCATTAGACTCTTGCAACCTAGAAATACATTGGTTTGACTTAGAAACGGCGTATCGACCTAGAACTTCTTCAACTTCATTTATTTTCATCTTTGAACCTTGTATTGATGCAACATACCAATATATAGGTTGTGAGACACCGGCTTGGGCATCGAGAGACACACCTTGCTCAGGACGTCAGGCGAGTACATTTCTCTGATTGTTTTTAATTCATAATATTGTATATATCCATGTTCTAGAATTGTATACATTGATCCCGACACAGTGATTTTTACGGACTAGTGCTATATGGATCCCGTCATGAGGTGTTATCCCCTACCGTGTTCAGCGGGTACTCGTGTACATTGTATCTCATCGTGTATACTGGGTATTGATGTTACTTCGTATTCACACACTGCTCGTATTCAGTGTGCTTATTCGTGTATACCCACTGCTCGTGACAGTGGTTATATTTTCGTGTTCGTAGCGTGTCGTGATTGGATCCATCGGTATTAGTTGGGGGTGGGAGAGTAGGAGTTGATTATGTGATCAAAGCCATTGTTACAAATCGTGTACATTCTGATTACATACTTCACTTGTAATCCGTCTTACCTGATCATGTTCACCCAACCCGATCACATAATGAACTCGTATTCTGAGGCACAGTAGTTAGTTTTAGATTGCAGTTACTTTATCATATTGCTGATATCCATATTGTTGATCTATATACCCTCGTACATTACCTGTATATTTTTTGTTCATCTTTCTTATGTTCAGTGATCTTGTATTTTATTTCTATATCTTTTTATATGCTCGATTATGTTATTGGAACTGCTTTCAGAGGTATGCACTTCGCTCCAATCCTGACTGGATATATTTTTCCAGATGACTGGCTTCTAGAGCAGTTTCCTACCTACTACGGGCCGCAGGACGACGTACCTATAGAGGACACTCTTATTGTCCAGGGGGACTTAGTAGCAGAGCCCGAGGAGGTTTAGACTATTTTTTGTAGTCGAGATTGTATTAGACTTTTTCTGTTGTGGATTCACCTCTTGTATATTATTCAGATTGTGGATTTGTACTTTTATTCTTCCCTCGTTATTTCCATTCGTGCATATTTCTTCCTTAGTTTGATTTTGTGATTGAGATTAGTTATTCATGTGAGATGCCATATTGCTCCTCCGTTTGGAGTTGAGATGTTTGACAGGTACTATATATATTGTTGAGATGTTAGATAGTTAGAGATGACCAAGACAGCGTTCTACCGCCGATTCTGCGGTGTAGGCTGGCGTAACCACGTACTCGTGCCCGAATATCCGGGTGCGGGTCGTGAAAGTTTAGGCGGTGATGGGTTGAGGGAGGTCGGGATGGCCGGCGAGGCACTGTGGTCGTGGTGGTGGTGTCGATAGATGAGGACAGGGACAGTCGGGTTCAGGCGAGTGGAAAGGACGGTGGCGGCTGTTGTCGTTCAGTCGAGTTGTGAGGGCGAGCGATCCGGCGAGGTCCGGTTTGTGATGGCGTGCAGGCGGGTTGATAGAGGCTGACTGGGGTGAAGGGTCGGTCAAGGGAGGTGACCGCGAGTCCGACGGTGAACAGTAGAGGGAGAGGGGTGTCGGCTAGGTTTAGGTCTGGGGTGATGGGGATGATAAAAATAAAGAAGATATATATATATATATATATATATATATATATATATATATATATATATATATATATATGGAGAAGTTGGGTTTTGAGGCTGACCTAGGGCGTTGGGCCGGTCAATATCCTTGGAATTGGGTTTCATTCTACATGTAAATATTTTAAAGGGCTAGGATTTGGTTTGTTTCAAAATGGAGGGCTAAGGTTTGATGAGGGATTGATGTTGAGTGTTACACACTCCTAAATTATGGAGAAAATTCACATGGCCATTCAATGAAGGAAAATAGGATTTCTTCAGGTGTTTGGTCCAATGGGGTGTGGACACCTCAATGTACTTTTGCATAAAAGTGCCCAACAATTAGAAAATTGCATAAAGTGGTATTTTTGGATTAAATTAATTTAAAAATTAATGTAATTGGTGTTCTAAAATTAATTGGACGTACATAGGGTTAAAATTAGGTGGGACACAAGTGTCATCAATGAAGAAGACTCAGAATAGAATATTATTATAATTTGGGTTGCACAAAATGGGTCGAGATTGTGTCTCCAATTTTGATTGGAACGCACAAGGATGTAAAGTTGAATTTATATAGAATTAAATATAATAGTATGCAACGAATATTGAGCGACTAAAATGAAGCACACAAGGGCATAGTTATGAGTTACACAAGGATCAGATTAGAAGACTGGCATGTCTAGGATAAGGGTGTAAAACTTGTTGGAAGGCAAAAGGTAGTATAGTGCTCCAAATATCGAAGCAACGGTCAAGTACAACAATCAAATAAAATCACAGTAATTAAATATAAATAAATATCATGAGATATTAACACATTAAATTAAATAAATAAAAAGACAAAAATACCCCTATTCTGAAATGTGGTAGTGACAAGTCTACCCTCCTTAAAAGAATTTCGTCCTCGAAATTAAAATAAACTAGCACAAGAACAAACAATCAAACAAATTTTTTTACCTCAAGTCTCGAAGAGATACGAATACTGCTCGTGCATTTCGTCCTCTCTCTCTCTCATGTTGACTCGCCTGGAGAGTGATGTCTCCATGCAACACGAACCAAGGGAATAGTCTGGTTCCGCAATACCTTCTCTCTACGATCCAAGATCTCTACGGGCTGTTCGGGATAGCTGAGAGTCGGTCCAACCTCGATCTCCGAGTGATCTAGTACGTGACTAGGATCTGCCACATACCATCTTAGCTGCGACACGTGGAACACGTCATGTACTCCATCTAGCGCAGGTGGCAAGTCCAGTCTATAAGCCACTGCACCGACCCTTGCAAGAATACCGAAAGGTCCGATGTATCGTAGACTAAGCTTTCCGCCTCTACCAAAATGAATCGTGCCCCGTGTCAAAAAAATCTGTAGGAAAACCAAATCGCCAACATAGAATAAACAGTCTTAACACGCAATCTAAAACAAAACAATCATAAACCAACCAAAAAAACAAAAACTATACCTGAAACTCTAGGGGTCTACGATGACTATCGGCCCAATGCCGCTGTCTGTCCTGCGCCACTCGCAGTCTGTCTCTGATGAGTTTCACCTTTTCTGCTACATCCACGACCATTTCTGGTCCTAACAAGGCTCTCTCTCTGACATCTTTCTAAGATAACGGTGTACGATACCTTCGTCCATATAAAGCCTTGAATGGTGACATCTTAATGCTGGCCTGGTAGCTGTTATTGTTAGCAAACTCTACTAGATGTAGATGATCCTCCCAAGAATCTCCGAGATCCAAAACGCAAGTGCGTAGCATATATTCAAGAGTCTGAATAGTCCTTTTAGACTGTCCGTCTGTCTGGGGGTGATACGTTGTACTGAACTTGAGCTGAGTGCCCAAGCTAGCCTGCAGACTCCTCCAGAAATGGGAAGTGAAACGACTATCCCGATCTGAGACGTTACTCACAGGAACTCCATGTAATCTGATAATCTGCCGCATATACATCTCTGCTAACTTCTTTGTCCATGTACCCACTTTGAATGGTAAGAAGTGGGCTGATTTGGTCAACCTATCTACGATGACCCAAATTGTGTCCTTTCCTCCTGGAGAACGCGGAAGCCCTGAAACGAAATCCATAGTTACGTGCTCCCACTTCCATTCTGGAATGGGTAAAGGTTGAAGCAATCCACATGGCCTCTGTCAATCTGCATTTACCTGCTGGCACATAAAACATCGGGATACAAAGCGTGATACCTCGCACTTCATACCATACCACCATACGTGCTCCCTCAAATCTTGATACATCTTGTTGGCACCGGGATGCATCGAGTATAGAGAGCCATGTACCTCATGCAAAACCTCTTCGCATAGCTCTCCACTTGGCACACACATCCTCGTGCCCTGTCGTAAAGGTCTATCTTCCGCAATAGTGAAGTTATCTGTCAACCCTGTCCGAACCTGTGCCCTGATAATCCTCAGAGTCTCATCATCATATTGTGCAGCTCTAATTCTATCCATCAGCTCTGATTGTATCTGCAATTCCCATATTTGAATCTCAATACCTGGAACTAGCACCACAATTCCCAAGCTCTCAAGATCGGCCAATAAATGTCTATTTGTCGTCAAGTACATAGCCATCGGATACCTGCTCAAGGCATCGGCGACTACGTTGGCCTTTCCTGGGTGGTATTATAATGAGATATCGAAGTCTTTCATCAACTCTAACCACCTTCTCTGCCTCATGTTCAGCTCCTTTTGTGTAAACACGTACTTCAAGCTCTTGTGGTCCGTGAAAATTTTTACATACTTTCCGTACAGATAGTGTTTCCACAGCTTTAGAGCGAAGATAAATGCTGCTAATTCCAAATCGTGAGTGGGGTAGTTCTTTTTATGAGAGTGTAATTGTCTTGAAGCATAGGCAATTACTTTCCCGTGCTGCAAAAGAATGCATCCCAAACCTTTTCCTGAAGCATCACCGTAGATAGTGAAACCAACTGTCCCTGATGGCAACGTCAAAACCGGAGCTGTCGTCGATCTCTTCTTCAGCTCATCAAATGCAGCCTGACAATCCTCTGTCCAAACGAATTCCATATCTTTCTTGGTCAGCCTAGTCATTGGCTCTACAATATTGGAGAAATCTTGTACAAATCTCCTGTAGTATCCTGCTAGTCCGAGAAAGCTCCTGATCTCAGCTACCGAATTGGGGGTAGCCCATGACTCCACTGCCTCGATCTTCTTTGAGTTAACTGAAATTCCGTTACCTGTCACCATATGTCCAAGGAATTCAACCTTGTCAAGGTAGAACTCGCACTTTGAAAGTTTCCCATACTGCTCCTCTTTCCTAAGAGTCTCCAAGACCATCCTCAGGTTCTCTTCATGCTCTTCTGGGGTCTTCAAATACACAAGAATGTCGTCGATGAACACCACTATAAACTTGTCAATGTACTGATGGAATACCTTGTTCATCAAGTTCATGAATACTGCTGGTGTATTGGTTAAACCAAACGGCATTACCATGAATTCAAACTGGCCATATCTGGCCGAAAAGCTGTCTCCAGTATGTCTTCTCTCTTCACCTTCACCTGGTGATAGCCTGACCTCAAGTCTATCTTTTAAAACACCTTTTCTTCGCTCAACTGATCGAAAAGATCATCTATCCTCGGCAGCGGGTATTTATTCTTGATAGTGAGGTTGTTCAGAGCTTTATAATCGATACACATGCGTATCGTGCTGTCCTTCTTCGGTACGAACAATACCGGAGCTCCCCATGGCGATGAACTGGATATAATGAAGCCTTTGTCCTGCAACTCCTCAACTTGCTTCTTCAGTTCTTCCAGCTCGCTGTTGTTGACTCTATAGACGTGTTGGAAAATGGGCTCCGCACATGGTACCAAGTCTATATAGAATTTAACATCTCTGTCTGTCGGCAAACTTGGCAACTCTTCTGAAAATACATCCAGGAACTCCGCTATCAGAGGATGTGGTAACTCCTCTTCTTCCATCCTGGGTCCATAAAAAGTGCCTCTGCTCTGCTTTGCTGCTCCTCTGGCGACCTCAAACTCTGGCTCTCCTAGTGGTCAAAATATTACTCTGCCTTCGTGACAATCTATAGTAGCATGGTGTCTACTCAACCAGTCCATTCCGAGTACAATATCATATCCCGGAAGTGGCATGACGAGTAAACTCACGCTCAACTCATGGACTCCCAATGATACTCTCCGATCCTTGTAATAATCACGGACTAGGATAATGCCTCCTCTAGTCCTAATCTTGCAAGTCCTATCTAATTGTTCCGTTTCTAAATGATGCTTAAGAGCATAAGATACATATATGAAACTATAGGAAACGCCAGAATCAAATAATGCAAGTGCTGGAATAGAATCGAGAGAAACTGAACCTGAAATCACGTCTCCAGCTGGCTCGGCCTCCTCAATCGTCATGGCGTATGCTCATCCCTGTGGTGCTCCTTTCTGCTGGTGCTGGTGCTGAGCAAACCTCTGCTGCTTTGGTGGAAGTGGAGGTCCCCTCTGCTGGCCTCCTGGTACAGTAGGTACCCTGGCAGGTCCTCTCTGAGCGGCTGTTCCACCCTGACGAGTCTTAATAGATGGGCAGTCCCTAAGCTGATGTGCTGATGATCCACAGGACAAGCATGTACCCAACCTCTTTCGAAAATGTCTCTGGTATGTCCTATCTTCCCGTAATACGCAAACTGGGCAACGGGCTGATTCTGCCTCTGTGGCTGCTGCTACTGGGTGTGTCCTCGAACTGGTGTCTGGTGCTACTGATGTTGCTGCTGGTACGGCCTTTGTTGTTGTTGAAAGTGTGGGCGCTTGGTCGGTCCTGTGTTACCATTTGTTCCTCCAGAAGTGTCGCGTACTCTCTTGGGCCTGAGGTCCAAGTCATCTTCATCAATCTGGGCATCTATCAGAATACCTTCAAATATAGCAGTGCGTCATCCCGAAGTATGAGACTTGATCTCTCTATTCAATCCCTTCCTGAATTTCCATGCTCTGTCTCCTGGGTCTCGAATCATCGATGGCGCGACTCGACTCAAACGGCAAAATTTCGTGACGTATTCATCAACTGACATGCTTTCTTGGACCAAGTCATGGAACTAACTTCCCAATGCTCCTAAAGCTACGTCAGGAAAGAACTTCTCCTTGAAGAGCTCCTTGAAGTCCTCTAAAGTAAGTCCTTCTTCAGTGAGTCTCGGTTCTGTACGATACCATGTCAGCGCGATACCAAACATCTGACTGCCAGTGGCCTCAATTTTAAGAATCTCCAGAATCTGCGCCAAACGCAAGTTCCTTTCTATATTCTCTAGCCATTCATCCGCGTAGAGTATCCCTTAGGTGCCTTTGAACTCTCGAGACATCATCCTCTTAAAGTCCAATATATTACCTGGCCTCTGGTGTTGCTGGCCAGGATGCTGCTGGTGTTGTGCTACTCTCTCCATAGCCTGGAGAGCCACCTGATGAGCATTATCCATGCTTTCTCTCATCAGCTCTGTCTGTGCATGGTGTGCCTCTGCTTACACCCTCTGAGCCTCAGCTTGAACACGTTGAGCTTCTGCTGTCACTCTTTGGGCCTCTAACATGCCTTGGATAAGTGCGAACATCTGTGCGCCGTCAGTGGGCACACCTCCGAGAATCGGAGTCGGTGGTGGTGGAAGGTTGTCCGTCATAGCTGGGGCAATCCTCTGAACATGTGGAGAAGGAATCCCAACAGCTGCAGATACTCCCACATGAACAGGAGATATCGGAGGAACTCCAGATATCTGTTCGTCAGGTCGAGAGGTGGTAGACCTCTTTGAAGCTGCTGCTCCCAATCTCAAAGACCTAGTCGTCGGCGGCATCCTGAAGACAGATTGAAAAGAATCAATTAAGGTAATAGATACGATATCATCAAGGAAGGACAGTAAAATTCTAAGAAAGCAATTATGCAGAATAGCATTGTAAGATCAAAATTTTCTAGTTGTGATTGAGCATACTCTCATCCTAAATTCTATTTCCTATATCCTGTCGCAGGCTCGCAGTAATACAACTAAGTTGTAAACACCCGGATTTTTTAGAAATTAAAAATGAATTTTCAGAATTTTTCTGGAATTTTTTAACTAAATAAAATAAATATTTTCTGGTAATAAATAGATTTTTTGATTTTATTAAATATTAAAATATTATAAAAATAATATTTTTGAGTGTAAAATAAATAATTAGACATAGTATAATTTTTCTGGAATTTATTGAACCCAAAAACTATTTTTAAAGACCTAAAAACAAAATTTTTAAATAAACCAATATTAACCAACCTGAACCGAACCGAACCAAACCGGTTTAAACTAATTAAACCAACCCTAACGGGTCGGATTTGAACCCGACCCGTAATCGCTAACCCGTACCCGACCCAAACCCTAATGGATCGGGTAGATTCGGATTGAACCTGACCCAGCAACCCAAAACCAGACCCGTCCCTTAAATTTCTGCTATAGTAAACCCTTCGTCTCCCCGATCCCCCGCCCGCTGCTCCGACTTTTGGACGTTTCCCCCGCCGTTCAACCGCCGCCGCCGTCATTCTATCTCCTCGCCCTTCGCCTCCCCGTCGACCGACGACCTTTCCCCTCCCAGCAACAGCCTGGCCCCTTCTCCTCCCCGGCCTCTCTATAAAACCCACCCCCGGCCGCCGCTGACACCACCCTCACACCCACCGCCACTGACTTCGGCCGACCGAGCTCCCCGCAGCGGCCATCGAGCTTCCCCAGCGTCGACGATGCCTCGGCCCTGACCTCCTGCAAAGAACCCCGCCGCCGACGACCGGCAGCTGAGCAGCCACAGTCGACCGAGGAGCACCGCCACCACATCGCCACCCGCCGCCGACGTGCGCCGCGCCACCTCGCGTACGCGTTAAATAGTCGTTTTCGACCTCTGTTCAGGTGAGTTGTTCTCTCTCCTCATCTCGTCGATTTTCGAACCGTCTGCTGTGACACATTCCCTACGTAACCCTCTCGAACCCCGTACAATCAGTTTGGGGTATCACGTCATGTGTCGGTCGTAAACCGCGACGCAAAAAAAGAAAAATATTCTCAATTATAGACTTTCAGAATCTGGCCCGAACTTACAAGTTCACGACCGTTTTTCGTGCAACCTGTTTTATAAATTCAAAATTTACTTGAACAGTAATTTAGACCATATAACCAAGTTTTAAAATCTTGTTTTAGTTTAATTTATTGTGTTGTAGATTATAATTATTTTGCGGGTAAAAATGATCAAAAGTTTGGTTATTTAAAAATCCAAAATTTCCTGAACTGGGTGCGCCCCACTAAACGAGGCGACTTGGTCGTGTGTGAATTTTATCGAAAGGTGTGCATCGTCAATATGGACGTGTGGGATTTAGCGAAAGTTGATTTGGATGTGCGTGCACACCGGAATCAACGCGTATCCGTCGACAACGTCCCATATCGGCCATGTTCTGAAACTCGTTATAACTTTGTGTGTGCCCGTCATTTCTAAACGAAACTTGCGTCATTAGACTCGTACCGATACGTAGGTCCTGTGACCCAAGTTTGGTTCGATTCTGAGAATGTTGACAAAATCCCGTATCGTAGGCCCCACGGCTCCACTTGATGGACGATTTTGTGATCAGCTCATCGGAATCCAGTTCTGGATATTCCTTTGGGTTCGTATCATCGTTCTAGACTTGTAGACACTAAGTTGGACAAATTTGGAGGACTTTGTCTCTGGCACATTTTTCGGTGCGAAGTGGGGCATATGTGGACCCCGCTTTGACAAGAAACTGTCAATTTTGCCCCTATGTCCAAATTGGACTTATGGATAGGCAATCCTAGCTATTTTATATCTTCTGAATATGATGGTAATATTTATTTCAGCAACCGGAGGAGTACTTGAAGATCCCCCGGATACCGGAGCAACAGTTGGAAACCAAACCCCAGGCAAGTGTACGTTGCCAATCTTGCAGTACTTGCTTTATATTATTTTCTTGATTTATTTATATGATGTATCTGTTCAACCTAGGACTGTGTGATATTGCTTAGTGTCCGAATAAGATTCGGATGTCGATGCCATACGCGGAGTCGTGTAACGTCACTAGAGATTGATATCGTGACCCTATACATTTTTGTGCTTACATTATCAAGTACGTCATACCATAGGACACTTGACATTGTTCATATGACAGAATCTTCCTGAGATATTCATGGTAATTCTGTATAGGTTACATGATTTGTGACATAGATGTTACATATGCTTAGCTATCATTATGACTCGCTGCATTAGTTAGAGGTCATGATCTTGCGTGTCATGGACATAAGACGTCGTGGACATGAGACGTGTGATTACATTGGATGGGAAGAGACACACAGGCTACAGGTTAATTATATATTTTTTTATATTATGGTACCGTAGCCACTATAGTTCTAGGCCCACTACATAGTATAATTGCTACCGGCTCCCCGACACAGAGCTTGTAGTAGTCTCAGCCTGAGCTCTAGTGATGCTCTCATTTTGCATATCACTTAGCTGGTTACATAGTTTGCCCTATTGATACATTATTATATACTGCACTTATTTGGCTTGAGTTATTCTTGTACCTTGCTATGTCTCCTGAGGACCTGGAATCCGGATTATGTCCCCAGGTTTAGCAGAGGAGATCTACCCCGAGATATACGGGACAGAAGCAGGCGCTGGAGCAGTACCAGAACCAGAGGACGAGGTGATCGCCGATGATTTCTCCTGAGTATCTGGTTATTATACTCAGTTATTTCTATTGTTAGACTCTTATTTCCTGTCTATTGAACTGCTGTATCAAACTCTTTATCGGGTTATTCCCCGAGATATTTATTGAGACTTGTTGATTATTATTTTATCTTGATGAATCTGATATTGATTGTTTTTATCTTCTATGGATGAGATTAGTATCATAGACCTTTATAGTTATTTTACAACTTAAGTACACCTTGATGGTTCCATTAAAATGGGTTTACCCATCGGTGTGTGCTGCTGGCCATTGCCACGTGTCTAGTCCCTCGGTATTTTGGGACTGGGCATGACAAAGTTATCGCACTACCATGATATCGCACAACTTGCAAAGCCTGGACCTGCATGGGCTACCACTAAAAATGTGTCACGACCCGGACCCAAAATTTGGGCATGAGTCGTGGGTACGTCCAGCCTATGCCGCAGCATCGGCGATAAAATGCTGTCTAGGTCTCAATAATACTAAACATAGCTCACAACCTGTCAATGATATTAACTCCATACGGAGGACAATGAAATAAACATCTCTCAATATCTCATAATGTATACTCAATCACAAAGACTATAGAAAATAAATAGCACGATAAAAGATAAGAAGTAATGACATAGTCAAACATAATGTCTCAAAATAGGGATAAACCACAGTCTAGCTGTCCAACATAAAAAGTCTCCACAAGTCTCAATTTAAACTTAACATAAGTCTCAAAATAAACTAAAATGCATAAAATAAATGCTATCTAGATACCTGCAGGTAGTGTCTCCTCTAAGGGAGGGGACTCCTCTAAGATCTCTGGTGTGTAGTCTCCATCTATACCTGATCCATAGTGTGTAGGACAGAAGTCCTCAAGATCCTCTAGAAAAAATATTCAGTCAGGATTGGAGCGAAGTACAAGCACTAATAACAGTTCCACATATATTGACAAAAACTATAATACAGTCTAAAGAAATACAAGATGGATATAAATACTGGCAATAAGAAATACTGGAGATAATGAAATACTGAAAATAGAAACTGGAGAACACATCATCATCAATAGTACACTAGCAATGAACAGAAATACAAGTGCATGCTAGATCAGTGAACTGGAATATAAGTGAATACTAGAACTATAACTAGAATATAAGGAAATACTATATCAACAAACTAGAAATACATGTAGAGACTATCTAGCTAAGTGTGTGAAACATCAGCATATCATGTGATCGGCTTGGGACTGATCAGGCTTGCTATGTATGACTAGCTATGATTCATGTAAGGTTAGGCTAACCATCCGGATAGCTATGATGAAAGCAATAGTCAGGCTAATCATACATAACAGACTATAAGGCATGTAATGGTCAGGCTGCACCGACGCGAGGTGTGGGTGAGCTATGATGCATGTAGAGTGGGGTATGATCACATAATTTACTAATATTTTCCCGTCCCCAGCTAGCACGGCGGATTCCAATCACGACTCCTCATGACAGGTCTCGATGATGCTAACTCGTGTATCCATAGTGTCAGAATCATGTACGCTATACAACTAGAATCATAGAGATAATCAACATAATAAAAACTGTCAGAGAATGTACTCGCCTGTGGTCCTCTGCTCGAAATACCAATGTCCTGTTTCCGAGGTCTTGTCTGAATAATCCAACAGTCATATAGACATTATTTAATAATAATACAGAATCAGTCGATACACTAATATGCACACAATCATAAGTATACTGAACTCAGAGACTATGCTAGGGGTGCTATTTGTCATCTAACAGGGTCAAGTGTGCATCTAGCTGCACGGGTGTCACGTCCTCAAATGATGTGCATAATCAGACAGTCAATCACTAACACATATCTTGCCAGTATGTCAGTGTACACAAGGCATTCAACTCATAATTCTCAGGGTCATATAGCATATGCAATTATACGGGAAAATCCACAGTTAACCTAGGGTCATACAGTACATATACAAATATAGTCATAACTAGTATTAGCATTTAATTCCCACAATATATATATATATATATATATATATATATATATATATATATATATACACCAATTTGATCATTATACACATACGCGTACGTATACGCATACGCATACGAGTTTAGGTTTATTGCATGGTCTCTTGCAAAGAATATCTAACGAACTTGTCATGACACAACACGCTAAATCCTAACGTCATTCACACGTACATAAAATCACAAGAGAAAACACTTCGTACCTTGGCCTCGGCGTGCACGTGCACGAGGGAGTATTCGACATCGAGATGGTGCTCGGTTGCGTCACGCAGAGGCTCGGCTGCTCCTGCTGCTGCTCAGGCGAGGCTCGATCCGGTCCAGTCGTTGTCGAGGGAAGTGTAAAATCTCTAATTCTGAAAACTATATTAATTATTTATTTATATTAGTTATGAGCTAAATAGAGGAGATAGATTTTTATTTAAGGTGTTTGTGCATCTAGGGGATTTATGGAGCCATTATAATTTTTTTCTAATTTATTCCATGTAGGAGACCCTTTGGACAGTTTAGCTTAATGGTATGCACCAATATAATTTTTAGAATTTTCTATGTATATATATATATATATATATATATATATATATATATATATATATATATATATATATATATATATATAATTAATTAGAAAAGAAAATCCTATTGGATCTCTACCCAAAACCGTTAACCCCTTAGCCTCTACCCTACCCGCTTGAACCCACTACCCGTGTAGCCCCTACCCGGATCCGTTAGGGGAGCAAAATATCAACAGCAATAGCAAAAACCAACTTTGCTTTCCCTTCTACACGCGTGTGAGCCTTCTCATTCCACCACCCCTTTAACACTAATATTACTAAACTCTCCTCCACCGAAACCAAAAACCAAAGAAAGAAAGAAAGAAACAGCAGCAACAGTGGCTTTTAAGACCACTATAATTAATTCCACCACCTTTTGATCTCTATATATATTACCAACTCTCCCAAACCCTAAACCCCGTTTCTTACACCAAAACTTAACACAGTATTGGACGCTTGCACTATACATATTTTGCCGGCAAGTATACCTTGTCATTGTACTAATATTTATATTCCATATGATGCATGCATAATTTATTCCTGCTTATTTAGTTCATTTATTGTGCGTCCAAGGAAACTTGGGTGCAACGACGGTGTCGTCGTATCCTGTTTTATTTATGTATATGCATTGGACCTACTTTATAAGACCACCTCATTATTATGAGGCATTTTATGTTTCATTGGCCATGACACTATTCTTACACGAGTGTGAGTCACATGTAGGACACGGACTTGCGTACTCGGCTGGCCACTGGTACGTATAGGTCGTACGACGGATAGGGATAACTGCCAAAAGAAATTTTACATGCTAGTAGACCTGGCTGTTACTAGAGGTATTATCGTGTCATGTATATGACATGTTTAGAGCATGGGGTGGGGAGAACAACAAGTAAGGCATTTGGGCTCCTTTGCACTTTTTTTTTCTGTAACCCGGAAGCTCCACTGGAGATACGGGTGGTGATGACCCCATTTACAATTGGCGGCCTCTGACGTTCAAAAGACGACATGCGTTGAGGCCCCTGATTCTCCGAGAGAGTCACGCCAATCCCATTTTTAACCAGATAGCCCACTTGGTGGAAAGTTGTTCTCAATCTGCATTCACTTAGACGGTTAGGCGACCCATTGGATGTTTATTTTTTAGTACTTTATTGGCATGTTATTATGTATCTTGTTACGTCCCTCTGAGGACCTGGTCCCTTTCCAGATATAGATGAGCAGGAGTATCCGCAGGAGTATGGACCTGGACCTGAAGCTACTTACCAGACTGAGGAGGTCTTACCCTCGGAGTATCTGTGATTTTATTATCGCTGTTTAGAGATCCTTGTTGCTACTTCAGTATAGTCGTTTTGTAGTGGATTTATTTTCACCTGACTATCAGACTAGATACTCATCTTGGATATTCAGTTATTATTCAGCTATTTATTCCTACTTATTATTTGTGATGTGGATGAGATATAGATTATGTGTAAGTTGTTATGACAGTATACTACCACTGGTGGATTTGGATATTCATGTACAGCGTACGTGTGTATATGGTTTCCATATATTGGAGTTCGTATACATACGGCTGGGCGTGTTACGTATTCCTAGTCCTACGTATTTTGGGACTGGGGTATGACATGAAGTCTCAGGCGAGAGGGAAGTCGGGTTCAGGCGAGTTGCTATCGTCGAGTCGTCGAAGGGAGTCATTCAGTCGTAGAGGGATGGTGGATGGGTGGTCGGGTTACGGTTCAGGCGGTGATGGGTTGAGGGAGGTCGGGATGGCCGACGGGGCATTGTGGTCGTGGTGCTGGTGTCGATAGATGAGGATGGGGACAGTCGGGTTCAGGCGAGTGGAAACGACGGTGGCGGCTGCTGTCGTTCAGTCGAGTTGTGAGGACGAGGGATCCGGCAAGGTCCTGTGGTGATGGCATGCAGGCGGGTTGATAGAGGTTGACGGGGGTGACAGGTCGGTCGAGGGAGGTGACCGTGAGTCCGGCAGTGAACAGTAGAGGGAGAGGGGTGTCAGCTAGGTTTAGGTCTGGGGTGATGGGGATGATAAAAATAAAAAAGTTTAAAGGACTAGGATTTGGTTTGTTTGGTTTGTTTCAAAATGGAGGGCTAAGATTTGATGAGGGATTGATGTTGAGTGTTACACACTCCTAAATTATGGAGAAAATTCACATGGCCGGCCAATGAAGAAAAATGTGGTTTCTTCAGGTGTTTGGTCCAATGGGTGTGGACACCTCAATGCACTTTTGCATAAAAGTGCCCAACAATTAAAAAATTGCACAAAGTGTGGTTTTTGGATTAAATTAATTTAAAAATTAATGTAATTGGTGTTCTAAAATTAATTGGACGTACATAGGATTAAAATTAGGTGGGACACAAGTGTCATGAATAAAGAAGACTCAGAATAGAATATTATCAAAATTTGGGTTGCACAAAATGGGTCGAGATTGTGTCTCCAATTTCGATTGGAAGGCACAAGGATGTAAAATTGAATTTATATAGAATTGAATATATTGGTATGCAACGATATTGTGCGACTAAAATGAAGCACACAAGGGCATAGTTATGAGTTACACAAGGATCAGAATAGAAGACTGGCATGTCTAGGACAAGGGTGTGAAACTTATTGAAAGAAAAAAGCTAGTGTAGTGCTCCAAATATCGAAGCAACGGTCAGGTACAACAATCAAATAAAATTACAGGAATTATAATAGGCGTACTCTGACGCACTGGGCCTCTATCCATAACCTAGATTGTAGCGATATAGCTCGCATCTGGGTTATATGGGACACCAAGATTTGATAGGGAGATGTGATACAACAATCGGATTAACTCCTCACCATTAAATTTACCAACAAAGGGGGCTTCAAATTGTGGTAGGAGCGGTGTACGGTCAAAATGACAGAATCAAGCGTCTAGGGTTGTAGAATTACATTACTAAAACCAGCACACTTATTGGAGATAGATGATCGTTAGTTGTGGTGGGAGACTTCAATGCTACCTTATTCGTCCATGAAAAAAATAGAGGCCGCCTAGTGCAACAAGCGATTCTTTCAAAATTTTAACATTGTCTCTTATACTCAGAGCTTATGTGCAAAGATAAGTCTGGACATATATGGATGTGGAATAACAGGACGATAACTAACCGGGTTATCGCTCAGCTTGACCATGCTCTCTGTAACGGAAGATGGTTGAAAGCGTTCCAGTCTTGTAGGAAGGAATGCTTAATACCTGGAGCTAGTGATCACTCCCATATTGTTATAAGACCGACAGATGTGTCTGTTATCAAAGGCAGGCCTTTCAGATTCAACAACGCTTGGATTCATATGGAAGGCTATGAGGAGGTAATTCAGCAAGGTTGGGAGGCTGGGTCGATTGAAACTGCTCAGTTCAAGATTGTTCAAAATTTGAAAGCTATTAAAGGCCGAATCAAGACTTGGAATAAGGGAAAACCTACTATTCCTCTCCAAGAACCGGAGGACAACTTGGCTGACATTCAAATGAGGGTTCAGCTTGACCCGCTTAATCCTGCCCTCACGGAAGAGGAGATAGCCCTCCAAGATCGACTGCGCAAGGAAACATTCTTAGATGAGATCCACATCAGATAAAGAGCTAAATGCAGCTGGCTTAGAGATGAAGATAGGTGTTCTAAATTCTTTCACGCTACTGTCAAAGCTAGACAGAGTCAGAATACCATACACGGATTGCTGGATCATGATGGTAGTCTCATTACTGGGATGATGGTATCCGGAATAAGGCGATACGATATTTTAAGGATCTCTACAACCAGAACTCATACCCGGACGTCTTTCCACACTTTGTTTTTAAGAAGATGGTCTCTCGGTGAGGTAACGCTGTCTTATGGACAACAGTGTCGATGGAGGAGATACATTCTATTGTTATTAATGCAGACCCTATTAAATCGCCAGGACCAGATGGCTTTGGGGCTACTTTCTTCAAGAAACACTGAAAAATGATAAAGATATACGTCCTGGAAGCGATGCGAGAGTTTTTTTTCTCTCTCTGGTAAGCTGTTCAAGGAAATTAACCACACTTTTGTGGTCTTAATTTCTAAGGTGGAGGGAGCGACTTCACTGAGAGACTTTCGGCCGATAGCGTGCTGTAATTTCTTATACAAGATTATAACACAACTGATGTATGACCGGATGAGGGATGTGATGAGAGAGCTTATCTCCCATAATCAGACGACATTCATCAAAGGGTGCTCCATCTCGGAAAAATGTCTACTAGCTCATGATTTTGTTAGGGATTTCAACAAGCAGGGAGGCAACAAAGCGTGTCTAAAGTTGGACATCAAGAAAGCTTATGATATGGTGAATCGTAATTTTCTCTGCCATATCATGATCTGTATGGGATTTGACAGATTGTGGATGGACAGGGTAAGGGAGTGTGTATGCTATGCATCTTTCTCGATTATGGTTAGGGGCCAGCCGAAGGGGGTTTTCGGGAGTAGCAGAGGACTGAGACAAGGCGACCCCTCTCTCCATATCTCTTTGCGATGGTCATAAAATTTCTCACTTGTCTTTTAGATGATGCGATACTGGTGGCCTGATTACCCCTATATTTCGGAAGATGAATCCTGTGGTTTCTCATCTAATTCATGCTGATGATCTGCTGGTGTTCCTAGAGCCATCTGACAGATCCCTAGACACTCTAAAGGGTATATTTGATAACATAAAAAATGGTCCTGTTTGCAGCTGAACATGAATAAGAGCTAGAAGTTCCTGAACCATATTTATGAGAATAAGGAGGCATGGCTGGCCAAAATGGCCATTGTGGAAGTAATACTTCCTGTGAAATGCTTGGATCTCCCCTATCAATTAAATATGCTGCTAATATGGAGTCCGAAGGTCTCCTCAACTACACGCAATCGAGACTAGAGAGATGACAGGCGTAGATGCTGTCCTTTGGAGGGAGGATTGAACTTATTAAAGCCGTAATAGAGGCAGTTGCTATTTACTGGCTCCAGGCCATTATGTTGCCTAATGGTACGATGAAAAAAATTGAAAGTATGTGTGCAGACTTCTTGTGAAAATGAAGCATGCATGCAATCAGTTGGAAAGAGTTGTGTCGGCCTAAAAAGGAAGGTGGAGTTGGATTGCAATATTTGGGGCTTCTACGGGAAACTGCTTACCTCAAACTATTCTAGAAATTCGTCAATGGAAAGTCTCTATGGGCTGAATGGATCAAGGGAAGATACTTTCTGAAAGAAAACTTTTGGTCAGTTAGCAGCAACAATAACTTCTCGGTCACTGTTAAAGCTTTATTGCAGACGAGAAGTAAGGCTAAGGATAAGTTGACTAGAGTCATAGGATCAGGGACCCACACAAGCATTTGGCATGACCTCTGGATTGTGCACACTAGTCTGATTGAAAGGAGGGATGTCATGCTTATGAGCTGATGGGCTCTATGGGAACGGTCAACAGCCTTATCCAGGAAGGAGAGTGGAATATCCGGGACCATTTGATCGAGGTAGCATATGCGAAAGATATATGGGCAGTGAAGATTGATAGACAAGCGGTGGAGGATTACTTGACATGGACAGACATGGAGAAAGGCACCTGCAATTTTAGAACAACCATGAATCAGATACGAACTGCTCATGAGGAGGTTGATTGGGCGGAGATGGTTTGGACCAAAGGGGCTGCAGTTAAGTTGTCGTTGTGCTTATACAAAATGATCAGAAATATGCTTCTTACTCGAAACATGTTGAGCAATTTTGGCATCCATTGTGAGGACATGATATGTGGTAAACATGATGAGACTAGAGATCATCTTTTCTTCGCTTGTGACGTCACTTGGGAATTTGGAGTGCGCAAAGACGTAAATTGGTGCAATCCCATGGACATTGTAGAGAGCTTGCTGCGGTCGTAAATGATATTAAATCTTATAAGGGGAAGGGAGAGCTAAGTTATTGCCGACTTAGATTATTTTTTGTGGCGGTGATATGGCATGTTTAGAGAGAACGCAACCATCGTATCTTTGAGGGCTGATCCCCTTAGCACTTTTGCTGTACAAAGAAACATAGATGCTCACATAGATCTAAGTTGTAATTATTGTTGATCAATAATATTTACCTTCTTTAATATATATATATATATATATATATATATATATATATATATATATATATATATATATATATATATATATTGACCGGATCGAAATACCCATCCGGAAAACCCTGCCAAAGCATATATATATATATATATATATATATATATATATATATATATATATATATATATATATATGGTCCAGATTGGGAGTCACACGCACCTTCGTCCGTTGGATTGAACGGACGGACGTGTAGGTCCCGCACAGACCCTCCGATCCGACGCATGAGAGAGGGAGGCTTCGGTGACTCCTCCTGCGGGACCTTTGATATATATATATATATATTATATATATATATATATATATAAAAGAGTTAAAACTTACAGACGAAGTATGGCATATTATTGCAAGCAACTATGCCATCTGCAGCACAAACGCAAGAGCAGCCAACCACGTGCATGTAGGAACAGATGCAGAAATTTAAGAGAGAAAAGTCAATCTCAAATGTAAAAAAACAAACAAACGCATACTTAATATATATATATATATATATATATATATATATATATATATATATATATATATATATATATATATATATATATATATATATATATATATATATACAGACACACACGTTCTTGACAAAGGCATTACAAAATTCACTCGGAATAGTCCAAATTTTATCATTGATAATTATAAGTTTGTCACTTCCAAAATTTACTCTGAGTTGTCTACTCTTGATTTTTTTTATACTCAGGACTGTCAAAATTTTGACAGTCCTTCTAATTGTTATGACTGTCAAAATTTTGACAGTCCTAAAAAATCCTTCCAATTGGTAGGACTGTCATATTTTGACAGTTCTTCTAATAGTGCATCCTTCCAATTTTGACAGTCCTGATTATTTTTACAGTCCTCCACGACGCAGGAGTGGAAGACCTGGAGGTAGCGGCGGAGGAAGGAGGGAAGGGAGGAGCGACGGACGCCGAAGGTGCCGAGGTAGTCGAGCTTGAGTTGGACGAGGGTGGGACGAGGGTAGAGGGCGGTGGGGGGTGGGTTCTGGTGGTGGATCCTGCGCGGAGGCCGAAAGGGAGGACGAGGCGGAGAAGCGGGAGGGGAAGGAGGCGGTGGGGGAGGAGGCGGAGGCGACGACGGGAGGCGGCGGTGGAGGACGGGGGAGGAGGCGAAAGCGGAGCGCTCACGCGGTGGGGCGGCGGTGGAGGACGGGAGGAGCAGAAGGAGGGAGGTGAAGAGTTTGGACTAGCCTGAATAAAATTTGGACTAACCTGAATAATTTTTTTTTATAACTGGGCTAGCCCCAATACTGGACTAGCCTTGAATGAATTTTGTAATGTCCTTATCAACAGTCTTTTTTAGCTACCTACTATATAACCTACTTGTTATATAACTTCAAAAATTTCTTTTTCCAATAGGATCAGTGTACACTTATCCTTACTGTATCCGCCCTCTTGCAAGCATGGACCTTAGCATCCTCATAGCAATCACATGCATGCACTACACAGCAATGCACATTATGAGGTTTGTCGAATTCGAATGTGTCCATGTCAATAAAGCTCACTAATTGCTGGCTTATTTGTTGTGATGCGTGACAAAACCATGACCAAAATCTGATAAACCATGTGATCATTTTGGGGAAAAAAAAAATTGGGTATAAAATTTTGCAATCAGAAGAAAATTAAGGCACATACTAATCCTTTCATAAATCAAATTCAGAACTCCAATAAATATTAATAAATGGTTAAAATTATGGTTTAATATTAGTGCTATTACTTTAAACTATTCTACTCGTGTACAAAGAAAGTTCACATGCAGTTTTTTATCCAAATTTCAGCTCACACTCAAATATATATATATATATATATATATATATATATATATATATATATATATATATATATATATCGCATACATTGTACAGTGCAAAACAGTATACACTGCAAACTATTTTTTTCCAAGATACCCGCTATTGAGTGCTCCCCTCCCCTCGTATTCTCTCTTCATGTACGAACACTCCTCCCTCACTCAACCTCTATAACTCACATTCTCTCCTCTCCTAAGCTTCATTTTCAATCGAGAATCTCCATCATGACTGGGATCGTGCCAACCTCATCGGATTGCAATGATAGTCGAAGGAGGAGCTACAACAACAGTGTTAAGCCCCATAGTTGGCACCCCATCGCCATCCGAACCTCTGCACCCTCGACGAGTTCTGCCACATCGCGGACACGCTGTTGATGGTGAAAGAGGATACCAAAGATTTTTAATGTTCTAGTTTATGTCTAAAAGAGTCTACCTCGTAAACTAAATATTTTTTTTGTTAGATTTTTATTTTTTTAGTATGTTGAACACGGTTCTATATTAGCCAGACACGTACGGTATGGTATGGACACGATTAGATATGAACATGACGATACAAACAATATTCATTTTGTTAAAAAATGATATTTTAAATTCAGCACGGGGTAAACTAAAATTATGGTTCCGCACTTGGAAAGAGGGGACAACCTTTGGCATAGCCAAATTTTTTATCTAGGGGTTTATTATTAAAAACAATAAATTATTGTTAAGCGACCGAGTTGACGGTCCACTACCAAAAAAAGTCAAATTAGCGACGCCAAAAAACGTCGCCAAATGACAATAAAACGTCGCTAAACTCGTTTAGCGACGTAATTAGCGACGTTTTAACGCAGTCGGAAGAAACCAAGTCGCTGAACGGAAAAACGTCGCTAAACGTCGCTATGCCGACATTTTTTAGCGACTTTATTGAGTCGCTAAATGTAGCGACGTTTAGCGACGCGGCGTCACGAAATAGCGACGTTTATTAAAGTCGCTAAACGTCGCTCATTAGCGACTTTTATAGCGACGTAACAGCGACGTCTTTAATGACCTGGCAGTACTGCCATGTCAGCAATTTGCGACGTACAGCGACATATTTTTAGCGACGTTTAGCGACGTCGTTAGCGACGGTTACTGACACGTCACTAATTAGCGACTTGTTTAGCGACTTATAAAAACGTCGCTAGACGTCGCTAAACGTCGCTAACTACGTCGCTAAATTTACAAAAAAATTAAAAAAAAAACTGAATTGTTCCAAACTATTATTCCTCTAATTTATAAATTTGTAATTAAAAATAGACCCGGAGCAACCCTCCGTTGAATTCTATGGGTTCGCCGACCCCTTCGATGGAACACAAATATTATAGACAGACAATAAAAGTATCACAGTTATAAAAGTATCACAGTATCACAGTCACACAAAATGGGCATAAACAGCATCACAAAATACATAATATATAAGTATCAGAGTATCACAGTAACACAAAATGCATAATATATAAGTATATGAAACATTATAGTATCAATCTCGAGGATTTCCAAAACGGGGCTGATACCAGTCCCTCAAATACTGCGCATAAACAGCGTTTATGTTATCAAGCTCCGCTATGGGTGCTGGGTGACTGGAACTCCCCGTCTGAGATACAGCCGCGATAGGTGCTGGGTGACTGGAACTCCCCGCAGGTGGTATCTCTTCCTCCTTAACAGTAGGAGGTATCACTTCCTCCTTAACAGTAGGAGGCATCACTTCCTCCTTAACAGTAGGAGGCATCACTTCCTCCTTAACAGTAGGAGGTGTCGCTCTCTTGGGTGCCATCTGGTAAGATAGATAAAAACAAAGAATTAGCAGTATAATAATGATACCATAATATCTTATAATAATGATAATTCTTTGCAATTGAAAATAAAATTGAATTATGAGATTTGGATGATAAAGATTAAAGTAAATAGTAGTATCTAAGACACACACACAAAACCAGTGGCTCGACTGATACACTGAGACACAGTGGTTGAGGCACACTGTGCACACACACAAAACCAGTTTTCACAGTGTGCACTGACTGAGGAACCCGACACTCTCACATCCCCCAAATGCAAATACCCAAACTCACACTACAACTAACAATTGATGCCTAGGTCTTATACACCTACACACACGTATGGTTGAGCTATTTTCAAATTCCAGTCTTATATACCTACAGACCAGTATTTTGAATACCAGTTTCGGGTGTAAGTTGGTATAAGATACTAGATGCATCAAAGATTACAAAGCTCAACATCTTATATGTCTTAAGACTTGCATTAAAGAAAGTGACGGATTCTGACTAGATTTTACAAGAGTTAAAACCATGTTACAAACTCACTTCTATGTAACCATATTAATTTTCATCTAAAGATTTAGAACAATTAGTTATGGTTATTATCAAATAATCCATAGATCTGATTTAGTACACAATCAGGTATAACTATTTTGTTCACAACCTATAATAATACACTTAAGGGATTCAATTATGAAAGAATGTATCAATATTTAGAGAGTCAAGAAAACAATCTACAACTTTATTATCGAAGTAAGAGTATTCCATGTGATTAGTAAAATAAATAATAGCAATGGATAATAGGTAAACACAGAGTAAACACAGAGTAGCTCAACATCTTATATTTAGAGAGTCAAGAAAACAATCTACAACTTTATTATCGAAGTAAGAGTTTTTTTTTAGATCCCTGCAATTTTTTTTAGTCAAGAAAACAATCTGCAAGTTTTTTATATATATATAGAATGCACAATAGAGAGAGAAAGAGAGAGAGAGTGCCAAAACCTAAACATGATCTAAGATAGGATAAATCATGTAATTTTTAATTAAAATTTATTTCATATCTAATTATTCTACCATAATAATCAACTTGAGTATAATAAAATAAAATAAAAGTCTGCAAAACAGAAACTAGCATTCACATATACATAAGATTTTCAATAATTAGTTTATTACTTGTCCCTTAAATATACTTAATATTTAAATCTCAGAGTTCGTAAAAAGAAAACACACTACAATAATACTATTATGCATGCTATAATATGGTAGATAAATTCAAATCCTAACCCTAAACCTAACCCTAACCCAAACCGTAACCCTAAACCTAACCCTAACCCTAAACTGCGTCTGTGTGTGTGTGTCTGCGTCTGTGTGTCGTGTGTGTGTGTCGTGTGTGTGTCTGCGTCTGTGTGTGTGTCGTGTGTGTGTGTTGTGTGTATCTGTGTGCGTGTGTCGTGTCTGTCAAGTGTGTCTTGTGTCAGTGTCACATGAGAGAGAGAGAGAGAGAGAGAGAGATTACCTATAGCTCGAGAAGGAGGAGGGGGATGCCGGAGTAGCCGCAGCCGTGGATGCGTCGGTCGCCGGAGAGGGGGGGCGGGGGAAATCGAAACGTTTTCAAAATTTTCGACAGATCGAGAAAAGAAACTTGAGCCCTAATTAAACAAAATTTAGCGACGTTTAGCGACGTCAAATAAAAACGTCGCTAAAATAAAACTTAGCGACGCCAACGACGTCGCTAAATACGTTGCTAAATATTTTTGATAGATACGTCGCTAATTATGACGCTAAACGTCGCTAAATCAGATATATTAGCGACGTTTAGCGACCTTAATTGAACTTATAGCGACTATTCGTTTAAAATCTTAATAAAAGTCGCTAAACGTCGCTAAATGTCGCCATTTAGCGATGACTAGCGACGATTTTTACTGAGTCACAAATTTAGCGACGTTTTACTTGAAGTCGCTAAAATACGTCGCTAATCCCGCTTATTCTTGTAGTGGTCTTAGAATTGGACGAAAGTTATGTCGTAGGGCAAGTTCGATGTTGAGCATCCAATGGCGCAAGTCTTGTCATGATCCGAAAGCACAAGGAGAATAATTATAAAATTTTAAAAAATATAGATACGATAAAATTCGACGATACATGCCTAATTCGTCGTGCACAGTCGACGAATTCAAGTAATTTCGTCCATTTCCAAACACGTCATCTCTGACCGTACATGCCTTCAGTGCAATAGGTTTGTATCGGGGTCGCTCGAATCAACAGTACCCAACGTAATTAACTCATAGTTTTTAATTAAAACATAAATGTTCAAGTAATTCACTTCGAACCTTATGACGACTAATCTGTTGGAAGTTATGTCGATTGAGATTTGTACGGGTGATATAGTAACAAAAAATACTGTGTTGGATCTATCTTGGTACTTTTGTTAGATGTTGGTTCATTATCTTCAGGTAGGTTGGCATCGCTTTCGCATCCGTGTCTGTTGCAATATCCGGTTTGGATCATACCGCCTTCCCAATAATTGGTATCAGAGTTCTAAGATTCTCGAGATGGTACAACTATGTATACAAAGCAGATGAACACACGTATGATCACGCTCACATGAGGGAACTAGGCGATTTGGAAGCCAAGGATGGATGGTCTACTCTAGTGCAAGAAATTGTATGGTTCGTTTGAGAACGACAATGTCATGCCATTGGTCAAATCTGTTGATGACTAGAAACAATTGAATTGAAAGACCATTGGATTCATCCTCCAATGGCTGTACGATTTGGTATTTCATCACGTGTCCATGGAGAGTTTGACAAAATTATTACATGAGAAGCTACATTGGTTGTACGGATGGAAGACGCAGCGCTGGCAACAAAGCATTTCTTATTCGCCAACTAGAAGTACATGGAGGGTGCCTCAGTGACACAACATCTGAACGAGGTTCACGATATCTTCAATCAACTGTTTGTAATGAAGATGGTGATTGAAGATGAGCTTCAGACCCTGCTGCTTTTGAGTTCACCAACGAAAAGATGGATTCGTTGGTGGTGTATGTGAGAAACTTCGTGTCTGATAGAGTTGTCACGATGGAGGCAGTCAAAAATTTTATTGAACGAAGGGGTCGGACGTAAACAAATTGAATCGTCGTAGGAGTTCCAGGGATCTTGCGAGTTTGACCATATGGAGGATTGTTAACACTGTGGTGAATGAGGTCATTTTAAAAGAAACAACATTAAGCTCAAAAATGAGAAGGCTAAAGACAATGATGATCAGGTAGATTTTATATCACGCCCCGATCTCCCGCAGGCAAATCGGTCGTTTCCGCTAGGCGAGAATAACCGTGCCAGCGCTCCTGCGGAATGATCGCTTTGACCCATCCGGATGTGATACCGCACGAGCGTGATCCACGTCCGTGCAAGGCCGTGGTTCATTGGCTGGCGGTAAGAGTTCTAAGCCACAGAGTCGCACAGATTGTCCGAGTGAAGCGGAGTCATAAACGCATAGCAATTTGGTAACAAGTTCACTGAGTGGACAATATAGCGGAAGCATTGAAACACAAGTTGAAGTAAAGCAACTCTTTTATTGATATAAACATGTGTTACAGGCGGCGTATAGCCGAGATTACAAGTCGCTCAAGCCTCTCTCTCTGAAACAGTAAAAGCGTGCCAAGTGGCTACAATTGTGGAATGATTGTACAGGCGATGATCAGGCGATGTTCACAATATTATGTCTTGTATATGTGCTTCAGTTTCGGACGTAGTGATGCTTCAGAGTGATCTCCACCTTAGCATGCACGAAGGAGGCATCCGCACCGAACGAGGTTCTCCTGCACCCTGCATACAAACTGGTGGATTATCAGTACATTGAATGCACTGGTGGGGAAGCTACTCGCCCGCTCGACAAATCCAAACACGTAATATAAGTTTCGTGCACCAACTATCAAGTTATCTTTCTAGTTGCCTTAGGATCAGTTTCATGCAAACATTGAATAGCCTAACTCGTGTGGCAGTGCGCCGTGCAACATGAGAGGAAACACGGCGAGACTTACCATTTTTACCTTCCCTGTCCAAGGCAAACATTGTTAATTTGAGCACGGGCATGTATAAACATTCAGGGGCATTCATAATAATGAAAACCAAGCAATAGTAAATGCAACACGAGAGTCGTTATGTCCAGATCATTCAGGTGTTCTGTTTTTCATTGATGCGATGCAATGACTCGCACGCGGATAGTCGCTAAGCGAGGATGACTTATCTATATGAACATGAGTCGCTGGCATAGCCATAAAGGACCGTTTATAGTCTCGAACAAGGATGGCTTGCAGCCAAGATTCGTGGGTGCTACAATCCATCCTGTCCAGATGCGTGAGACTATCGTGTAGTTCCATCCGGATCGGAACGGTCCCAGTGCCCCGGTGACCGCCCATGGAACCGAATGACCTTGTTTCCAAGTTGTCCGCGACATGCTGGTCAGGGCCTTTCCAAATCCATAACTTGATATGATAATCCATGATTCGTGATCTGAACTGAGCGTTTGCTCCAAGAGCTGAGATTCGTGGATTCGTTAACATGATTCTCAGTTCAGATTGATGTGATTATCATTCAGTTGCAACGTGACAAGATTCTCGTTCAGTATTCATTTGCCCTGATGCGTGCCCCTAGTTCGGGGATTGCCTTGGCGACCCAATGGTCCCGGATACTTGCAGGTTCAATTGCACAGAAGGACTATTTGATAGTCTCCTGGCTAACAAGAATGCATGCACAATACAATCACGTTAAACATTCGTAAGCAGGCAAGCACGCGTTCTAAGGAACATAAGCAGACACGTTTGCTCGGACCCGAAGGTAAGCAGAGAGATGAAACCGTTAGGGGACTTAGCATGCTAGGGTCCGAATATAAGCAGTATTTCAATTTTCATGTTCTAGCATAAGCAATACAAGTTAGGATTATTTCTTTAGCTAGGTGCGTTGGATTCATTAGCATGCAGGGGGTGATTCACCTAGCGACTAGCATGAACATTCCATATTTTATGTGTGCTGGCTAAGCAAAGACAAGTTCACCGTAGCCACCCACCTTAGCGATGATTCGCCTTGGTAGAGCGATACGTCAAGCGAGCCTCTGAAAGCCTAAGCCGAGATCCTGTAGGGACAAGTCTGGATATCCTTTGCTTCTCGTTTGAGGCAAAGCGGGTCAGGACAGTTGCACTTTTGCAGATTGAGTCGGCAGTCCGCTAGAACGGAATAGGGTGTTACATTTTACGGCTATGTGAGATCTCATCATTACGACCACTGACGTAGAGGAACCTTGTGGCATGTATCATGACATCGATTGGGTCTTGGACACGGGGGCATCGTATCACGTAACTCCACATAAGAGAATTTTTATGTCATAACGATGAGGTAAGTTTGGACTTGTGAAGATGGATGGTTGGAGTTATGGACATCGATAATGTGCACTTGACAACAGAGCTTGGTGAGAAGATCGTTCTCAAGGGGGTTCATCATGTATCGAGTTTACGCTAAAATTTGGTTTCGGTAGAAAAGCTGGCAGATGATGATGGTCGCAGTATATTTGAAAACAAAGATTGGAAGCTTACGAAAGATTTCAACAGCTGGCTCGAGAAGATATATGTTGTGTTATGTACATGCTCAAGACGCTGAGATGTACAAACATGCCACAAACATTGAATAGAGGCCCGAGGGATATTCAACAGGAGTTTGTGGTTCATCAAAAATTTGCTTTGGGAGGTCTCCGAGATGATTTAAGGGATATGGAGGATTCAGTTCATCAAGACAAAGCGACGAGATGAGCCAAATCTTGAGGGTCAATCTGTCGGTCCCATGATATATGATCAGTCTCCATGTGGCGATTGTTCTACAGATCCAATTTTAATGACATGTGGTTTGCCAAAATCCAATGTAGCGATAATTGTTTTAGCTGTTCGAAGCTAGGGATGATATCAAGGTGTGCAGCAAACTCAATCCGAGGCGGGTGCATCTCCATTTGCATAGTTCCTGGGGAGTTGTGGGTCATCGACTGTGTGCACAGTACATGATGCTTTACTCGAGGATGCATGTGTACGAGGATTTTCAGTGTCAGACATGAAGGTATGTAGGTTCATAAGGTTGAATCTCGATGGAACTGCATCGTCCGCTTGGTTGGGTCAGCAAATGGTAAAGAAGCTCGACGGAATAGAAGCACGTTCCGGTGGAAGACGAAAGTCGGGGACATGCAGTCGAGATTTACGGTAAGGCTGATCGTTAGGAACTTTGGACTTGATCGAGTTATTGATGTCTGCAAGATTTCAGGTTACATGAGTTGCTACGCGTGACAGTTAGCGTCGACATGGTAGTCGAGGAGATGTAGACGAAGGAAGATGCACAACGGCTTGGTAGTCGGAGATCAATGACAAGGGGGAGCAAAAACTCTGTCGTAGGACGACATGTTAGGGTCCAGTCTGAGAAAAAAAATAGCAACAACACAAGTGTTGGAGTCCAAATCATCATCCAATATTCGTGTGATCAAATTTTGGTGGCCAGGATTTGTACTGGACTATTTTAGAAATTTTCTCTGTCCTAAATTAGGTTTTCACAATATATATATATATATATATATATATATATATATATATATATATATGTGTGTGTGTGTGTGTGTGTGTGTGTGTGTGTGGTTGACATGAGAAGCTCAATAAGGGAGATTCGATGGTGCAAGTCTACAGAAAATCTAAAAAAAGTCTGTACTTTGATTTTATGGCTCATTATTCGAGATAGTTGAAAGAGAATATATGTTCGGGAAGTCGTCTTCTTCGTTCAGGGAGATCACTATAGGGTTTGGTGAGCGATTTCAGTTGTATCTCTTTGTTTCTTCTTGAGTTTGGTGAGGAGTTAAAGTTGGGGGCAAAGAGTTCAACATTTATTCAATCTTGTATCTTATTAAATGTTATATAGATTATGATTTGTCCATGTGATATAGTCACCGAAAATACTGTTTTTGATCTATCTTGGTGCTTTTGTTAGACGTTGGTTCGTTATTTTCAGATGGGTTGGCTTCCGCGTCCATATCTTAGGCCAACTCCAGCTCATTGCATTCCCAACACGATCAAATGATGACATTAGCAAAAACGGCAGTAGGATATTTTCTTAGTTGAATGGATATGCACGAATGTTACATCAAGTTCAGATTGAGTCTAATGCTTACTTGTGGTATATATTCATTTTCTTAGTTGTTTCAATTGGGTTGTAAATTATCTTGCATATCCACATTTTGTCCTATACTATGAATCACGATACTTTAACAATGATCCTGGGTACTAGGTACTTACCCAATATTTTTACTGTTCAGCTACATCTTGTTAAGTTTCGGCTGCATCTACATTTCTAGCACTTGACTAAATAGTTGGTATAGCTCCTCGAGATAAAGTACAATATATAATATACATATATTTAAGAAAAAACAAAATTTCGGATAGTGCGGTTCTCCGGGACCAGCTGGCTAGGCCCCTGGGGACAATGATGATTAAATTCGTTTTGTTGGCTATCAAGAATTGGGGTCGGAATTATTTGCTTTTAAGGGCCAACAAGGGGTTGCTTGCAAGATGTTCAATTGTTTGAAAAGAACCAGAGGAGCAACTTGCCATTCCTGTAGTAGTGGTTCATGCACACTACTTGCAAAGGGACAAAATCCAGTGACTTGGGTGTGGGGTTGTTAATTTAGAGCAAAGTCTATACAAGCTTAATTACAATACAACCGTCACAAGCACAAGCACAAGCACCAGCATGCCCTCCCTCTATAAAAGGAAGTCCTACATTCTAGTATTCTACTACTACTCCCTTAGTTCCCTACACTAAGTATCAACATGAGGAGCCCTACTCTACTCCCAATCCTCCTAATATTGCTAAACTTGTCAATATCCCTCCTACCAAATTCTCTTGCTTGCCCAACATGCACTCCAACTCCAAAAAGCCCACCACCACCGCCACCCAAGGCTAAGCCATGCCCTCCACCACCAAAGGTGAAGCCGCCCCATACACCTACGCCGCCATCACCTTCATCCGGTTGCCCCATAGACATCCTCAAGCTCGACGCGTGTGTCGACGTGCTAGGCGGCCTCGTGCACGCGTTGATCGGCGGGTCGGCGGACCGGGAATGCTGCCCGGTGATCTCCGGCCTGGCCGACCTCGACGCCGCACTTTGCCTGTGCACCACCATAAGGGTGAAGCTTCTCAATATCAATATCCTGCTGCCTATAGCTCTGGAGGTGTTGGTTGATTGTGGGAAGCATGTACCATCTGATTTCCAGTGCCCAGCCTAGCTTAAGCTAGCAAGGTTTCATGTTTGCAACTGCATGCATGTATGATTGATCAATCATGAAGGTTTTCAAAGCTATGGCTATATATATATATATATATGCAATATTATTATTAAGCAGTATATAAATAACTGCAATAAAGGCTTGTTAAACCTATAGTACCTATAATAATGCTATATTTGTGTCACTAGAAAGATTTGTAACCTTTGATTGAATAAGATATTGTATTAATTTCGAGTGTTTATGGATATAAATCTTTATTAACGTGCTAGTCTTGTCAATATTACAGTAATATATACAGATATTACTGTTAAGTGAGGTGACTACTGAATGAAACAGTTGTTTTATGTATATGGGTATCCAAGGAATTTAAATTCTTCTGAATTAATGGATATAGTTGAGATCTGGAGTTTCAGAGATTAATCTAGAAATTATTTAGAAGGATATGAGAGTTTCTGTTTCGTTTCGGTTTCGCAGAACCGTACGTCGTCACTGGACGTGATATCGTACAAGTTTAAATTGTACTTATACAAGATAAACATCAGAACGGCCGATTGAACAACTAAGTTACAGAGTCGTCGCAACAGAAGTCCCCAAACAGAAAAATTAAATTTACAGAAGATATACAAAAGAATAATTCTCTTTATTGATATTTCAATAGAAGCTATAACGGTTCGAAGCAAGAATACAATCTCTCTCTCTCTCTCTCTCTCTCTCTCTCAATCCAACACTTTAGCACTGTCCAAGCGAACTCCGCACCTGCGAGGGTCTGGTGGAGTGTCAGTACATATAAATGTCTCGGTGAGGGACCTCTCGTCCACTCAACAGAACTAACACGTTCATTATGTAAGTGCACACAGATTTATGTAATCTTTCTAATCTTGTCTTAGGATTAGTTACATGGCTGTCACGTCCCAGTCTCAAATATGTAGGATTAGGAATACGTAGCATGCCAGCCGTATGTATATGGAAACTCCAAAATATGAAAACTATAGCACATACGTACACTGTATTATGAATGATAATTCACAAGTAATACATATATAAGTCACATGCACAACTAAATATCTTCCACAAGACCAATTGTAAACACCCTGATTTTTTAGAATTTTATTTAAAAAATTTATTAATATTATTGTAGAAATTTTTATTATTTTTAGTTAATTATAATAAATATTCGTTCATGGATTTATATTTTTGTGAATTAAATTAATTATTAAAATTGTGCAAAAAATATATTTTTTTGGTGTCAAATTAATAATAGAGTATTGTGATTTTTCTGGAATTTATTGGGGCCCAAAACTATTTTTAATGGCCATATATATATATATATATATATATATATATATATATATATATATATATATATATATAGTTTTAAATAAACCAACCCAAACTGGACCCGGATCCCAAATCCATACCCGCAACCCACCAACCCCTTCATCTACAGTAACCCCAAAAAAACCCTCCAGCCGATCCTCTTTCCCTCCCAAAACCGTCCGACCCCCTCCCTTCGTCTCCTTGTAACTACCTCCCCTCACCCCTATTTAAACCCTAGCCTAGCCGACCACCTGCACCACCATCATCTCCTCTACCACCCCGACCAACCTCAGCCGCCGACGATAGCCGGACAGTCGCCGCCGCACGCTGCAAGAAGCAATCGCTCAGCCGCCCAAAATCTTGAGCAAACAACAAAGCGGGGTACCCATCTTCTAGCCCTTGTATCTCCCTGCACAGTAATCAAAATATCGACCCGTCGAATCCTATGCGAAGACCACACGACCCTCTTGAATCCTGTGTAATTAGTTCGGTGTATCGTGTCATGTTTTGATCGCAATTCGCAATGCAAAACAGAAAAAAGACCAATTTTGTAGTTCATAAACTGTCCCAACCACCCATGTTCATGTCTGTTTTTCTTCCAACATATTTAATATTTTTAAATTTTACTTGAACAGTAATTTAGACAACATAAACCAGTTCTAATCTCTTTAATTAGTTTATTTTAATTCGTTGTATGTTGTGATTTATTCGCTATTGAATTTGACCGAAAACTTGGTTTTCTAAACCCGAATTTTCCTGAAATGGGGTGCGTCCCGCTAAACAAGGCGACTTCTCATGTGCAAATTGTACCGAAAAGCGCGTATTGTCAACACGGACGTGTGAGATTTCGTAAAAGTTGATTTGGATGTGCGTGCACACCCACTACCAGAAAAAGTCAAATTAGCGACGTCAAAAAACGTCGCTAAATGACAAAAAAACGTCGCTAATCATGTTTAGCGACGTAATTAGCGACGTTTTACAGAAGTCGGAAATCGGCATGTCGCTGAAAGGAAAAACGTCGCTAAACGTCGCTATACCGACGTTTTTTAGCGACTTAAATGTGTCGCTAAATTAGCGACGTTTAGCGACGCAGCGTCACTAATTAGCGACGTAAACAAACGTCGCTAAACGTCGCTAATTAGCGACTTATATAGCGACGCGGCAGCGACGTCTTTAATGACCTGGCAGTACTGCCATATCAGCAATTTGCGACGTACAGCGACATATTTACCGATATTTGTAGCGACGTATTTAGCGACGTTTATTAACGTCGCTATTAGCGACGCAGTTAGCGACGTGTATAAACGTCGCTAAACGTCGCTAAAAACGTCGCTAATTTTACAGAAAAAATAAAAAAAAATACTAAATTGTTTCCAAACTATTATTCCTGCAATTTATAAAATTTTAATTAAAAATAGACCCGGAGCAACCCTCCGTTGAATTCTCTGGGTTCGCCGACCCCTTCGGTGGAACACTCAACACCGGTAAATTAACATCATTTAATATGAGTAAAAAGTATCACAGTCGTACAATACACACAAATATTATAGACAGACCTAAAGCAACCCTCCATTAAAAAATTTTGGTACGAAATAACACAAAAAATATATAAAATATCACAGTCACACAATACACACAAAATAGAAGTATCACAGTCACACAAAATGCATAATATATAAGTATCACAGTCTGTTGATATGGTATGTTGGGTGTCATATTTAAGTATAGTATAAGCACATGGGAATATCCTGAGGACATATTTGGGATGCCAGAATATGTCACAGGATATTCCATTATGAGATTATTGTCATAATGATTGAGATCATTGTATTAATGACTGTAAGGCTATATAATGCCAATGAGACAATCAATAAAATCATCAACTAATTTCAACATGGTATCAGAGCCAAGTTTCCACAAACCCTAGCCGTCACCAAGCTTCCATAAACCCACAGGAGAATTTTCTAGATCTCCTCCACCGAACTCTTCCACGCCCCCCTCCCTTCCCGCCTCGTCTACCCCCCTCCCTTCAAAAAAAAAAAAAAAAAAAAAAAAAAAAAAAAATCTTCACGGCTGCTGCGACTGCTGCTGCTGCGACGGCGGCTGTGACATGCGTGTTGCCGCCTCCTCCACACCAGCACTAGACATCGCCTAATAGGGATGACTAGATCTGGAAAAAGGGGGGACATGTTCGGATCTAGGAGCGGACGACGAGGACGAGCGTGAGTCGTGGAGCGGACGTGACGTGATTGGATAGACGAAGCATCGATGGAGGAGATCATCAAGAAGCTAGATTCTGCAGAGGTGGCGACGTTGATGAAGTTGTTGACGATGTCGGCTGGTGAGAACACGACACGAACGTCGCCGGAGTTGAAGCTTCCCTCCATCGATCTGAAATTAGATGGACCAGCCACCTATCTGAGTTGGTCACGGCGGGTGAGAAGAACCCTCGCAGGAAAAAACATGGAGGGGTTCCTGACGGGCGAGACGACAGAGCCGGACGAGGGCTCGACAGGACGCGATGAGTGGAAGTCCACTCATATGGTGATCTACATCTGGCTTCTCAACTCCTTAGTCCAGTCTATTGCCGCCATAGTAGACGGTATTGAGATGGTGAAAGATGTGTAGGAGAAGTTGAGAAGGACCTATGATGGTGTGGGGAACAACTTACGGGTCTTCCAGATAAAGGGGGAGATTGATGACACCGTACAGGGAGAGAAGACGGTGCAGGAGTATGCCACGGAGTTGGAGCGTCTGTGGTTGGATTATGATCACTCCTCAGATCGGGCGAGCTGTGGGGACCCTAAGTGTAAGGAGAGACAGGTGTGTCTGCAGGAGAGGACGATGAAGTTTCTCAAAGGGCTGACTGCAGCTTTCGTACAGAGGACGGCCCTACTTCTAGCCCAACCAAAGATCCCTAGCCTTGAGGAGGCTATCTCAGCCATGATCCAGGAGGAGACACGCATCAGGCTGCAAGCAGGGACATGTGGTCCCCCCGAAGCAAAGTCAGCACTAGCGATCACCAGCTTAGGTAACACACGATCTAAGGGAGAACCCTGGCAGGATAACCGGCAGTGCTACAACTGTGGGGAGATGGGTCATCATCGATATGCTTGTACCAAACCACCTAGGGAGGGAGACTCAGGTGGTGCACGAGGACCGTTCGGCGGACGAAGATATAATGGAGGACGTGGTCGTGGTCGAGGGGGTAGACGAGGCGGCCAAGGAGGTTATCGAGCAAACCTCCTGATATCAGAAGGGAACGGAGAAGCTGATGGCACCATTACTGTGGAGGACCAGGCACTGGGAGACATGAGGAGTAGAACAGAGGAGGCGTCCACCTCATTCTTTGTTAGGGGCAACGCTGCCATATATGCCCATCCATCAGAAGGTACTGACGAATCACTTGCCCTTGCGTCTATCTCTTCCCTTAAATCATCAGACTGGATTATCGACTCGGGAGCATCTCGACATGTGACTGGGAATGCTAGTGAGTTTTCTTCCTACACTCACCTAGCATCAGCAGACAGCATTCAGACAGCTGATGGCACTTTCCAGCCAGTGGTCGGTAAGGGTACTGTTAATTGTACAGGTTCAGTAAGATTATCCAATGTTTTACATGCTCCATTATTTCCAGTCAGTCTCTTGTCCATTAGTTCTATAATCCTCCAACTTAAATGCATTGTTTCTTTTGATATTCCTAAGGTGACCTTCCAGGAGAAAGGGACAGGACGAAGACTTGGGACTGGCACTTGGCATGAGGGACTGTGGTACCTAGATCGAGAAGGACTGGACTCAGCATTGGTATCTATGGCAGAGAAGGCTGGCATGGAAGGACTGCAGCAGAGGACTGAGGATACCTTGATGCTCCATCATCGGAGGATGGGACATTCTTCCTTTGATACTCTAAGTAAGTTATATCCAGAGATTTATGCAAAAACAAAAAAAGAGAAATTAGTATGTGATGCGTGCGAGTTAGGAAAACTTACTAGGAGCTCATATGTTGGCACGGGTCATAGGAGCACTTTTGCTTTTGAGGTAGTACATTCTGATGTCTGGGGTCCATGTGCTACTAATACTATGAATGGTTATAAGTACTTTGTTTCTTTCATTGAGTGTGCCTCTCGTGTTACCTGGTTATATTTGATGAAAAATAAGAATGATGTACCTGCTTGTTTTCGGGATTTCCATAAGCATGTCCAGACTCAGTACAAAGCAGTTGTGAAGGTACTGAGGTCTGACAATGGAACGGAGTATACCAACATGACGCTTGCAGAATACTTGTCAACACACGGAATACAGCATCAGACCACCTGTGCATACACACCAGCACAAAATGGAGTTGCAGAAAGGAAAAACAGACACCTTCTGGAGGTCGCAAGAAGTATGATGATCGACATGAATGTCCCACAGAGTCTGTGGGGGCATGCAGTGTTGACAGCAGCTCAACTCATCAACAGGATGCCCTCGAAGGTCCTCGGATGGAAGTCCCCATGTGAGGTATTGCAAGGCAATAATAGTGGGATACTCCCACTGAAGGTGTTTGGGTGTGTGTGTTTTGTGAAGGACAACAGGCCATCAGTTGGGAAACTTGACCCTAGAGCGGTCAAATGCATCTTCGTAGGCTACTCGGCGACCCAGAAGGGGTATGTGTGCTGGAGTCCAGTAGAGAAGAAGAAGTTTGTCAGTATGGATGTCCACTTTCGGGAGCATGAGCCATACTACCACCAGGACGGAACTTCACACAACACGCCTAATACTGCCAGTATTAGGCGAGAGGGGGAGATGGAGAACTTTGTGGTAACCGATTTAGAAGTTTGGCATGGAGGCACGGAGAAGGGACAAGAAGGTGAAGGTGTTAGGCCTACGGCTCAGGGAGAGTTACTTACCTACAGCAGGAGAGAGAAGCAAACTGCAGGACCAGTACCGACAGTGCCAGTGCCAAGTCCTTTGCCTGCGTTCGTCCCAACTCCTGAGGCACCGACACCAACCCCCCTTCAGGTGACACCCCCTCCTTCACAAAATATCATTCCTCCTACTTCTACTCCTCCCACACCACTATCTGTACGGAGGACCACTCGCAGCAATGCAGGAAATCCTCCAAACAGATATGGTTGGAATATTGCTCAGTTTGTTTCTTATGACCATATCTCTTCTTCTCATGGAGCATTTATAGCATCTTTGGATAGTATTACTGTACCTAACAATTGGCAGGTTGCCAAGAACGATCCAAAGTGGAAAGCGGCAATGCACGAGGAGTTGGGAGCTCTGGAGAAGAACCACACTTGGGAGCTTGTGAGATTGCCAGAGGGGAAGAGAGCAGTTGGATGCAAGTGGGTCTTTACCGTGAAGCAGAACCCAGATGGACAGGTTGAGCGCTACAAAGCTCGACTAGTAGCCAAAGGATACAGTCAGACGTACGGCATCGACTATGACGAGACCTTTGCACCAGTTGCAAAGATGAGCACTGTCAGGACTCTGATTTCTCTGGCAGCGAATGGTGGATGGAAGCTACACCAACTGGATGTGAAGAATGCATTTCTTCACGGAGATCTAGTGGAGGAGGTGTACATGGAGATACCACCAGGATTTGGCACCAATCAGACAGTAGGCAAGGTCTGCAGGTTGAAGAAGTCCATCTATGGACTGAAGCAGTCTCCTCGAGCGTGGTTTGACAGATTCAGAAGAGCGATGATAGGGATGGGATATCAGCAGATCAATGCGGATCATACTGTGTTCTTCCGTCGGAGTGGAGGCCACATCACCATGCTTGCGGTGTATGTGGACGATATGATTATCACAGGAGATGATGAGCAGGAGATCGCCCAACTCAAAGGAAAGCTTGGCAAGGAATTCGAGGTGAAGGATCTCGGCCTTCTTCGGTACTTCCTTGGGATTGAGATTGCTCGAGAAGCAGAGGGGATTGTTCTCTCTCAAAGGAAGTATGCATTGGACCTTCTCACAGAAACTGGGATGTTGGGGTGCAAACCTGCAGCGACACCAATAGATCAGAGGTTCAAGATTGATGCTGAGGCTGGAGAACCAGTTGATCGGGACAGATACCAGAGACTGGTTGGCAAGTTGATCTATTTGAGCCACACACGTCCTGATATCTGCTTTGCAGTAAGTGTGGTGAGCCGCTACATGCATGACCCACGGAAGGGTCATATGGATGCAGTGTACCAGATTCTGAGGTACCTGAAAGGTGCTCCCGGGAAGGGACTAATATTCAGGAAGAACAATCACGTGAGCATCGAGGGCTACTGTGATTCTGACTGGGCTAGTTGTGCTGATGACAGGAGGTCTACCTCAGGATATTGCATATTTGTAGGAGGTAACTTGGTCTCCTGGAGGAGTAAGAAGCAGTCTGTGGTGGCCAGATCGACAGCTGAAGCAGAGTACAGAGCTATGGCCTTGGGAGTTGCAGAGCTGCTATGGTTGAAGAATATGCTGGTGGAGCTGAAGCTGGATCAAGGAGCCAAGATGAAGCTGTGGTGTGACAATCAGTCAGCTATTAGTATCGCCAACAATCCAGTACAGCATGACAGGACCAAACACATCGAGATTGATAGATTCTTCATCAAAGAGAAGTTGGATAGTGGATTACTGGAGCTTGGCCATGTTCCAACCAGGGATCAAGTAGCAGATGGACTAACCAAGGGACTCGCCTCAGTGAGCATGATTAGAGGATGTGACAAGATGGGCTTAGTGAATATCTTTCACCCATCTTGAGGGGGAGTGTTGATATGGTATGTTGGGTGTCATATTTAAGTATAGTATAAGCACATGGGAATATCCTGAGGACATATTTGGGATGCCAGAATATGTCACAGGATATTCCATTATGAGATTATTGTCATAATGATTGAGATCATTGTATTAATGACTGTAAGGCTATATAATGCCAATGAGACAATCAATAAAATCATCAACTAATTTCAACACAGTCACATAATGGGCATAATATATAAGTTGTTTGTATCACACAATAACTACAATAAAAGTATATGAAATATCACAGTATCAATCTCGAGGATATCCAATACGCTGGGGCACATACCAGTCCCTCAGATACTGTGCATAAATAGCGTCTATGTGATCAATCTCCGCTATGGGTGCTGGGTGATACATAATAATTTTATTTATCTACTACATAATAATTTTATTTGTTTACTCGATATTTTATATATTTATATTTATTTTAATATTTGTATTATAAAGCATACATCTATGTCTGTGTATTATAAAGCCTTAATCCTGATCAAAAATCCTAACCCTAACCCTAACCCCAGGTCAAAAAACCTAACCCTAACCCTAGGTCCTCATCAGTGTATGTGTCTGTGTCAGTGTGTGTGTGTGTCGTGTCTGTGTCAGTGTCACATGTGTGTCCTGTGAGAGGGAGAGAGAGAGAGAGAGAGAGAGAGAGAGAGAGGGGGGGGATTAGGGTTTACCTAGAGGAGGAGGAGGAGGAGGAGGAGGGGGGAGGACGCGGCCGGAGGGGGGAGTACGCGGCTGGAGGCGGGTTGCCGGGAGGGAGGAGGGGGCACCGGAGGGAGGAGGGGAGCCGGAGGGGGAGGACGCGGCCGAGGGGGGTCACCGGAGGGAGGAAGGAGGAGCCGGAGGGGAGAGATCGAGAGCGGATTTGAATTTTGGGAGAGGGAGAGGGAGAGATCGAAGGAAATGGGGGGAATCAGCCCTAAGTAAAAACTTTAGCGACGTTTTTAGCGACGCCAACAATGACGTCGCTAAATTCTAAATTAGCGACTATTTAGCGACGCCAATAATGACGTCGCTAATTTACGTCGCTAATTTAGAATTTAGCGACGTTTTTAGCGACGCCAATAATGACGTCGCTAAATTAGCGACGTTTAAGACGTCGCTAATGACGTCGCTAAATGGCCAAAATATATACGTCGCTAAAAACGTCGCTAAACGTCGCTAAATAAAATATATTAGCGACGTTTAGCGACCTAAATTGAACTTATAGCGACTAATCTTTTAAAAAATGAATAAAAGTCGCTAAACGTCGCTAAATATCGCCAATTAGCGACGTCTAGCGACGTTTTTACATGGAGTCGCTAAATTAGCGACGTTTTTAAATAGAGTCGCTAAAAAACGTCGCTAATTCCGCTTATTCTAGTAGTGACCGGAATCAACGCATATCCGTCGAAAAGTCTCGTATCGGCTTGTTCTGACACTCATCATAATTTTGTGTGTGCTTGTCGTTTCGCAACGAAACTTGTGCCATCAAATTCGCAGCGTTACGCTAGTCCTGTAACCCAAGTTTGATTTGATTCTGATAATGTTGACGAAACCCTATTTCGTGGGCCTCACGGTACCACTTGACGGGCAATTTCGTAACCGGATCATCGAAATCCAGTTATGGTCATTCCGTTGGATTTGTATCATCGTTCTGAACTCGTAGACACTAAGTTTGACAAATTTAGAGAATTTTATCCCTAGCACATTTTTTGGTGCAAAGTGGGCCACATGTAGACCCCGCTTTGACCAGAAACTGTCAATTTTGTCCATGTGTCCAAATTGGACTTATGGGTAGTCAATCCTAGCTATTTCAAGTATTTTGAGAATAATGGTGATATTTTTTCAGCATTCGGAGGCGTACCTGAAGATTTTACTTATATCGGAGCAACTGACGGAGCTCAGAACTTAGGCAAGTGTACCTTGCCAACTTGTAGTAAATCCTGTGATATTAATTGCTTGTTGTCACGACCCGCATCCGAAAAATCGAGCATGAGTCGTGGGTACGTCCAGCCTACGCCGCAGCATCGGCGGTAGAACGTTGTCTAGGTCAACTATCTAGCTAACAATCTCATGCAAACAATATATAAACCTGTCAAGATCTCAACTCCAAACGGAGGAGCAATATCATAACGATAATCACAATGTACTCAATCACGAATCTAAGCACGATAAGATAACAAGAAGTCTAACAACTACAAAGTCTAACCAACAACAACTACAACATCAATAATAATAATACAACATCCTGAATCAAATATAATACAAGGTCTCAATCCAAAACCGGAGACAAATCCGGTGCTAAAAGCTAATAAAACAACAACAAGGTCCTAGTGATCCCGGCTACCAACCCGAAAATCACCCCTAAACTAGAGAGTCCCTGTCTGCACCATCGACAGGCTCAGGTCCATAAAACGTCGGACACCAATCCTCCGGATACTCTGGAAAAAATATGTCCAGTCAGGACTGGAGCAAGTACATCTCTAACAGCCGTTCCATTTAAATGATAAAAACTATAAAACAGTTATAGCAAGTAGCAAGGTAAAGGAAATAAAGTATGAACAAGAAATAAACATATCACTGGTGCATAAAGATAAAGATGCATGGATATCAGAAATAAGATAGTAATAACTGTAAGATGCAAGAATCTAAACTAAGAGTAAGTTCGTGCACATGAACGTGTAGTGAGTCCAGCATGAAATACATGTAGTGAGTCAAGTCCAGAAACATGTAAGTGAGACCAGCAAGAAATGCAAGAGAGTCCAGACTATAAAGAATGAACTCGGTGTCTTTGAAATACTTGTTTCGACATGTAAACGGCTAGGGGTAAGTACGGCTCACCGCGCACTAGGTGTGCGGCTGCTATCATTCCAGATTAGACCAGAGGGAGTGATTCCTGATGATTCCAGATGGGAATGTTTACATGTCTACTCGAGTATTTTCCCGCCCCGACTAATACAAGTGAATCCAAGACCCGACACGTAAATCAAGTATGAGTCCAGCCTGAAACATGAGTGATGCCTGTAGTGATGCCAGTAGGTGATTCCAGAATAGAGGCCAGAAACATAAAAAATACGTGTCGCAAGTAAATAAATCCAGAAATATCAGTCTGTGTCATGCTAGAAAATCAGATGATACTATACTAGAAGCTGAATCATAATAATCATCAGATAATGAAAACTATCAAAGAATGTACTCGCCTGATGTCCTGAGCAACTAGCGATCTGAACTGGTGTCGCAAGGACCTATTACGAAAAGCAAGGTTAAACAGTTTTCTAATGAGTTAAACATATATAAAATAACTAAAAATAGGCTTCTAGGGTCGTTCTAAGTCAAACAGGTCAAATCGGTAAAATCTGGGTCAAAAAGTCAACTTAGGGTCCAAAAAGTCAACTCTAGGTCAAAACTAGGTCAAAGGTTGACTTTAGCGGTCAACCGAGTCAACTACGGTCAACTCTAGGTCAAACTAGGGTGTCCCTGAAATTCTAGGTCAAAACTATGTCATTAAGCTAATAAACCCTCAAACTCGCCTCCTTGAGATACAGGGATACCCTCGGTATCCGATACCTCACCCTACGCTATACGCCCTGTCTATACCCTCTAAAACCTATGCTAACACGCGTAAATATATACACATATACATAAAAACCTATTTCTAAACTCAAACCTAGGCAATTGCTCAAAAACCCCGCTCGAAACTCAATACCTTGGATATCTCAAGGTATTGAGATACCTTGGTATCTCAAGGTATTGAGATACCTCTCTAAACCCTCACTAACTACCCTTCCAACTAACTAACTATGCTTATGGATATATACCTACCTAATTATCTAGGCTAGAATATATATCTACCACACATATACATACATACCTACATATCTATATGCATATATATAGATATACATATCCACAAACACATATACATATTACCTTATACCCACTCTCAAATACATATATATCTATATCTAATATCTATACATCTACCTAGCTATAGGTATATATCTAGCTATATGTATAGGCTAATATACATATATCTAACACATATAAGTATCTACATAACTATATGTATCAATATTCACACATACACATATACACATATACCTTACCTTACCTATACGTATATATGTCTAGCTATATAATATATATCTAGCTATATGTATATATATATCTATACACATAGATCTCTATATCTAACTAATATCTAACTACCTATCTATCTATCTATCTATCTATCTATCTATCTATCTATTTATCTAACTAGTATCTATCTATCTAACTATCTATCTAATCTATCTAGTATCTATCTATGTATCTATTTAGATAAATATATATACACATACCTCTCTCCCTCTCGCTGTGCTACGCCAGAGCCCCGCCACGCAGAGGCTGCTGCTAGAGGCTGCTGCTGCTCGCTGCTGGAGCTGCTGCTGCTGCAGGCCGCGCTGCAGCGAGCTGCTGCCGCGGCGCTGCTGCGCCCGTACGCTGCTGCTGCTACTGCCTCGGCATGCTGCCCTGCTGCAGCCTGTTGTGTGCAGTCCGCTGCCTCGCTCTGCTGCACCCAGACACAAGCACACACGACCACACCCACACAATCACATATACACAGACATACACACACACACACACACACACACACACACATATATATATATATATATATACACACACACCAACATACATACATATATATATCTACACTACTATATATAAATACACACACACACACACTAATACATATAGGTACACACACATATATATAAATACAAACACACACACACACACACACATATATATATATATATATATATATATATATATATATATATATATATATATATATATATATACACACACACGCACACGTATATATCTACACAAACACATACATATATATATATATATACACACACTCACACTCATACATATATATATATATATATATATATATATATATATATATATATATATATATATATATATATATATATATATATATACAAACACACACACACGCTCACAAACACACACTCACCTATATATATACCTACACACACACACAGCAACACACACATAAACATATATATATATACACATACATATATATATATATATATATATATATATATATATAAACACAACACACACAACACACAACACAACGCACAACGCCCCACCAACGCACGCCCAACGACCCCTACACGCACAAACACCTATATATATATAAAATATAACCCGATAATTCTAGCACACACTCCCCGAAGCTAACCCAACGCGCGCACAAGCCCGAAACTAGAAAACCAAGTCGAAATGGCCGTTTGGTCATTTCGACGAACACGCGGTGTGCGGTTCGGAAAACCTCCTGAAACGCACACCAAACCAACTCGGAATCGGCCCAAAATTTATCCACGGGTTCTAAACGATGTCTAGATCCTAGAAAAAATACTATCCCGTCGATTCTAGGCCCGTGGCGAAAACGCGCACGCACTTAGAACCGGCGACGACGAAAACCCCGAAAACGCCCGAAACGCCTATTTCTCTGCGACACGACTTCATGTGTCCGAACTGAGACACGCACTAACCCTCAAGACACCTGACAACGTCTACCTAGGTCCGTCTAACCTAGGGCATCACCAAAAATTGGGCCAATTTTGGATTCCACCCGAAATTGACACAAAATCTAATGTTAAAGTCTCCAAACACAACCAAACTAGTTCCAACTTCCTCCCACGGGTAGCCCTAAGGTTTAGGAAGGTTCTAAACTATTAATTACACTATATAAGAGTAATTAGAAGGAGGAAAATCAGGGTTTACCTCTTGGGAGTTGGAATCCGAAGTCAAAGTCTCCAAAAAGCTCCAAATCCACCACACCAAGCTTCCAAGCTCTCAATCCAAGCTCCAACACCAAATCTAAGCTCTACCCACCTAGGTTGGGGAAGAATGTAGGGTTAGGGTTCACATAAGTAGAAGAAATGGAAGGAGGGAGAAAGAAAAATGAGCAAACTTACTTGTTTGGAAGTGGGAAGGAGAAAGGAAGAAGGAGGGAAGAGTGGAGAAGAAGAAGAAGAAGAAGAAGAAGAAGTGAAGAATGGGGAGGGGGCTGCTGTGCGGGTCTGGGAATGAGGGGAATAGGGTCGGCCAAGGCATGAAGAAGGGTTACAATAATGTCCAAAAGTCCAAAAAGCCCTCTCCTAACTTGGGTTTTGGGTTTTGGGTTCCAAAAGCACTCAAACTAACTCCAAATCTCTCCAACAAACCCACTAAAAATATAATAAATATTCTAAACCCAAAAATAGGTCTCACAAGGGTGTGGGTTGGGTCGGACATGGGTCCACTAGGGTCTTACATGGGTCCAGGCTAGCCAAAACCCTAAAACAATCAATAAAAAAAATACAACCACTAATTAAATATAGATACAATTAAATATAAATAATACACAATTAACCCAAATTAAAATAAAAAAAATACCCGGCTCTGGAAATGGGGTAGTGACACTTGTGTTCTTTCTTTTTACTTCTGTGATTTACTTGTTCACCCTAGGACCGTGAGACGTTACTTAGCGTCGAAACAAGATTCAGGTGTCGACGTCGTACGCGGAGTCGTGTAACGTCACTTAGAGAGTTGATACCACGATCCCATTTTTATGTGCTTGCACTACTAGCACGACAGACCATAGGACACCTGACACTGATTACATGAGACAGAGTTTGTCTTGATGTATTTCTTGGTACCAGGATTCTGTATAGGACTATAGGCTTCATGACGTTTACAGACATACTTATATACTTATGACTCGTGGTGATAGATAGAGGTCTTGGCCCTGCGTGTTACTATGTGATACGTGAGGTTACATGGGAGGGGAGAGTCACACCATACTACAGGCTGATTATGTTTATATATATATATATATATATACTATATTATTAGTGGTGCCTTAGACTCTGTCTTTGGCACATTTACTAGCCCTTCGAGATATTACATGCTACTATGGGCTCCCCGACACAGAGCCTGTAGTAGTTTCAGCCTGAGTATGAGTAATGCTCTCATTTGCATTTCACATAGCTGGTTACATAGTTTGCCCTGAGGATCTGTTTTTACTTACTGTATTTTATTTGGCTTGAATATTTTTAGTACCTTGCTATGTCCCCTGAGGACCTGGATCCGGATTATGTCCCCAGGTACAGTAGAGGAGGATTACCCCGAGATATACGGGATATGAGCTGACGCTGGAGCAGTACTAGCACCAGAGGACGAGGTTGTGCCGGAGGATTTCTCCTGAGTATTTCAGTTTCATACTCAATTATTTATGCTCATTGTTATTTCATATCTGGACTCATGGACATATGTATTGGTGATATTCTCCTTCTTTTATTGTGTCGAGTTGTTCCCCGAGACACTATTTATTTGGATTTGATGTTGGACTATTTTCTTTCTCTATTATCTTGATTAGTCCATCATATTTAATTATGTTTCTTTCTGTGGATGAGATTAGAATTTTCTGTGATAGATGGTGTAGACTGTATTTTTTATACAGCTTAAGTGCACTCTAACGGGTCCATTAAATTAAGATTGCCCTTTGGAGTTGTGCTGTTGGTCATTGCCACGTGGCTAGTCCCTCGATATTTTGGGACTGGAGCGTGACATAGTTTTTGTGGTGGTCCATGCAGGTCTACTACTATGTTGCTTCGGTTTCAACTAAGGAATCGAGCAAGCCTGCTATTATGATAGGATAAATTGTAGGATCTCATCCACTTGTTGATATGTTCTTGACCTCTATATCGACTTCAAAATAATTCTTGACTTGCATCCTGCCTTGATTCCTCTGTGCGCCTCTCATAGTTTATTTTGTATGCAGAGTAATGGATCCACGAGCCAGCGACGAGACTCCCGCGAGTACACCACAAGGTGATGTGGTCACTTACGACGATAGGGTGACACCACTAAGTGGAGATCCCTTCACTCAATAAAGCAATCAAGCAAATCAACATGCCTCGAGGTTTCGGCGAGACGACATTCCACCACCACCGCAATTCACTCCACTGATGCCAGTTTTTCCACCAGGACATCCTATGGACGGACAACAGATATTCCAAATATTCTACGCAATGATGTAAGCCCAACAGCAAATTCATCAAGAGGCTCAGCGTCACGAGACAGAGAACTTGAGAAACAGTATAGTGACCGCACTGGAGCAGGCGAACCCACCAGCTAGACGGCCATCGACCGGATCTATCACTGATTTTTGCCAACTGAAGCCCCGTATCTTTTCAGGAAAGGAGGAGCCCACTGAAGTTCATGAGTGGCTCACAAATGTCACGCCCCGATCCCGAAAGGGTCGGTCGTCCTCGCTTGATCCTTAATCGGAACCGATTCGTCCTCGCTTGGGGCGTGATGCCGTACGAGCCTGGAGTTGCGCTCGTACAAGGCAAGGACTTGCAGTTATAGGAACCCATTTTGAAACACAATTTATAAAACACATTCACAGAGATTTGAACACAGTGCAGGAAGAAACATGCTTTTTCATTGATAATTCAGAGTAATTTACATAGAGTTTACATTGATGCGCCTCTCGGCTACTTGATTTGTATTACAAAAGATAAACTCAAAAGGCAGGGCGCGCTCCATCAGATAGTCCACGTCGTTCATACATTACGCCCTTGTATAGGTTGAAAGTCCAAGCCTCCAAAATGATCTGACTCCAACTATACTTCAAAATAGAGGTGCTCCTAACGCCTCCTCGTCTATCCACTAGCGTTGCACCGTCTGAGTGCCTGAAATAGTTGCCCACAACGTGGGTCAGTACTCAACTTGTACTGGTGAGCGGGATGAACCCACTCGACTAAATCGACACTAGCTTATTAGGGGCGAGCATGCATTAAGATGACTTCTATAAAGAGGCAAGTGAATTCAATTCATATCAGTTGCATGTTTTGATAGGAATGAAAATAATAGCGAATCCAACCAGTGCATCGATTGCTTACTCAACCGATGCACGTCTTTCCTGCAACGAAACACAAGTATACTTACCATCTGCACAAGACAATAGATTAGCATGTGTTCTAGTCTATGCGGTCATTGGTGTGATCGACACCTTAGGGACATATTCAAGCATTAGCGGCGCGCCCTATCAGCCCGGGTAGCAAGCCCTGCTGGAGGTCCCGCAATGCATCGTGACGAGCACGAATCAAATATTTCCCTCCGGATCGATACGGTTCCAGTGCCCCGGAAAGCCGTTTCGAGGAAATGATAAACCTTGTGCACAAGTTGTCCCAGACCATGCAAATGCATGAACAATTCATATATCATACAATGCATCGATTGAAACAAAAAGAAGTTAAGCAGCAATATATATCTCATGCAACAGTTCATATTTTCTCAACGCGGTGTTCCGATTTTGATATCCCATAGGTCCAAACTCCGTCCGAGGCACTAGGCCACCACCAACAACCAATCCCCATTATAAACAAACTCAGTTATAAGGTGTGCAAGCATATAGAAATATTAGTCTACAAAAATCCCCTGTTCCTTTCTTAGTGGCTGGCATGCATTGTGGCAAGGATTTCCTAGGCGTCCAACCGGGCATCATCGAGTGAACGTTTGAAACATTAAAGATGTTGGCGTGAAGAAGTAGGAAAGAAGGGTCCAAACCACTCACTGGTTAAGGAAAAGGTAGCTGAAACAAAGATTCCCGCCTAGCGACGATCAAGCGTCAGTTACGCGGACCTGCACAGCACGAGCACCAATTAGAATCTTGCCTATCCTTCCTTGCCGAACTCCCCAAGAATCAAAGCTCCAAACGATAAAACCAGCAGCGAAAACCAAGCAAATCGAAAGCAACACCAAATCAAATCCCAAAGCGGCAATCAAGAAAACCAAGCAACCAAACACGAAAACTATTGGACTCGTTTCAATAGAGGCCTTTCCATGAGTTGGAAAGGATCATCGCATTTCGTCCGTGGCAAGAAGATGCCGAAGTTCTAAGTTATGACTCAAACGGACTAGCCACAAGCCCAATTACGTAGTGCACATCCCGGTCGGATCGGGATTTGAGGCACTACAACAAACACTCAACACAAATTGGAAGCAACTGAGCTTCCGAGGGAGCATTGGAAGACTGCCATCAGGATGCAGTTGACGGATAATGCACATCACTGGTGGCTATCTGAGGAGAGACGGCTCGGACCGGACTGAGTCACTTGGGAGGAGTTCTCTAGACTCTTCTAGGAGATGTATATTCTAGCTATTGCCAGAGAATAACTTAGGGATAAGTTTAACCGCCTCATTCAAGGCAACATGGCGGTAGAATAGTACAATGCAGAGTTCATCCGTTTGAGTTGCTTTGCCCCTACACTGATTCCGACATAAGAGGAGAAGGCGGAGAAGTTCTTCGACGGACTTAGCTTTGAGCTACAGCATCGGCTCCGTTGCACCTACTTCTTATACGGACGTCCTTTCTGTAGCCCGACGCATGAAGCACGTCACCAGGAAAGAGTCCAGCCAGAAACGGTCGTTCACATCAGCACCAGCCACAGTACCACAGAAAGAAGCTGCAAAGAGATCTCACATGCACCAGCTGTCACGCCCTGATCTCCCACAGGCTAATCGGCTGTCCCCGCTAGGAGAGAATCACCACGCCAGTGCTCCCGCGGGACGATCGTTCAGACCCATCTGGGCGTGATGCCGCACGAGCGTGATCCGCGCCCGTGCAAGGCCGTGGTTCATTGGCTGACGGTAAGTGGTCTAAGCCACAGAGTCGCACAGATTGTCCGAGTGCAGTGAAATTATAAACGCATAGGCGATTGTTAACAAGTTCACTGAGTTGTCAATAGCGGAAGCATTGAATAACACTAGTATAGAAGTAAAGCAACTCTTTATTTATATTGAACAAGTGTTACAGGCGGCGTATAGCCGAGATTACAAGTCGCTCAAGCCTCTCTCTCTGAAACAGTAAAAGCGTGCCAAGTGGCTACATTTGTGGAATAATGTATAGGCGATGTTCCAACATTATGTCTTGTATAAGTGCTTCAGTTCTGGACGCAATGCTCCAAGGCTTCAGAATAAACTCTACGCCTTAGCACGCACGAAGGAGGCATCCGCACCGAACGAGGTTCTCCCGCACCCTGCAAGCAATTTGGCGGGTTATCAGTACATGAATGAACTGGTGGGGAGGCTACTCGCCCGCTCGACAAATCCAAATACGTAATATAGGTTCTGTGCACCAACTATTATGTTGTATTTCTAGTTGCCTTAGGATTCATGGAAAAGATTGAATGGCCTAACTCGTGTGGCAGTGCGCCGTGCGATATAAGAGGAAACACGGCGAGACTTACCATTTATCCTTCCCTGTCCAAGGCAAACCAAGTTAATTCAAGCACAATCATTCATATAATGAAATCCAAAAAATAACTTATGCAAACACAAGTGTCGTGAGCGAGGTTATGTTTCAGATGCACGAGCATTAAGGATTTCTCAGGTGTGTTGTATAATACGTTCAAGTGCTCCATATATACGATTGTGTTATGATCGTTCAGGTGTCTCAGATGTTCCAAATGCGATGCAATGACTCACATGCGGATAGCCGCTAAGCAATGATGACTTATCTATATGAACAATTGTCGTTGGCATAGCCATAAAGGACGGGTGTAGTACATGAAAGAAAATGACATGCAACTCAAGGATCAGGAGCGCTACAGGTCATTCCTTCCAAAACAGGCGACTACTTTACTCCATGAGCAAGAATGGCGTGAAGGATAGTTCACAGGCGCTACACGCCATTCTGCCCGAAATAAGCAGTCTAAACAGGGTTCCGTCCGGATCGAATCGGCCCTAGTGCACCGGAGACCGTCCGCAGTAACAGAGATCCGAGAATTTCACTTGTTAACAAGTTGTCCGTGACATACAAGTCTTGGGTCATTCCATTTCCATAACCTGACATGATAATCCATGATTCTTGTTCTGAACGAGCATTGCTCCACGAGCTGTGATTCTTGATGTACTTGACAGGATTCTCGTTCAGAGGTAGACTTGGTATAATTATCATTCATATATAAACTTGATATGATTCTTGATCAGTATTCCACTTGCCTTGATGCATTCTCCTGGTGCCGGGACTGCCTTAGCGACCCAACGGTCCCGGATACTTACAGGTTCACATTGCACAGAATAACTATTTGATAGTCTCCTGGCTAACTAGATGCATGTACGATACGTGATAGTGATACTTGTTTGTGGCATGAGTTTCGCCGTGGCAAGTATTGGATCGAGGCAACATTACAAGTTAACATATAAGCAGGCAAGCATGCATTTATAAGAAAACTTAAACATTCACGTTGGCTCGGGCCCGAAGGTAAGCCGATGAGTGAACCCGTAAAAGGACTTACCAAGCAACATTATCTAGGGTCGTGCAGTGTAAACAAGTAAACTGTGCACTAAGAAGAGCATATACATATCGTTCTACTCGAGGCATAGCGGGTCTAGTTGCACAAGGCAAAGGTAGCATGCGAGGGTCTGATTATAAGCAATGTTTCATTTCCATGTTCTAACACAAGCAATACAAGTTGGAATTATTCCCTTAACTAGGTGCATTGTATTCTTATTAGCATGCAAGGGGTGATTCACCTAGCGACTAGTATGAAACATCCATATTTTAAGTGTGCTGGTTAAGCAAAGACAAGTTCACCGTAGTCACCCACCTTAGCGATGATTCGCCTCGGTCGAGCGATACTCCGAGCGAGCCTCTGAAAGCCTAAGCCGAACTCCTGTAGGGCAAAGTCTAGAAATCCTCTTCCCTCAAACGAGTATTCTTGCTTAAGCAAAGCGGGCCGGGATATTGCACTTTTGTAGTTTGAATCGGCAGTCCGCTTGAGCGGAATGGATTGTTACATCATACACCACTCAGAAAAAGTCTCGTCCTCGAGACTTACTGAGCGTAGGCCATTTTATCGCACTATCGAATCTATTCCAAGCGTAGCAATCAGTACCACTAGATCCATTTGAACACAATCTCCTACTCGATCCTTACGCCGTGTTGCGTGTATGTTGAGTCAGTCTCATTTGTGCCTTTACGCTGGACATATTTCTTAACGCAGAGTACGTTTCAATCCATCTTGATTTCAGATCTAAGGCTGAGGCAAACTTATACAAGTCATTATACTTGTTCATGCAGACATTTACTTGCACTAGCATCGAGATCAGCATATCGCGAGTCTGGATCGTACACATATTCGAAGCGCTTCAAGCACATGCATGTCAACCAACTTAGCGATAGCGAAGTCTTAGCACTCGAGTTTCACATCTTCTTGAGTCTTGGATCATGCACACGTTCAAGGCGTCCCTCAAACATATGCATTCAACCAAACTTAGAGATAGTGAAATCGGACAAGTTACTTGCAAAAATCTCAAGGGTTTCGTTTATCAATCACAAGGATACTTCTGATAGTGTCAATCAAATCCCATATCATTTTCCATTCCAACTCGATCTTAAGTATTTGCACTGTCGTTAAGCACGATCTATCTAATTTAACCGACTAGCGTTCATCCGTTCGGGTCACACATAGCACACGTTTACCGTTCCCAAGTCTAACCCTAAGTTTTGTTGCCCCAGTTCTATAGCTTGCTCAAGCCATATGATAAAGTCGGTTACATAGGTTCATTCACTCGGCACAGGGTCGTCTGCCTAATTTTTAGGTCAGCTCACAAGGTCATATGTACAAGTTCAAGCACGTGATTCATCGTGCAAATTTGTCGCACAATGCTTGCCCCAATTCCTAGGGTCAAACCATTGTTCATTTACATGGGATATTCTACCCAAGCTCGTTTCACTCAGATTTTTAAACATCGAGCACTGATTATCCTACTCTCAATAACACGTTCGTTTGTACGGGGGTTCAAGTTCGTTCAGTAAAATCTGTAATATATCCAAGTTGTAAGACAAGTCTAGTGATTTGCATAGTCTATCTCTCCAAACATGTTTTGATAGTCAAGATTCGATTCTAACCTTTTGTTTATAACTTCAAGTCGTCCAACCTGATTCATGTATCCGTTCACGAAACCATCAAGCGTGATTTTTTTGTATTCCAGGTTCTTGGCTAACTTATCCTCGAAATATTTTCGATCACTTGCATTCCAAATTCGTCTTATCGTGTCGAACCAAAAGTCAAGACGATCCATTAGTTATCACGCTCCGGTCTTCCGCAAGTTCGATCACCCTCGTTGGACGTGAGATCACCACGTCAACGCTCTCGCTGGATAATCGTCCTAATCTCGGCGTGACGCATGTACGAGCATAGAGTTACGCTCGCACAAGACAAGAACGTTTGAATGTTATGGTTTACTTCAGCACGATCGAGACACCTTATAATTTTTACTTTGCTTCATTCATCCAGCAAAATCATCCAACTTCAATATTACCGTTCGGTAATTCCAATTTCTTACTCTATCATTCCTCAAGAATCTAAGTTCAAATATTTAAGCCTAAATTATATTCCATCTTTTGATACGTTCTATTCATAAAGTTTGTTTGGAATAATCACCGAACATGTTCCCATGAGTTCGATCATCCCCGTCGTGCGTGAAATCACCACGCCGGCGCTCCCGCAGGATAACCATTCTCGTTGGGACTGATTTCAAGAGTTATCGTTTTGAACTTGATTTCAAGATCGTTCTTCCAAACTTCAAGCCAAATCCATTATCGTTCATCTCTTTCATCGAATCAAGATATTTATTTCCGGGCTAACTTTTTATTCAAGCTATATTGTATTCAAGTTCAATCCATTTGTTTCAAATCCAAAATCGCTCGCACAATCCTCAAGTTTTCAACAAGTTTTCCTTAGTCGAGTTATCGATTTCCATTTTCGTGAATCTCTATTCGATATAAGCCTCTTATCACTTAGTTCAAGACATTCTCAAATCCGTTCAATCCGAATATCGCATGAGACCTATGAATCCTTTCGGACATTTCTAAATGATCCATACACTACTCAGAATTGAGTCATCCAATTCAATCCTCAATTGATTTGTATCTTCCCTGTCCAAGGAAAACCAAGTTAATTCAAGCACAATTATTCATATAATGAAATCCAGGCAAATAACTTATGCAAACACAAGTGTCGTGAGCGAGGTTATGTTTTGAATGCACAAGCATTAAGGATTTCTCAGGTGTGTTGCATAATACGTTCAAGTGCTCCATATATACGATTGTGTTATGATCGTTCAGGTGTCTCAGATGTTCTCGATGCGATGCAATAACTCGCACATGGATAGCCGCTAAGCGAGGATGACTTATCTATATGAACAATTATCGATGGCATAGACATAAAGGACGGGTGTAGTACATGAAAGAAAATGACATGCAACTCAAGGACCAGGAGCGCTACAGGTCATTCCTTCCGAAACAGGCGACTACTTTAGTCTATGAGCAAGAATGGCATGAAGGATAGTTCACATGCGCTACACACCATTCTACCCGAAACAGGCAGACTAAACAGGGTTCCGTCCGGATCGGATCGGCCCCAGTGCCCTGGAGACCGTCCGCAGGAACAGAGATCCGAGAATCTCACTTGTTAACAAGTTGTCCGCGACATGCAAGTCTTGGGTCATTCCATTTCCATAACCTGACATGATAATCCACGATTCTTATTCTGAACGAGCATTGCTCCACGAGCTGTGATTCTTGATGTACTTGGTAGGATTCTCGTTCAGAGGTAGACTTGGTATGATTATCATTCAGATATAAACTTGATATCATTCTTGATCAGTATTCCACTTGCCTTGATGCATTCCCCTGGTGCAGGGATTGCCTTAGTGACCCAACGGTCCCGGATATTTGCATGTTTATATTGCACAGAATAACTATTTGATAGTCTCCTAGCTAACTAGATGCATGCACGATACGCGATAGTGATACTAGTTTGTGGCATGAGTTTCGCCGTAGCAAGTATTGGATCGAGGCAACATTACAAGTTAACATATAAGCAGGCAAGCATGTATTTATAAGAAAACTTAAACATTCACGTTGGCTCGGGCCCGAAGGTAAGCCGATGAGTGAAACCTGTCCCCCCCCCCCCCGTCGCTTTAGAGAAGACTCCAATCGCACTCCCGGTGCATTCGGGCAAGCGGGCGAATGACCCGTGAGGAACAAGGCCCGCGGCAAAGAACGCCCCCGCGCGTGAAGACCGGACCCTAAATATATGTCGCGGGGGCTAACAGGGGCTGCCCTCCCTCTGAGCCTTCCTATCCAGTACAGTGTGGTAAGCGCTTTTAAGGCACAACTTCAAGTTTTTGGTAGGAATGGTTTAGCTCGCAAGAGATGAGGGAGATAGTTTTCGCTTTTCAAGTGGGAAAGCTATCAAGCAGCAAGTACTTTTCTTTCAGAACCTTCACCTTCAAGTCGTAAAGGGACTTACCGAGCCACATTATCTAGGGTCGTGCAGTGTAAACAAGTAAACAGTGCACTAAGAAGAGCATATACATATCATTCTACTCGAGGCATAGCGGGTCTAGTTGCACAAGGCAAAGATAGCATGTGAGGGTCTGATTATAAGCAATATTTTATTTTCATGTTCTAACACAAGCAATACAAGTTGAGATTATTCTCTTAGCTACGTGCGTTGTATTCTTATTAGCATGCAGGGGGTGATTCACCTAGCGACTAGCATAAAACGTCCATATTTTAAGCGTGCTAGCTAAGCAAAGACAAGTTTACCGTAGCCACCCACCTTAGCGATGATTCGCCTCGGTCGAGCGATACTCCGAGCGAGCCTTTGAAAGCCTAAGCCGAACTCCTGTAGGGCCAAGTCTAAAAATTCTCTTGCCTCAAACGAGTATTCTCGCTGAAGCAAAGCGGATCGGGACATTGCACTTTTGACATTTGAATCGACAGTCCGCTTGAGCGGAACGGGTCGTTACACCAGCCACACAGAGCAGCTCCACAGGCACTACCTACATGTCAATATTGTGGCAAACGAGGTCATTACGAGAGCGAGTGCAGACGCAAGTTGGGATTATGCTTGATTTGCTGATCCAACCAACATTCAGCCAAGGATTGCCCTGAGCGTCGAGAGGGAGCACCAATGGTATACCGACAAGCTTTACCAGCACCGGAAGGATATCAGCCGAGGCCACCCTTGGCACCACAGGCAGCACTCTTCCAGCATGCTCAGCAACAACAGAGGACACCACCATAGGGACGTGGACAGGATTTTGTGATGACAGTGGAGGAGGCACAAACTCGAGGAGTAGCGAATATGAGTAAGATTTAGTTTTATCATAGCTAACTATAAAAGCGAATATTTCTAGTATACTTTAGCATGTGCCTGTTAGTTCCATTCTCTAGCCTAAACCACTTATGTTAGCATGAACTTGTTAGTCTAGATTAGTAATATGCCAGTGCTACCCAATTTTTTATTTCTTTTCTACGTGTTCTGCTTGAACAAAATCCTCACCCTTCCTCTCGATTTCTCCTTATTCATGGTTCCTTATTCTTTGTGTCGTGCTTCAACAAACACGTCTTGCAACCACATCATCTCTTCTGGAGCAAACCTTTCTTGACCGGTTACGTTTCGTTTTCTTAATTGCGAGGACGTAATTCTTTTAAGGTGGGTAGATCAACCTAATTTTTTAGAATTTAATTTAAATTTTTATTAATTATTATTGTAGAATTTTTTATTATTTTTAGTTAATTATAATAAATGTTCGTTCATGAATTTATATTTTTGTGAATTAAATTAATTATTAAAATTATGCAAAAAATATATTTTTTGGTGTAAAATTAATAATAGAGTATTGTGTAATTTTTCTGAAATTTATTGGGACCAAAAACTATTTTTAATGGCCACACACACACACACACACACACACATATATATATATATATTTTGAATAAACCAACCCAAATCAACCCAAACCAAACTAACCAAAACTGGACCCGGATCCCAAACCCATACCTGCAACCAGCAACCCACCAACCCCTTCATCTACAGTAACCCAACAAAAAAAAACCAGCCGATCCTCTTCCCCTCCCAAAACCGTCCGACCCCCTCCCTTCATCTCCTTGTAACTCCCTCCCCTCACCCCTATTTAAAACCTAGCCTAGCCGACCACCACCACCATCATCTCCTCTACCACCCCGACCAACCTCAGCTGTCGACGACCGGCAGACAGTCGCCGCCGCAAGAAGCCACCGCGCAGCCGCCCAAAATCCTGAGCAAACAACACAGCGAGGTACCCATCTTATAGCCCTTGTATCTCCCAGCATAGTAATCAAAATATCGACCCGTCGAATCCTATGCAAAGACCATATGACCCTCTTGAATCCTGTGTAATTAGTTCGGTGTATTGTGTCCTGTGTCGGTCGCAATTTGCGACGCAAAACAGAAAAAAATGATCATTTTTGTAGTTCAGAAACTGTCTCAACCACCCCATATTCATGTCTGTTTTTCTTCCAACCTAGTTAATATTTTTAAATTCCACTTGAACGGTAATTTAGACAACATAAACAAGTTTTAATCTCTTCATTTAGTTTATTTTAATTCGTTGTATGCTGTAATTTATTCGCTGTTGAATTTGACCAAAAATTTGATTTTTTAAACCCTAATTTTTTCGAAACGGAGTGCGTCCCGCTAAACGAGACGACTTCGTCATGTACAAATTACACCGAAAGGCGCGTATCGTCAACGCGGATGTGTGAGATTTTGTGAAAGTTGATTTGGATGTGCGTGCACAACGGAATCAACGCGTATCTGTCGAAAAGTCCCGTATCGGCCTGTTCTGACACTGGTCATAATTTTGTGTGCTTGTCGTTTCGCAACGAAACTTGCGCCATCGAATTCGCAGCGTTACGTTGGTCCTGTGACGAAACCTCATTTCGTGGGCCCCACGGTTTCACTTGAAGGGCGATTTCGTAACCGGCTCGTCGGAATCCAGTTATGGACATTCCGTTGGGTTTGTATCATCGTTCTGGACTCATAGACATTAAGTTTGATAAATTTGGAGAACTTTGTCTCTGGCACATTTTTTGGTGCGAAGTGGGCCACATGTGGATCACGCTTTAACCAGAAGCAGTCAATTCTGCCCTTGTGACCAAATTAGACTTATAGGTAGTCAATCCTAGTTATTTCAAGTATTCTGAGAATAAAGGTGATGTTTATTTCAGCATTTGGAGGCATACTTGGAGATTCCACTTATATCGGAGTAACTGACGGAGCTCAAAACCCAGGCAGTGTACCTTGCCAACTTGCAGTAAATCATGTGATATTAATTGCTTGTGTTCTTTCTTTTTACTTCTGTGATTTACTTGTTCATCATAGGATCGTGAGACATTACTTAGCGTTCGAACAAGATTCGGGTGTCAACGTCGTACGCGGAGTCATGTAACGTCACTTAGAGAGTTGATACCACAATCCCATTTTTACGTGCTTGCAATACTAGCACGACAGACCATAGGACACCTGACACTGATTACATGAGACAGAGTTCGTCGTGACTATTTCTTGGTACCAGGATTCTGTGTAGGACTATAGGCTTCATGACGTTTACAGACATACTTATATACTTGTACTTATGACTCATGGTGATAGATAGAGGTCTTGGCCCTGCGTGTTACTATATGATACGTGAGGTTACATGGGAGGAGAGAGTCACACCATACTACAGGCTGATTATGTTTATATATATATATATATATATACTACATTACTAGTGGTGCCTTAGACTCTGTCTTTGGCACATTTACTGGCCCTTCGAGATATTACATGCTGCTATGGGCTGCCCGACATAGAGCCTGTAGTAGTTACAGCCTGAGTATGATAATGCTCTCATTTGCATTTCACATAGCTGGTTACATAGTTTGTCCTGAGGATCTGTTTTTACTTACTACATTTCATTTTGCTTGAGTATTTATTGTACCATGCTATGTCCCCTGAGGACCTGGATCCGGATTATGACTCGTGGGGATAGATAGAGGTCTTGGCCCTGCGTGTTACTATATGATACGTGAGGTTACATGGGAGGGGAGAGTCACACCATACTACAGGCTGATTATGTTTATATATATATATATATATATATATATATATATATATATATATATATATATATATATATATATACTACATTACTAGTGGTGCCTTAGACTCTGTCTTTGGCACATTTACTGGCCCTTCGAAATATTACATGCTGTTATGGGCTGCCCGACATAGAGCCTGTAGTAGTTACAGCCTGAGTATGATAATGCTTTCATTTGCATTTCACATAGCTGGTTACATAGTTTGCCCTGAGGATCTGTTTTTACTTACTGCATTTCATTTTGCTTGAGTATTTATTGTACCATGCTATGTCCCCTGAGGACCTGGATCCGGATTATGTCCCCAGGTACAGTAGAGGAGGATTACCCCGAGATATACGGGACAGGAGCTGACGTTGGAGCAGTACTAGCACCAAAGGACGAGGTTTTGCCAGAGGATTTCTCCTGAGTATTTCAGTTTCATACTCAATTATTTATGCTTATTGTTATTTCATATCTGGACCCATGGAAATATGTATTGGTGATATTCCCTTTCTTTTATTGTGTCGGGTTGTTCCTCGAGACACTATTTATTTGGATTTGATAATGGACTATTTCCTTTATCTATTATCTTGATTAGTCTATCATATTCAGTTATGTTTCTTTCTGTGGATGAGATTAGAATTTTTTCTGTGATAGATGGTGTAGACTGCATTTTTTATACAGCTTAAATGCACTCTAACGGGTCCATTAAATTGGAATTGTCCATTGGAGTTGTGCTGTTGGTCATTGTCACGTGGCTAGTCCCTCAAAATTTTGGGACTGGGACGTGACACAAATAGAAATAAATAACCAATCAACTATATAACTGAATCGAGTAAAAAATGCTTGATAGGAACAATTAGTTGGGTGGAGACAAATCCACTACCAAACTAGGATATGAAAGAAAATATAATAAGTACAAGATCTAATGATCAGAGTAGCTCGAAGGGAAGACCTCATCGAAAGAGAAAGAAGTAGCAAATTCTGGTCCGTGCTCTTACAAATAGTCATAATCGTCTACACCTGGCAAGGGACCAAGTCCTCAGAGGGACGTAACAAGATACATAGAAGCAAGTTATATAAACTGTAGTAAGTAATTAAATATGCAAAGGGTTTTCTAACCACCTAATATGCAAATGCAAATTGGAAGACAACATTTGTGCGTATGAGTGAGATTTGTTGGCTTCTCATCACATCCTATACATATACTGCAACACAGTCGTATGCTCTGAACATCCGTAACGTCCAACGACGTCAGAGGGTATCTGATATAATAATCACCAAAGTTCCATCCGGATAATAAGGCCACTGATTTGACTCTCATATGCATAATGATTGTCTTCCCCCTCATCCCCATGCTCCTATACATGTCGCATCCACAACACAATCCAGCTACTACGCCGAGACGGAGTGCAAGTATCGACGTCGTAACTTTGGTTCATATCCTATCACAGCACAATAGCCCAACCCTACAACCAAACAAGGACAAGGATTGGACCCCCATACCACGGTAGTCCATGTTCCAAGACTACTAATAACTGCTAAGTCTTCTAACATGCATCTCTATTAGCAGTTATATCCTATCCGTCGCACGTCCCATACGTACCGATGGCCAGCTGAATACGCAAGTTCGTGTCCTACATGAGACTCATAACTTTTGTAAGAAATGTGTCATGGCCAATATAAACATAAAGATATCTCAAAATCATGGGGTAGCCTCTTAACTCTTGGTCAACATGCATAGTAAAAATAAAGGACAAATAACGACGCATACCGTCATCGCACCCAAGTTTCCTTAGACGCGCAGTTTATATATGACAATAATTTATGTTATAATAAAATAAAATGCTGAAACAAACTGACAGTAGGTATAGCAATGTATCTTGTCTGGTGTCCGAGCAAATTTTAGACAATGTCCCGGCAGTGAACACGTCAAATCAATAGTTGCACAAAAAGAAGAATGTGTACAAACGTAACTGGATGCTGAAATAAATATCACCAACGTTTTCGGAATAAGCGAGATAGTCAGAAAACTCTACCCTTTCGTCCAATTTGGACACAGGGCCAAAACGGTATTTTTGGACCAAAGCATGATCCATATGTGGGCCACTTTGCACCGAAATACGTGTCAGAGGTAAAGGTCTCTAAATAGAATAAATTATAGGTCAAATAAATTCTAAACGACGATACAAACTCAACGGAATGTCCAATTTTAGATTTCAGTGAGCCGATCACAAATTCACCCTTCAAGTCAAACCGTGGGGTCCACAAATAGGCGGCTCGGTCAACTATCTCGGAATTGCGCGAAACTTGGGTCACAAAACCAACGTGATACCACGAATCCAATGGCGCAAGTTTCGTCGCGTTCCAAAGAGCGCACACAAAGTAGGGTGGTTATTTGCAAAAGTTGCGATACGAAAACTTTTTTACGGATACGGGTTGATTCCGATGCGCACATACGTCCGAATCAACTTCTGCGAAAGTCTGTACGTTAGGATATACCATACGCTCCTTTCGGAATAATTGGTACGTGACGTGGTAGTCCCGTTTGGCGGAACGTACTCCGTATCGCAAGATTTTAATTTTAAAAAATTAAGTTTTTGGTCGTTTTGGAAGTAGAATAATTTAATCCATATTGCAAACTAATAAAAAATAAAAGAATAGGATTAATCTTGGTCATATTGTGAAGAAGTCATTTCAATTAGATTTTAAAAATATTTAACGAGTTGGTAGAAAACTGGACATGAACATAGGTGGTTGGATTGAATTTCTGAACTGTTTACGAACAGTTTTTCGCCCAACTTTCGGTCGATATTTCGATCAATCCGGGACTCCAAAATTTGTTCCACTTGAAGGAATTTCTAGGGGGTCATGTTTTGAGCGTGTACGGACAAAGCGTGCACAAAACTATCAAGAGATGTGGGAGATGTGTACCTGACAAAGAAGCCTCATGAGGGTAGTTGTTGTGCGCGTGGGCGCTGACTTCGCCGCGCACGCGGCGACTCACGTCCGAGGCGGCGGCAGTCCGGGGTATGGGAGAGAAGAGGGAGAGATGAGAAGTAGGGTTAGGGTTTAATAATTATATATATAAAGAGAGATTGCGAGAGGGAGTCCGCGGTTGGGTGTTCCGCGCGAGGGTCTGCTGCGGGTAGTTTTAGGATTATGAATAGATTAGGAATTGGATAAATGTTATGATTATGGTTAGTTAAGGAATGGATTAGGAATTTTAGGGATTTTTTTATCTCATTTTAACTACTTTATATATATATATATATATATATATATATATATATATATATATATATATATATATATATATATATATATATATGAGAATCTAAAAATATTTTTAAATAAAAAAATTACCTTTATGAAATAATTATAAATAAATATTTATATAAGTAAATATATCAAGAAATTTATTTTCTAATTAACTAAGAGAATACTCTAAAGAATTTCAACATTTAAAATAATCTATAATAAATATAATAATAAAAAATACACACAAAATATCTATTTTGGGTGAGGGGGTTTACAATTTACCCAACTTACAAGAATTTCGTTCTCAAAATTAAAAATAAGGCATAATTTGCTAAATCATTCGCATTCGTATCTAAGGCAAGTCAACCGCAATCTTCTTAATAATTTACGCAATCTCTTCAAAATTAAAATAATCATTGTTTAAATTAAAATTTAACCTATCGTAATCTCTTCTTGATTTTCAAATAATCAACATCCAAATTTAAGTCAAATCTATACGACATCTTCAAGATTTAAATAACCCACATCAAATTTTAAATCACGATTTTCAACTATCATAATCTCCTCTAAATTTTAAATAATAAGCAACTCTAATCAAATCTTATTCCTATTTTTAACTTAAGAATTTTGTACTCTTCAAAATTTTAATTCAATTTTCATCCTCAACATTTCAAATATGTGATCCAACAATCAAAATTTAACTTTTAATTCAAATCATCAAATTGTAAAATTTTGAATTCAATCCATCAATGTTTATGTTTAGAGTTCTATTTTTATCCTCAAAATTTAAATCGTTGATTCAATCTCCAATATTCAAAATTTAAATCATGTGCTCAAATTATAAATATTTGGTCTGCAATATCAAATTTTCAAAATTTATTCTATAAGGCATTATTATCTTTAAAGTTAAATCCTCATCATCAAAATTATTCTTCTAAAAAAAATCGAAATTAAAATGACTTAATTTCCTCGATCTTATCTTACTTAATAACCTTCGTAACCACCGTCAAAGATCTTCATATAAAATTTTAGCTCAAGTTGACAATGCAACTTCTACCCAACTTAGAATTTACCCATTTCTCATAAACATAGGCTGTACAAAAAAAATTCCTCAATTATTCAATAGTGCTTATTAATCCTCAAAATCTTAACACAAAAATCTATCACATGTGATATACCCTTAATTACAAAAGATAGCTACCAATTAATGTAATTGGCCTATGGGGTATATCTAGTACTATCCGTGTATCAAACTTATATCAAGCACAAGCGTTCGTCTTTCCGAAATAGGAAAAAAACGAAAAACAACAATAAAGAATTCAAGGAGGAGTTGATAGAATACAAGTACGGGGTTCAAGGTGATTAAAGAATTCAAAAGGGAGTTGTCAAGGCAGTTGTGGATTGAAATCTTATTTTGATATAATATGCTCGAAACTGTCTAGAGGGCAAGTATATTCGTCTGATAAGTTAAGTCAACTATATCCCAATCCACGAAAAAATAGTCGTACGAAGAGCGAACCAAGTGCATTAAGGTTGATCAGACCGTAATACACTGATTCTAATTAGACAATGTATTAGTGTGGTTGATCAGACCCCCAATAACACATTTGTCATGAACAAGCTCGATAAATGATAAGCTTGCAAAACTAGGCTATAATAGCAGCATTAGTCAAGGTAGTCAAAAAAAATATAAGTACGTGAGATTATGATGAATAAAGGTACGAATAGGTTTATGTGCATGAAGCACTTGCACCTAGAATCACGTTTGAGAAGGAATACATTAGAGAAGACAAATAAATCAAGGAGAAGGTGTTGATGAGATGAAGGGTAACCGTTACTACTTGTGACACCCACAAGGTTCATGGGCAGGGTATCTATCTAAAATACCAATCCACAGTTGCTAGTCATCCTATTATACAAGCTTCTATATCTAGCCATACTTCAAAAATCCTATACCACAATGGAGAATCATGCTCATGTTATGGTAGTGTTAACAGTAAGGTCATACATGTATCTTTGGCTTATGTGTTTGTGCCCCTACCGTTGCCATACTAATACTTGTCTTAGTGTCTGGTTGGCCAATTGGGGTATGGGCCTCTAAAACTCTACAATCTAGGTAATCATATCCTCTTACACTAGCATATATTTAGTGTCATTAAATTATACTTCATTAATGGGTCATAAGGACTATAGGATGCTAGGTTGTGAGGCATGCTACCCAACTTACAAGAACTCAACTAATAGTGTAATTGAACAATCGAGTGCATATACCTAGTACAAGTCACATTCCTAACCCCTATCAAGCACGAAAGAAAAGATAAGATTGACGTTGTGAAAGGATCAAGCAAGATGCAATGCAAGCAATCAAATAAGAATGCGAAACGAAATCAAGGGAGGTGATTAAATAAGTAGACGAGATCCTATACTCTAATCCTATGCGCAGGCTTGCTCGGTACAGTAACGTAACTGAGATAATATGCTCGCGACCTGCATGAGCCACCACAAAAACATGTCACGCCCCAGTCCCAAATACGTAGGACTAGGAATACGTAGCATGTCAGTCGTATGTATATGGCAACTCCAATATATGGAAACTATAGCACATACGTAAGTTGTATTATGAATGATAATTCACAAGTGGTACATATATAAGTTACAGGCACAACTAAATCTCATCCACAAGACAACATAGCAATAAATAACCAATCAACTATATAACTAAATCAAGTAAAAAATACTTAATAGAAATAATTAGTTGGGTGGATACAAATCCACTACCAAACTAGGATATGAAAAAAAAACATAATAAGTACGATATCTAACGATCAAAGAGGCTCGAAGGAAAGACCTCCTCGAAAGAAAAAGAAGTAGCAAGTCCTGGTCCGTGCTCCTGCAAATAGTCATGATCGTCTACACCTGACAAGGGACCAGGTCCTCAGAGGGACATAACAAGATACATAAAAGCAAGCAATATAAACTGTAGTAAGTAACTAAATATGCAAAGGATTTTCTAACCACCTAATGTGCAAATGCAAATTGGAAGACAACATTCGTGCGCATGAGTGGGATTTGTTGGCTTATCATCACATCCTATACATATACTGCAACACATTCGTATGCTCTAAACATCCATAACGTCCAACGACGTCAGAGGGTATCTGATATAATAATTACTAAAGTCCCATCCGGATACTAAGGCCACCGATTTGGCTATCTCATACACATAATGATTGTCTTCTCCCTCATCCCCATGGTCCTATACATGTCGCATCCACAACACAATACAGCTACTACGACGATACGGAGTCCAAGTATCGGCGTCGTAACTTTGGTTCATAGCCTATCGCAGCACAATAGCCCAACTCTACAACCAAACAAGGACAATGATTGGACCCTCATATACTACGATAATCCATGTTCTAGGACTATTAATAACTGCAAAGTCTTCTAACATGCATCTCTATTAGCAGTTATATCCTATCCGTCGCACGTCCCATACGTACCAATGGCCAGTCGAATACGCAAGTCTGTGTCCTACATGAGACTCACAACTCGTGTAAGAAATATTTCATGGCCAATATAAACATAAAGATGTCAACATGTATAGTAAAAATAATTGACAAATTACGATGCATACCGTCGTCGCACCCAAGTTTTCTTAAACGCGCAGTTTATATATATAAATAATTTATGTAATAATAAAATAAAATGCTGAAACAAACTGACAGTAGATATAGCAAGGTATCTTGCCTAGTGTCCGAGCAAAATTTAGACAATGTCCTGGCAGTGTACACGTCAAATCAATAGTAGCACAAAGAAAAGAAGATGTACGAACGTCTTCGGATACTGAAATAACATCACTAACATTCCCGGAATAAGCAAGATAGTCAAAAAATTCTACCCTTTCGTCCAATTTGGATATAGGGGCAAAATGGTAATTTCGGACCAAAGCATGATCAATATATGGGCCATTTTGCATCGAAATGCGTGTCAGGGGTAAATGTCTCTAAATTGGATAAATTATAGGTCAAATAAATCATAAACGACGATACAAACTCAACGGTATGTCCAATTTTGAATTACAGTGAGCCGATCGCAAATTCACCCTTCAAGTCAAACTGTGGGGCCCGTAAATAGGCGGCTCGGTCAAATGTCTCGGAATCGCGTAAAACTTTGGTCACAGAACCAGTATGATACCACTAATCCAATGGCGCAAGTTTCGTCGCGTTCCGACGAACGCACACAATGTAAGGTGATTATTTGCAAAATTTACGATACATGAATTTTGCACGTATACGGGTTGATTCCGACGTGCACACACGTCATAATCAACTTCCGCAAAAGCTTGCACGTCAGGATATACCATACGCTCCTTTCGGAACAATTGGTACATGACGTGGTGGTCTCGTTTGGCGGGGCACACTCCGTATCGCAAGATTTTAGTTTTGAAAAACCAAGTTTTTGGTCATTTTGGAAATAGAATAATTTAATCCATATTGCAAAGTAATAAAAATAAAAGAACAGAATTAATATTGGTCATATTGTGAAGAAGTCTTTCAATTAGATTTTAAAAATATTTAACAAGTTGGTAAAAAACTGGACATGAACAGGGGTGGTTGGATTGAATTTCTGAACTGTTTACGAACAGCTTTTTGGCCAACTTTCGGTCGATTTTTTGATCAATCCAGGACTCCAAAATTCGTTCCACTTGAAGGGATTCCTAGGGGATCAGGTTTTGAGCGTGTACGGACAAACCGCGACACAAACACGGACACATGACACAAAACATAGTTTTGAGCGTGTACGGTTAAACTTCTTAGTAGTTTTGAAATTGATTTAGGATTACCAACATGCGAAACAAACACGGACACATGACACAAACATAGTTTTAACACGGACACAGTCACAGTTAGGGGTGAGCATTATTCGGTTTAATTTGGACCGAAAATCGAACCGAAGCATTATTTGGTATTTTTCATTCAAATTAGCGACCAATTTGGTATTTTACATAGGTAAATTTTTTTATATAGTAGATTATACATAGGTACCTATATATATAATCTTACTATGCTTTTACAACCTTACTATAGATAAATTTTCTTCTATAGTGTTATGTTACATAGGTACTCATAGTATACACTAGTCCAAGTTCAAAGTATCGGTATCGAAATCGGTATCGGACCATTACTATGAGTCACCCTTGTCGATTGATTTATGTGCAATACTTGGTAACATTTTAGAATATATATATTTTATACTTTATGCATAATTTTAATTATTTCTAGTGTTGTTTTATTTGCGATATATAAGTTTTTCTCTTGCATTTTCTTTTCGCAAGTATCCTAACTAGGTACTCATAGTTCTTTATGTTTTTTCTTTTGACATGGTACGTGCATAATCATTCACATCTATAAGAAAGCAATAAGTCGATACTTCGTTAACCGATCGTGGATGTACAATCGGCGACATGAGAGTAGAATTGGTTTGATAGATGATTTCATGGCGGACGTTGAGGAATTTCTCAAATACGCCAGTAGTCAACCTTATTTCATGGATGGAGGCTCATCAAGTGTCCTTGTGTCAAATGTCATAATATACCATTCAAAGAGGTGGATCCCGTGAGGGAGCATCTCTACAAGAAGTGTTTCGTACCGAACTACAAGGAGTGGATGGCTCAAGGAGAACATTTATTTTCGCAATGATCATTCCTCCTTCAATACGGAGGTAGAAGAGTCCTCTCTCGAAGATAACTTTGAATATCGACCGTAAAACCTAGTGCGTGAGTTGGTATTTGATGTGACCGGTCCAAGTTTTGATCCGGAGGATCCTAATCCTGATGCGAAGGAATTCTAAGATATGTTCAAGAATGTCGATACTCCGTTATACCCGGGTTGTGATTCTCATTCTGTCATGTCGGTGGTGATGCGGCTGTTGAACTTAAAGTCTAATTTTAACTTGCCGCAGGAATGCTACGACCAGATAATTCAGTTTGTTAGAGAATTGTTGCCAAAAGGATCGAAGGAGTTACCTGAAAAATTTTACAAGTCGAAGATGATGATACGAAAACTCGGATTAAGCTACGAAAAGATAGATTATTGTCAAAACGGTTGCATGTTGTACTACAAGGAGAATAATGATAAAGGTAAATGTATTTTCTGTCATACGGACTGGTACAAGCCAATTCGGGGCAAAGAAAAGTTAATTGCCCGAGCAAGGTTGTGTCCCTACAAGTACATACAGTTTTTGTCGAGCACAAAGAGGCTACAGAGGATGTATATGTCCGCAAATACAACACAACACATGACATGTCATAGCAAGGAACGAAAGATGGATGAAGGAGAATTATCTAATCCTTCCGATGGAGTGGAATAGAAATATTTTGATCTGTGTCATCCTGAATTTGCTGCGGAGCCCAGAAATATTTGGTTGGGTTTATGTTCTGATGGATTCACTCCTTTCGAACAATCAGTATCTCAATACTCTTGTTGGCCGATGATTTTGACTTCTTACAATCTACCACCATGGATGTGCATGAAGATTCCTTACATGTTCTTGACACTTATCATACCCGGTCCGAAAAATCCAAAGAAGAACATCGATATCTACTTGCAGTCGTTGGTGGATGAGTTTAAACAATTGTGGCAATTCGGCGTTCGGACATATGATATATCGAAGGAGCAGAACTTTCAGATGAGAGCATCTCTCTTGTGGACCATCAACGATTTTTCAGCATATGGGATGTTATCGAGGTGGAGTACTCCTAGTACTTTGTCTTGTCCGATATGTATGAAAAAGAGTAAGGCATTCCGTCTCCATAATGGAGAAAAAGCATACTTTTTTTATTGTCACTGTCAGTTCCTTCCTGCGTCGCATCCCTGGAGAAGGAACAGAGATATTTTTAGAGATGGTAAACAGGAACTATCGCCTCCCCTGTTTAAACTGACATGAGACAGTTTGGAAAGAGGTAGATGGATTGCCGACTGTAATGGAAGATCCGATATTGGCTGATCACTTTCAAGGGTTCGGACGTAGGCATAATTGGACGAAGCAGAGTATCTTTTGGGACTTACCTTATTGGAAGGACAATCTCATAAGGCACAATCTTGATGTCACGCATATCGAAAAGAATGTATTCGATAACATCTTCAATACGGTGATGGATATCAAGAAAAAAATGAAAGACAATGTCAAAGCAAGAAATGACTTAAAAATTATTTGCAGACGTTCAGATTTGCACCTAAAATGAAGTGGCAACGGCAATTGGGTCAAGCCTCCAGAGCCATTTATATTGAGTCGGGAGGATAAATTGATAATATGCAACTAGATTTCAAAGTTGAGATTTTTTTACGGTTGCATGTCAAATCTGGCAAGATGTGTTGATCTCAACGAATGCAAGCTGACAGGGATGAAGAATCATGATTGTCATGTGTTTATGGAGAGTTTACTACATATTGCTCTGAGAGAGATGTTGCCTCATCAAGTATGGACTCCGTTGGCCGAATTATCTATATTCTTTAGAGATTTGTGTTCAAGCAAGTTAACGGTGCAACATATAATATAACTTGAGGAGAAGATTGTATTGACATTGTGTAAGTTAGAAATTGTGCTTCCCCCCGATTTTTTTGATATAATGTAGCATTTGTCGATACATCTTGCATACGAAGCACGCATTGGTGCTCCCGTCTATTATCGATGGATGTATCCATTTGAGAGGTATAAATTCTTTATACTAATAATTTCTTTATTCAAATAATTCTAAGATTCAATATATTATCTATAGGTATATACATCACCTGAAGAAGAAGGTTGCCAATAAGGCTCATGTAGAAGCTTTAATATGCGAAGCATATATCATTGAGGAGGTTTCAAACGTCTGCTCTATCTACTTTGATACTCATGTCAGAACAAATCACAATATAGCCCCAAGGAATGATGACGGTGGGGTTGATGCCCGGAATAGTATAATCAATACTATCTTCAATATGGGAGGGAAGCCTGCAAGTGCTACTAAAGTACATTGGTTGGAAGACGATGAGTTTGAAGCCGATCATCGGTATATATTGTTAAATAGTGGTATAAAAGAGATGCAAGATATTGAGAAGTAAGCGACACATCTTTCCTAGATATTTTAATTTTATATATACTTGAAAAAGAATTTCTCTAACTGTTCTCATTATTATCACAATACTTCTAGAGATGAGGTAAAAAAGTAGAGACCTAATATTAATGAAGATGATCTTGCTAGAGAGGTTGATAGAAAATTTCTATCGTGGTTCCATAATTATGTACTGGTCCGAAACATTAAGCATTCTAAATTTAGCTTTCAGACCAATCTTTGTCTAATGTCTATATGATACGTGATGTTTCAGGTTTTTCATCCTTGTATAGACTTACAGAACAAACGACTTCGAGCATTAGCTATCGGACCAAGCAAGAGGGCAAAGTGTTGGAATAGATACACCATCAATGGCTTCAAATTTAGAACCACTGATAAGTCTATTAATCAATCATTTGTCGATGAGGAGGCTAATTATACAAATAATTCTTAAGTATGCATGAGAGGTTCAATCTACGATGATCCAGAATTCGACTATTATGGTGTACTAAGAGATGTCGTGGAGCTGGATTACTCTTATGAGACAAAAATTGTACTGTTTAAATGTGATTGGTTCGACACAACACCCAAGCAATGATGGAAAATTAAAACAGTTTGGGTTTGTTGATATAAAATATGGAAAAAGATATATAGGTTTTGAACCATTTGTGTTGGCTAGTCAAACGGTTCAAGTATATTATACGAGTTATCCTATTCGACGACGCAATAATAAAGATTGGTGGGCTGTATGCAAAACTAAAGCTCGAAACACTTATAATGTTGGGGATTTAGCATACCAAGAGGATGAGGTGGTCATGCCTCAACTTGCATATATGAGTTTGGCTGGTGTTGATGGTATGGAGGTTGACGTTACCGTAGAGGATGATAGAGTTGATGGAGAGATTGAGATAGAAGATTTACTTCATATAGAGGAGAACTCTGATATGGAGGTATCGAGCGAGGAACAAGAATTAGAAGATAAAGGTGATAGTGATAGTGATAGTAGAAGTGAAAATGAAAATGAAGAAGTAGAAGATGAAGACGATTCGAAAAATGATTAAGAAGACGATAACGATTAGGAAGATGAAGAAGATTAGTACGTACATACATATGCATTAGTTTAGATATTTATTTAATTATTTTATGACACAATTATTATCTATTTCATCATCACACTAGTATTTACTTATTTTACCACACCATTACTTTATGATTATCTATTTGATGACACCATTTTTTTATTTGCTGCAGATTTATCTATAGTATCGCGGGACAAGGACGAGGACGAGAAAGAGGACGACGACAAGTTCAGAAAGGATCATCTTCTCAGCATCCTCAGTCTACTATGCATGTTACCCCAGATTCTCGCACACGACCTGATGACGAGTTCATAGATGCGGCGGATGGTTTATCCCCGCCATATACTCGTTCTTCAGTAGGAGGAGCTACTCCATCTCCCGGATTGCCATTAGCTGCTACCCCTTCTTTTACTCTAGCCACTACAGCGGCACTACTACACCGGCTACTCCACCAGTTGCTCCCACATGAACAAATCCATTTCCAAGCCTTCTTGTGGACAACTGAGTATATGTCCGCCGTCCAGGATTTGCAGACCCCCTACTCTACCAGAGCGGCCAGCCAATATACGTCGTCCCGAGCTATGGGCCGATGGAGCGACGTAAGCATTTATTTGCCAATTCACACATTTATTTTGTATTTTTTATTCTAATTGTATATTGTCTACTTATTTCATATTCTTCCTGATCAAGGCTGGGAATGATCTGAGGGAGATCATGCGGGGCTACTTTGATGGCTCTTATATCAACTTCAGTGACACCCCACTCGATCGACGATTCGTTTGGCTGGAGAAGTTTGGGGTATGTATATGAATTTTATTTATAATAATATATAATCTTTTTTATTACAATGATAACAAATATTTTTCTAATTTGCAAAGGTTGTACTGGTGGCCGGATCATAGAGATAGTGATTTTTGGAAGTGCTACAAAACCGTCGCCAGCAAGAGATTAAGAGATATGATCAATGATCATAAGGCACTAGCGTTACTTGAACCGGATCACCGCAAGGAGTGGTTGTAGGCGGAGTATTGGGAGGAGATGAAGAAGAAGAAGATGGACACTCCGGCCTACAAGGCCAAGTGCGAGAAGGCGAAGGATGTCCATGCTAAGGGTGGTCTCCATACTGGTGGATCCATTCCGATCGTCGAGCATTTTCGACGGATGATTTGTATTAAAAAATTTCGCTAGATCATTTTTTTTGTAATTCTATTTTATTTAGTTTTTGCTTATTTATTAATTGCTTAATTTTTACAGTGCAACGAGGCTGCCAGAGTCGGCGAAGACCCCAAGACCGTCGACTTCCCAGCAATCTTCCAGCGGACCCACAAAAGAAAGAAGGATGAGAATCTCATAGATGAGCGGGCCGCCAAAGCATATGTAAGTTATCTTTATAAAATTTTGTCAATTTAATTAGATTATTTTTATAATTTAATTAGATTCTAGATTTCTAGGTCAAAACAGTCGAGCTAGGTCAAACAGTCAAACTATAACATTTTCTAGTTTCTAGGTAGTTTTTTTATCCATTCTAATGGTTTATGAAGTTATATTAGGTTTTATTAAGATTGTAAAAGCATATAAAAGAGGAAAACTTATCTATCGCATGTAAATTAATCGACAAGGGTGATTACCATTTCATTCAATTTCAAAAATACTAAGAACAATATTGTAAATACTTAAAATTATGCACCTTGGTTAATATCCTATTTTAAGAAACAACATTGTAAATACTTAAAATTACAATTTCATTCAATCTACTTTAAACCACATAGGAATGGTCCGATACCGATTCTGATTCCGATACTTTAAACCTTGGTTAATATCCTATTTTAAGATTCATGAAAATTAAATATAGCAAATATAACTCAAATTATATACATATACTATGATATCTAGTATCTAATATGATACTCTAACCAAAATCAAATATAACACATATAACTCTAAAATCCTTAAATCTAAACATATTTATATAAATAAATATAGGAGACGTATGAGACGTTAGAGGGGGGCGTTGAGAGCAGTACGCTGACTGAGAGAAACGATCGGTGGGTACAAGCTGTCGGGAGAGAAAATGCGACAGCGTGTAGGGTACCAGATCGTTGGCATCCCAGTCGTCGGTTCTTTCCAGAGCTCCTCCGATGGCCTACTCCAGCTCCATCAGTGCCCCGCTCCGACGTTCCTTCTGGTGCGATATCTCTGGAGCAGCTCACGACGACTGTGCATGAGCTACATGGGCTTGTCCGACAGTTGATAGACACTCGTGATGCTGCAGCACCTGCTCCTCCGACGGCTACTACGTTGGGTCCTCCAGCTACTCCAACGGCTCCAACTCCTCTGATGGCATCGATGGGTCATCCAGCTCCTTTGACGGCTCCTGCCACTGCTCCATTTGTCGTTGCTCCTGATGATCTACAAGATATCATCGCTATGGTTGTGGCGCAGTACATGGCTAGCCGACAGCCGCCTCCTCCGTCTCCACCGTCGACTTGATGGATTTTTTGAGTTTGTGGGATATTTTTTAGTTGATTGTATTTTTTTGACTTGATCATATTTATTTGACTTTGTGGGATTGTATAACAGTTATTTCTACATGTTTGGATTACTCTACTTTATTATTTTATTGTATATATAACATTTTTACATGTTTGTATGAGTTTTATTAGTTTGTGTGAAATTTACTTGGATGAAATTTAATTTTGTGGAAATTGGTGAATGTATAACAGGTATATGCTCAGCAGAAATTGATTTCTGAGAAAAATATTAACTTTAGCGATGGACTGGCGTCCTAATAGCGACGAAAAATTTGGAAAATCTCAGGTCTATCCGGGACTAAAACGTCTAATACACACAAATGTACCAAATATGTATCAGAGTCCGTCGCTAACATCCTCGTTAATCCATCACTGAGAGTGACGACTTAGCGACGGATTAGCGACGAACTCTGTGAGCCCTGAATGTGCAAAACCTTCTGAAAATTTTGGCAAATTTTGGGCTAACATAATACGTCACTATTTTATCGGTAAGTAATCAGAGAGTTTAGCGACAAAAATTATACGTCACTGATATGTTGTTGTATTTATGTCGCTCAATCCGTCGCAATACGTCGCTTTATTGACGGATTAGCGACAAAATTTTCGTAGCGACATTAATTTTTTCGACGAAACATTTCCGTCGCTAATCAGTCGCTAATCAGTCGCTAAATGCAAATAGCGACGAAAATATGCATTTTAGCGATGGATAATTCCATTGCTAAAACAGTGTATTTTGTAGTATAAACTGAAAGTTTTCGAATCACCAAATGCTAGTACATCAGCACAGCTAACGCGCTAGGACTTCTTGCTAGCGTCGCTCTCGGGCAGAAACGATCCTTGTCGCCCCAATTGATCGTTCGAGAACTAACCTTGTGCACAAGTTGGCCAATGATCATGCAAATGTGTAAACATATAGATTCTACACAATGCATGGTGTAAACTCTTGAAAAGAAACATATGGCATATCTCTAGCTTACACTTTCTCGAGCTATCGCTCGCAAAACTATATCCACTCCAGGGACTATCTATGCAGCTCCTAGTCTAGGGATACTGTCTTGGTGATCCATCGGTCCCGAAATCTTTTCATGTTCTATCTTTGACCCAGAAATGACTAATTATAGTCTTTCTGTATAAAGTAGCAATTCTATGTTCTAGATGATAACTCTAAATATTGTGTTATAGTCTATGTGATAAGGTGTGTCAACAATATGAAATCTACTTATGTGGCAACAAGATAGATAATCTAAGTGACAGCATCAGAAACTCAACTTTACACAAGTCTAAGCAGAAGCATATAGTATATGTCGAAGTAGTACTGCAAATTTCTATCTATTTTATCAAGTTATATTCCATGTTCTAGCAGCAGGATACAGAGTGAGATTACTCTCTTATCTATGTTGGTTCGTCTCTTTTATTGACCAGATAGGGGTGCTTAAATCGATTCTAGATCGATTTAAGACCATCAGAGATCGTTTTAACGATCGACCATAACCATTGTGTGTGTCATGACACACACGCATGTGTTCTTTATATCAAGTTATATTCCATGTGCTAGCGCGCAAGGCGTGCCTGTTCTTAAACCGCACGCACGTGCGGGTGTTCTTTAGCCGCGCACAAGCGCATACGCGTTCTTTAAACGCACGAGCGCCCAGGCGAGTGCGTCTGTTCTTTAACCGCGCGCGCATGCGCACATGTTCTTTAACCGCGCGCGCTTGTAAGCGCCCGCCCGTACTGTAGCTACACGTGGGACGAGGGCCTGCTCTCCCTCCCTCCCTCCATGGGTAGTATACACACACGCGAGAGGAGGGAGAGCAGTCAAGTGAATGAGCTCTCGCCTAGCCTCCGAAATATATACTACCCACATCGGTCGGTCGGTCGGTCGATTGGCGTGACTTCATTAATTACCCACAGCATGAGTAACCAATGAGTCGGATGTTTGGGATTCAAGAACCCACCTTGAACCTCACTAGAGCCTGGGCGGTCGGGGAGGTTCTCCGCAATATCCCTTTCGGGTACAGAGTTAGCGACTTAAACCTCCGCAATATCCCTTTCGGGTGCAGATTTTTTGTTCGGTGCCTTTGGAGCTACCGACCGGTTTAGTATTAAAGTCGTTCCCGCTAGGCGGGAATCACCCTCGCCAGCGCTCCCGCGGAACGATCGCTTGACCCATCCGGGCGTGATGCCGCATGAGCGTGAACCGCGCCCGTCCAAGGCCGTGATTCATTGGATGGCGGTAAGAGTTCTAAGCCACAGAGTCGCACAGATTGTCCGAGTGCAGCGGAGTCATGAACGCATAGCGATTCGGTAACAAGTTCTCTGAGTTGACAAATATAGCGGAAGCATTGAAACACAAGTTGAAGTAAAGCAAGCTCTTTTATTGATATGAACATGTGTTACAGGCGGCGTATAGCCGAGATTACAAGTCGCTCAAGCCTCTCTCTCTGAAACATAAAATCATGCCAAGTGGCTACAATTGTGGAATGATTGTAGGGACGATGTTCAGGCGATGTTCACAACTTATGTCTTGTATATGTGCTTCAGTTCCGGATGCACCGTTGCTTCGGAGTGATGTCCACGTCTTAGCACGCACGTTGGAGGCATCCGCACCGAACGAGGTTCTCCCGCACCCTGCATACAAACTGGTGGATTATCAGTACATTGAATGCACTGGTGGGGAAGCTACTCGCCCGCTCGACAAATCCAAACACGTAATACAGGTTCCGTGCACAACTATTAAGTTGTCTTTCTAGTTGCCTTAGGATCAGTTTCATGCAAACATTGAATAGCCTAACGTGTCGGACAGTGCGCCGTGCGATGTTTGAGGAAACACGGCGAGACTTACCAACTTACCATCTCCTTCCCTGTCCAAGGCAAACATTGAGGCAAACAGTGTTAATTCAAGCACGGGCAAGTATAAGCATTCAGGAGGCAAGCATATGCAAATACGAGGGTCGTTTTAACAGGATCGTTCAGGTGTTTAGTTGTTCTTGATGCGATGCAGTGACTCGCACGCGGATAGCCGCTAAGCGATGATGACTTATCTATATGAACACGGTCGCTGGCAAAGCCATTATGGACGTAGCCGAGGACAAGGATAGCATGCAACGAGAGTACACGATGCGCTGCAAGCTACCCAGTCCCGAACACGACGACTACACACGAGCTCCATCCGGACCGGATCGGCCCCAGTGCCCCGGTGACCGTCCGTGGAACTAGTCCGCGACATGCATAATTGGGGTCTTCCAATTATCACGAGATACACGAGAACACGAGAACACGCGTGCACTAGAACAAGAGAACACGAGAACACGAGTGCACGGGAACACGAGTACACGGGATACTTGAATCATGATTCTGTACAGTGAATAACTTGCTTTGATGCATTCCCCTGGTTCGGGGCTGCCAGGTGACCTAACGGTCCCGGATACTTGCAGGGTCAAACATGCACGGAACGACTACTTAGTAGTCTCCCGGAGTTGGATGAAAACAAGGCAACATTCAAGCAGACAAGCATGCGTTTCTAAGGAACATAAGCAGGCACGTTTGCTCGGACCCGAAGGTAAGCCGAGAGTTGAAACCGTTAAGGGACTTAGCATGCGAGGGTCCGAATATAAGCAGTATTTCAATTTCCATGTTCTAGCAAGCAATACAAGTTGGGATTATTCCCTTAGCTAGGTGCGTTGGATTTATTAGCATGCAGGGGGTGATCACCTAGCAACTAGCATAAATATTCCAGATTTTATGTGTGCTGGCTAAGCAAAGACAAGTTCACCGTAGCCACCCACCTTAGCGATGATTCGCCTCGGTAGAGCGATACGTCAAGCTAGCCTCTGAAAGTCCAAGCCGGATTCCTGTAGGGACAAGTCTGGATATCCTTTGCTTCTCTTTGAGGCAAGGCGGGTCGGGAAAGTTGTACTATTGCCGTTTGAGTCGGCAGCCCGCTTGAACGGAACGGGGTGTTACATCCTACCCAACTCAGAAAAAGTCTCGTCCTCGAGACTTACTGAGGACAAGCAGTAATCTAGGGTTGAGGCAAATCCTAGACAAGTCGTTGTACTTGCTCATTTGGATATTCACTTGCACAAGCGTCGAAATCAGCATATCGCTTAGACTGGATCGTGCGCACTTTCGAAGTGCACTTCTAGCGTGAACACGTCAACCAGCTTAGTGATAGCGAAGTCTCAGCACTCGAGTTTCACCTTTTCCTAAGTCTTGGATGGTGCACTAGTTCAAGGCGTCCCTCGAATAGATGCATTCAACCAAACTTAGAGTTAGTGAAAATCGGACAAGCTACTAGCGATACTCTCAAGGGTTCGCACAGGTTGGCACAAAGGCCACTCGCAGCATACAGCATACAACCAGACAAGCAAGCATATCATTCAAAACGCATTTTGAAAGTATTTAGACTTATTGTTGGAACATCCCATCGAGGCATTGAGAGAGAGCGTGCACATAACCCACGAACGAGCTTTCAAAACAAAGATATCGAATCGAAGTCCAAAGGCGTAGAAGCCAGGCTCTGATACCAACATGTCACGCCCCGATCTCCCGCAGGCAAATCGGCCGTTCCCGCTAGGCGGGAATCACCCTCGCCAGCGCTCCCGCGGAACGATCGCTTGACCCATCCGGGCGTGATGCCGCACGAGCGTGAACCGCGCCCGTGCAAGGCCATGATTCAATGGATGGCGGTAAGAGTTCTAAGCCACAGAGTCGCACAGATTGTCCGAGTGCAGCGGAGTCATGAACGCATAGCGATTCGGTAACAAGTTCTCTGAGTTGACAAATATAGCGGAAGCATTGAAACACAAGTTGAAGTAAAGCAAGCTCTTTTATTGATATGAACATGTGTTACAGGCGGCGTATAGCCGAGATTACAAGTCGCTCAAGCCTCTCTCTCTGAAACATAAAATCATGCCAAGTGGCTACAATTGTGGAATGATTGTAGGGACGATGTTCAGGCGATGTTCACAACTTATGTCTTGTATATGTGCTTCAGTTCCGGACGCACCGTTGCTTCGGAGTGATGTCCACGCCTTAGCACGCACGTTGGAGGCATCCGCACCGAACGAGGTTCTCCCGCACCCTGCATACAAACTGGTGGATTATCAGTACATTGAATGCACTGGTGGGGAAGCTACTCGCCCGCTCGACAAATCCAAACACGTAATACAGGTTCCGTGCACAACTATTAAGTTGTCTTTCTAGTTGCCTTAGGATCAGTTTCATGCAAACATTGAATAGCCTAACGTGTCGGGCAGTGCGCCTTGCGATGTTTGAGGAAACACGGCGAGACTTACCAACTTACCATCTCCTTCCCTGTCCAAGGCAAACATTGAGGCAAACAGTGTTAATTCAAGCACGGGCAAGTATAAGCATTCAGGAGGCAAGCATATGCAAACACGAGGGTCGTTTTAACAGGATCGTTCAGGTGTTTAGTTGTTCTTGATGCGATGCAGTGACTCGCACGCGGATAGCCGCTAAGCGAGGATGACTTATCTATATGAACACGGTCGCTGGCAAAGCCATTATGGACGTAGCCGAGGACAAGGATAGCATGCTACGAGAGTACACGATGCGCTGCAAGCTACCCAGTCCCGAACACGACGACTACACACGAGCTCCATCCGGACCGGATCGGCCCCAGTGCCCCGGTGACCGTCCGTGGAACTAGTCCGCAACATGCATAATTGGGGTCTTCCAATTATCACGAGATACACGAGAACACGAGAACACGCGTGCACTAGAACAAGAGAACACGAGAACACGAGTGCACGGGAACACGAGTACACGAGTACACGGGATACTTGAATCATGATTCTGTACAGTGAATAACTTGCTTTGATGCATTCCCCTGGTTCGGGGCTGCAAGGTGACCTGACGATCCCGGATACTTGCAGGGTCAAACATGCACGGAACGACTACTTAGTAGTCTCCCGGAGTTGGATGAAAACAAGGCAACATTCAAGCAGACAAGCATGCGTTTCTAAGGAACATAAGCAGGCACGTTTGCTCGGACCCGAAGGTAAGCCGAGAGTTGAAACCGTTAAGGGACTTAGCATGCGAGGGTCCGAATATAAGCAGTATTTCAATTTCCATGTTCTAGCAAGCAATACAAGTTGGGATTATTCCCTTAGCTAGGTGCGTTGGATTTATTAGCATGCAGGGGGTGATCACCTAGCAACTAGCATAAATATTCTAGATTTTATGTGTGCTGGCTAAGCAAAGACAAGTTCACCGTAGCCACCCACCTTAGCGATGATTCGCCTCGGTAGAGCGATACGTCAAGCTAGCCTCTGAAAGTCCAAGCCGGATTCCTGTAGGGACAAGTCTGGATATCCTTTGCTTCTCTTTGAGGCAAGGCGGGTCGGGACAGTTGCACTATTGCCGTTTGAGTCGGCAGCCCGCTTGAACGGAACGGGGTGTTACATCCTACCCAACTCAGAAAAAGTCTCGTCCTCGAGACTTACTGAGGACAAGCAGTAATCTAGGGTTGAGGCAAATCCTAGACAAGTCGTTGTACTTGTTCATTTGGATATTCACTTGCACAAGCGTCAAAATCAGCATATCGCTTAGACTGGATCGTGCACACTTTCGAAGTGCACTTCTAGCGTGAACACGTCAACCAGCTTAGTGATAGCGAAGTCTCAGCACTCGAGTTTCACCTTTTCCTAAGTCTTGGATGGTGCACTAGTTCAAGGCGTCCCTCGAATAGATGCATTCAACCAAACTTAGAGTTAGTAAAAATCGGACAAGCTACTAGCGATACTCTCAAGGGTTCGCACAGGTTGGCACAAAGGCCACTCGCAGCATACAGCATACAACCAGACAAGCAAGCATATCATTCAAAACGCATTTTGAAAGTATTTAGACTTATTGTTGGAACATCCCATCGAGGCATTGAGAGAGAGCGTGCACATAACCCACGAACGAGCTTTCAAAACAAAGATATCGAATCGAAGTCCAAAGGCGTAGAAGCCAGGCTCTGATACCAACATGTCACGCCCCGATCTCCCGCAGGCAAATCGGCCGTTCCCGCTAGGCGGGAATCACCCTCGCCAGCGCCCCCGCGGAACGATCGCTTGACCCATCCGGGCGTGATGCCGCACGAGCGTGAACCGCGCCCGTGCAAGGCCGTGATTCATTGGATGGCGGTAAGAGTTCTAAGCCACAGAGTCGCACAGATTGTCCGAGTGCAGCGGAGTCATGAACGCATAGCGATTCGGTAACAAGTTCTCTGAGTTGACAAATATAGCGGAAGCATTGAAACACAAGTTGAAGTAAAGCAAGCTCTTTTATTGATATGAACATGTGTTACAGGCGGCGTATAGCCGAGATTACAAGTCGCTCAAGCCTCTCTCTCTGAAACATAAAATCATGCCAAGTGGCTACAATTGTGGAATGATTGTAGGGACGATGTTCAGGCGATGTTCACAACTTATGTCTTGTATATGTGCTTCAGTTCCGGACGCACCGTTGCTTCGGAGTGATGTCCACGCCTTAGCACGCACGTTGGAGGCATCCGCACCGAACGAGGTTCTCCCGCACCCTGCATACAAACTGGTGGATTATCAGTACATTGAATGCACTGGTGGGGAAGCTACTCGCCCGCTCGACAAATCCAAACACGTAATACAGGTTCCGTGCACAACTATTAAGTTGTCTTTCTAGTTGCCTTAGGATCAGTTTCATGCAAACATTGAATAGCCTAACGTGTCGGACAGTGCGCCGTGCGATGTTTGAGGAAACACGGCGAGACTTACCAACTTACCATCTCCTTCCCTGTCCAAGGCAAACATTGAGGCAAACAGTGTTAATTCAAGCACGGGCAAGTATAAGCATTCAGGAGGCAAGCATATGCAAACACGAGGGTCGTTTTAACAGGATCGTTCAGGTGTTTAGTTGTTCTTGATGCGATGCAGTGACTCGCACGCGGATAGCCGCTAAGCGAGGATGACTTATCTATATGAACACGGTCGCTGGCAAAGCCATTATGGACGTAGCCGAGGACAAGGATAGCATGCTACGAGAGTACACGATGCGCTGCAAGCTACCCAGTCCCGAACACGACGACTACACACGAGCTCCATCCGGACCGGATCGGCCCCAGTGCCCCGGTGACCGTCCGTGGAACTAGTCCGCGACATGCATAATTAGGGTCTTCCAATTATCACGAGATACACGAGAACACGAGAACACGCGTGCACTAGAACAAGAGAACACGAGAACACGAGTGCACGGGAACACGAGTATACGGGATACTTGAATCATGATTCTGTACAGTGAATAACTTGCTTTGATGCATTCCCCTGGTTCGGGGCTGCCAGGTGACCTAACGGTCCCGGATACTTGCAGGGTCAAACATGCACGGAACGACTACTTAGTAGTCTCCCGGAGTTGGATGAAAACAAGGCAACATTCAAGCAGACAAGCATGCGTTTCTAAGGAACATAAGCAGGCACGTTTGCTCGGACCCGAAGGTAAGCCGAGAGTTGAAACCGTTAAGGGACTTAGCATGCGAGGGTCCGAATATAAGCAGTATTTCAATTTCCATGTTCTAGCAAGCAATACAAGTTGGGATTATTCCCTTAGCTAGGTGCGTTGGATTTATTAGCATGCAGGGGGTGATCACCTAGCAACTAGCATAAATATTCCAGATTTTATGTGTGCTGGCTAAGCAAAGACAAGTTCACCGTAGCCACCCACCTTAGCGATGATTCGCCTCGGTAGAGCGATACGTCAAGCTAGCCTCTGAAAGTCCAAGCCGGATTCCTGTAGGGACAAGTCTGGATATCCTTTGCTTCTCTTTGAGGCAAGGCGGGTCGGGACAGTTGCACTATTGCCGTTTGAGTCGGCAGCCCGCTTGAACGGAACGGGGTGTTATATCCTACCCAACTCAGAAAAAGTCTCGTCCTCGAGACTTACTAAGGACAAGCAGTAATCTAGGGTTGAGGCAAATCCTAGACAAGTCGTTGTACTTGTTCATTTAGATATTCACTTGCACAAGCGTCGAAATCAGCATATCGCTTAGACTGGATCGTGCGCACTTTCGAAGTGCACTTCTAGCGTGAACACGTCAACCAGCTTAGTGATAGCGAAGTCTCAGCACTCGAGTTTCACCTTTTCCTAAGTCTTGGATGGTGCACTAGTTCAAGGCGTCCCTCGAATAGATGCATTCAACCAAACTTAGAGTTAGTGAAAATCGGACAAGCTACTAGCGATACTCTCAAGGGTTCGCACAGGTTGGCACAAAGGCCACTCGCAGCATACAGCATACAACCAGACAAGCAAGCATATCATTCAAAACGCATTTTGAAAGTATTTAGACTTATTGTTGGAACATCCCATCGAGGCATTGAGAGAGAGCGTGCACATAACCCACGAACGAGCTTTCAAAACAAAGATATCGAATCGAAGTCCAAAGGCGTAGAAGCCAGGCTCTGATACCAACATGTCACGCCCCGATCTCCCGCAGGCAAATCGGCCGTTCCCGCTAGGCGGGAATCACCCTCGCCAGCGCTCCCGCGGAACGATCGCTTGACCCATCCGGGCGTGATGCCGCACGAGCGTGAACCGCGCCCGTGCAAGGCCGTGATTCATTGGATGGCGGTAAGAGTTCTAAGCCACAGAGTCGCACAGATTGTCCGAGTGCAGCGGAGTCATGAACGCATAGCGATTCGGTAACAAGTTCTCTGAGTTGACAAATATAGCGGAAGCGTTGAAACACAAGTTGAAGTAAAGCAAGCTCTTTTATTGATATGAACATGTGTTACAGGCGGCGTATAGCCGAGATTACAAGTCGCTCAAGCCTCTCTCTCTGAAACATAAAATCATGCCAAGTGGCTACAATTGTGGAATGATTGTAGGGACGATGTTCAGGCGATGTTCACAACTTATGTCTTGTATATGTGCTTCAGTTCCGGACGCACCGTTGCTTCGGAGTGATGTCCACGCCTTAGCACGCACGTTGGAGGCATCCGCACCGAACGAGGTTCTCCCGCACCCTGCATACAAACTGGTGGATTATCAGTACATTGAATGCACTGGTGGGGAAGCTACTCGCCCGCTCGACAAATCCAAACACGTAATACAGGTTCCGTGCACAACTATTAAGTTGTCTTTCTAGTTGCCTTAGGATCAGTTTCATGCAAACATTGAATAGCCTAACGTGTCGGACAGTGCGCCGTGCGATGTTTGAGGAAACACGGTGAGACTTACCAACTTACCATCTCCTTCCCTGTCCAAGGCAAACATTGAGGCAAACAGTGTTAATTCAAGCACGGGCAAGTATAAGCATTCAGGAGGCAAGCATATGCAAACACGAGGGTCGTTTTAACAGGATCGTTCAGGTGTTTAGTTGTTCTTGATGCGATGCAGTGACTCGCACGCAGATAGCCGCTAAGCGAGGATGACTTATCTATATGAACACGGTCGCTGGCAAAGCCATTATGGACGTAGCCGAGGACAAGGATAGCATGCTACGAGAGTACACGATGCGCTGCAAGCTACCCAGTCCCGAACACGACGACTACACACGAGCTCCATCCGGACCGGATCGGCCCCAGTGCCCCGGTGACCGTCCGTGGAACTAGTCCGCGACATGCATAATTGGGGTCTTCCAATTATCACGAGATACACGAGAACACGAGAACACGCGTGCACTAGAACAAGAGAACACGAGAACACGAGTGCACGGGAACACGAGTACACGGGATACTTGAATCATGATTCTGTACAGTGAATAACTTGCTTTGATGCATTCCCCTGGTTCGGGGCTGCCAGGTGACCTAACGGTCCCGGATACTTGCAGGGTCAAACATGCACGGAACGACTACTTAGTAGTCTCCCGGAGTTGGATGAAAACAAGGCAACATTCAAGCAGACAAGCATGCGTTTCTAAGGAACATAAGCAGGCACGTTTGCTCGGACCCGAAGGTAAGCCGAGAGTTGAAACCGTTAAGGGACTTAGCATGCGAGGGTCCGAATATAAGCAGTATTTTAATTTCCATGTTCTAGCAAGCAATACAAGTTGGGATTATTCCCTTAGCTAGGTGCGTTGGATTTATTAGCATGCAGGGGGTGATCACCTAGCAACTAGCATAAATATTCCAGATTTTATGTGTGCTGGCTAAGCAAAGACAAGTTCACCGTAGCCACCCACCTTAGCGATGATTCGCCTCGGTAGAGCGATACGTCAAGCTAGCCTCTGAAAGTCCAAGCCGGATTCCTGTAGGGACAAGTCTGGATATCCTTTGCTTCTCTTTGAGGCAAGGCGGGTCGGGACAGTTGCACTATTGCCGTTTGAGTCGGCAGCCCGCTTGAACGGAACGGGGTGTTACATCCTACCCAACTCAGAAAAAGTCTCGTCCTCGAGACTTACTGAGGACAAGCAGTAATCTAGGGTTGAGGCAAATCCTAGACAAGTCGTTGTACTTGTTCATTTGGATATTCACTTGCACAAGCGTCGAAATCAGCATATCGCTTAGACTGGATCGTGCGCACTTTCGAAGTGCACTTCTAGCGTGAACACGTCAACCAGCTTAGTGATAGCGAAGTCTCAGCACTCGAGTTTCACCTTTTCCTAAGTCTTGGATGGTGCACTAGTTCAAGGCGTCCCTCGAATAGATGCATTCAACCAAACTTAGAGTTAGTGAAAATCGGACAAGCTACTAGCGATACTCTCAAGGGTTCGCACAGGTTGGCACAAAGGCCACTCGCAGCATACAGCATACAACCAGACAAGCAAGCATATCATTCAAAACGCATTTTGAAAGTATTTAGACTTATTGTTGGAACATCCCATCGAGGCATTGAGAGAGAGCGTGCACATAACCCACGAACGAGCTTTCAAAACAAAGATATCGAATCGAAGTCCAAAGGCGTAGAAGCCAGGCTCTGATACCAACATGTCACGCCCCGATCTCCCGCAGGCAAATCGGCCGTTCCCGCTAGGCGGGAATCACCCTCGCCAGCGCTCCCGCGGAACGATCGCTTGACCCATCCGGGCGTGATACCGCACGAGCGTGAACCGCGCCCGTGCAAGGCCGTGATTCATTGGATGGCGGTAAGAGTTCTAAGCCACAGAGTCGCACAGATTGTCCGAGTGCAGCGGAGTCATGAACGCATAGCGATTCGGTAACAAGTTCTCTGAGTTGACAAATATAGCGGAAGCATTGAAACACAAGTTGAAGTAAAGCAAGCTCTTTTATTGATATGAACATGTGTTACAGGCGGCGTATAGCCGAGATTACAAGTCGCTCAAGCCTCTCTCTCTGAAACATAAAATCATGCCAAGTGGCTACAATTGTGGAATGATTGTAGGGACGATGTTCAGGCGATGTTCACAACTTATGTCTTGTATATGTGCTTCAGTTCCGGACGCACCGTTGCTTCGGAGTGATGTCCACGCCTTAGCACGCACGTTGGAGGCATCCGCACCGAACGAGGTTCTCCCGCACCCTGCATACAAACTGGTGGATTATCAGTACATTGAATGCACTGGTGGGGAAGCTACTCGCCCGCTCGACAAATCCAAACACGTAATACAGGTTCCGTGCACAACTATTAAGTTGTCTTTCTAGTTGCCTTAGGATCAGTTTCATGCAAACATTGAATAGCCTAACGTGTCGGACAGTGCGCCGTGCGATGTTTGAGGAAACACGGCGAGACTTACCAACTTACCATCTCCTTCCCTGTCCAAGGCAAACATTGAGGCAAACAGTGTTAATTCAAGCACGGGCAAGTATAAGCATTCAGGAGGCAAGCATATGCAAACACGAGGGTCGTTTTAACAGGATCGTTCAGGTGTTTAGTTGTTCTTGATGCGATGCAGTGACTCACACGCGGATAGCCGCTAAGCGAGGATGACTTATCTATATGAACACGGTCGCTGGCAAAGCCATTATGGACGTAGCCGAGGACAAGGATAGCATGCTACGAGAGTACACGATGCGCTGCAAGCTACCCAGTCCCGAACACGACGACTACACACGAGCTCCATCCGGACCGGATCGGCCCCAGTGCCCCGGTGACCGTCCGTGGAACTAGTCCGCGACATGCATAATTGGGGTCTTCCAATTATCACGAGATACACGAGAACACGAGAACACGCGTGCACTAGAACAAGAGAACACGAGAACACGAGTGCACGGGAACACGAGTACACGGGATACTTGAATCATGATTCTGTACAGTGAATAACTTGCTTTGATGCATTCCCCTGGTTCGGGGCTGCCAGGTGACCTAACGGTCCCGGATACTTGCAGGGTCAAACATGCACGGAACGACTACTTAGTAGTCTCCCGGAGTTGGATGAAAACAAGACAACATTCAAGCAGACAAGCATGCGTTTCTAAGGAACATAAGCAGGCACGTTTGCTCGGACCCGAAGGTAAGCCGAGAGTTGAAACCGTTAAGGGACTTAGCATGCGAGGGTCCGAATATAAGCAGTATTTCAATTTCCATGTTCTAGCAAGCAATACAAGTTGGGATTATTCCCTTAGCTAGGTGCGTTGAATTTATTAGCATGCAGGGGGTGATCACCTAGCAACTAGCATAAATATTCCAGATTTTATGTGTGCTGGCTAAGCAAAGACAAGTTCACCGTAGCCACCCACCTTAGCGATGATTCGCCTCGGTAGAGCGATACGTCAAGCTAGCCTCTGAAAGTCCAAGCCGGATTCCTGTAGGGACAAGTCTGGATATCCTTTGCTTCTCTTTGAGGCAAGGCGGGTCGGGACAGTTGTACTATTGTCGTTTGAGTCGGCAGCCCGCTTGAACGGAACGGGGTGTTACAATAGTTGGCTATCATCGCATCAATCGAGTAAGCAGCGGAAAGGGACTTGTTGCAATGCAATACATTTAGCCAACTGAGCGTTCGGGACAATCGAGGCAACTTGGGTTTCCTTTAGCAAAGGCACACGTTCGTTCCATACATTATGCCCCCTTATACGATAGCATTCTCGGGGCAACAATCGAAACCCGGATTCCGGGTCTTCGGGACTGTGCCACGCCTATCGCTCCCTCGGACGATCCAGTACCTGCGAACAAGTAAACTGTTGGTGGGTCAGCACTTTATACAAGTACTGGTGAGATAAAACAACTGAACAGAAACAAGCATTCACTCAAACAAGCACTAAGTAATCATGTTATAAAATATTACATTACTAGTGATCTTTCTAGTTTTACCTAGGTTCGTTTCATGCAGTTCTAGCAGAGTCATATTACATTGTTTTTGGAAACATGTTTGGAAACAGAGTTTCATATTGAATATGCAAGCAAGCAAACCGTTCATGTTCCAGGGTGTGCGCAACGTGTCTCGTGCGACTCGAGGGTCTGATGCAAGGCTAGACACACAATGCACAATCTTAGAGGCAGTCATCTATCCAAGCCAACACAATGACTTAGCTATATGCAGGACGGTCACCGAGTATCTCAGGATCGGCAGCTGGTGGAACAGCATACCAATGACTCATTTCTCTGATGCTAATAGCAGCTGTGACCCATGGTGGCATGGACGCATGCAGTTCAGCTCTCCACCAGAAGCCATTGTCCGACCGCGTGCGAATGCATGGAACACTATCAAATAAACTCTAGTATGCAGACGAGACGAACCATCAGAACAGTTATCGTTGTTGCGGGGCAATCCGACTTATCACTTGAACACGTTCAGGCACAGTATGGTTCTCTCGAAGCATAGACGATAGTGAACATGTTCATGCACTCTAAGCAGGCGATTCAGGATTCTCGTTAAGCAGACATTGTTTCAAAGACAAGCTAGGTGAGTTCGTTCATTAACATGCAAGGCAGGTTCTATCATTCTCTTACGAAAATATTGCAAGTAAAAACTCAGGTTATTATTAAGGCGTGCAAGAATCAGAGAACGAAGTTCTGCCCACTCACCTTGATATATAACGTCGACGCGGAGCGGGGCGTTACAGCGGCTAAGACATGAGTGAACTGCCATACACCCGTTAGGGGATGGCAGGTAGGTTTAGTGTAGCAAGCTCCGAGCGAGCGGTTAATAAGGGAAGGGGGGTCCCGGGGGGGAAACCTTCCCCTCCAGGTAAGCCAGCAAAAGGAGCGACTTTAGGAGCGGATGTACGAGCGAATCATGGGGGCTTACCCCGTGAGACCATGAAGTTATATTAAAAAATGAGCTACAAGCTCCGTTTCACATCTGAGAAACTATGCTTATTATGGCTTTTCTATCAAAACTCATATCATGATACACTGAACCAGCAATCCTTCATGAAAGAGTGAACTCGATCTTCGAGGGACTCACCATGATTGAAGCGATTTCTGGGTCCATATGGGCAGTGATCAGTCAGGTAGGAGCGCCCAGTCTTCGAGCTGGGTTTACCCTTGCTATCTGGCTGGTGGTTAAACAAATACCACCGCGTCGACCGACCGACAACCTATACCGTCATGCGTGTATGGTGTGGTAAGTAAGAGTCGGGTCGGAAATGAGTGCATTGAAATCCGTGCTTAACACATGCTTCAACGTCTTCATTTTCAGCTCGAAATTCGCTTACCATACCGTACAGGATGGGAAGGGAAGAGAGAGGGAGACCCCTGTTAGTCCCCACGGGTATATTTAGGGTTCAGTCTTCACGCGCGTGCGTGTTCTATGTCGCGGGCAGGCGCGTATGCGCTCGCGCGCGGTTAAAGAACATGTGTGCATGCGCGCTTGCGCGACTAAAGAACATGCGTGCGCCTGCACGCGTTTTAAGAACACCCGCACGTGCGTGTGGTTAAAGAACAGGCGCGCAAGGCGACCAAGGCGCGCTAGCCGTGTGAGCGATAATAGAACACGCATGCGTGTGTCATGACACACACATGCTTTATTGTCGATCGATAAATCGATCTCTGATGGTCTTAAATCGATCTAGAATCGATTTAATCCCCCCTTTATGTACTTTGTTATATCAGGTTAAAAAAGTGAGCTTGTAGCTCATTTTTTAATATAACTTTATGTTCTAACGAGGGTTTCCCTCGTTATTCCCTCGTAAAGTAGCTCATTTAGTCGCTCCTTTTACTCGCTGACCTGGGGTGGATGGTTTCCCCCCCCCAGGACCCCCCCTTCCCTTATTAGCCGCTCGCTCGGAGCTCGCTACAGGACTACCTTAGGTAATATATATAACTACTTGGTGTCTTAGCCGCTTCGGCGTAACGCCTCGCTACAGGACTACCTTAGGGCATATATATAACTACTTAGGTATTATTAGCCGCTCGCTCGGAGCTCGCTACACTTATTAGCTGCATTTATTTAGCTCATGTTTTTGGTCGCTTCGCTCCGTCGCGAGCCTCCGGTCCGGCATGTCCTTACCTTCCGCCACGGTGCCCGGCATAGCCGGTGGGGAGTTCGTTCGGCTTTCAGCTCTTCACTCATCGCCTCCGATGGTCCCCTACTTCACTCGTTACCTCGTTCGTGGGTCTTCGTCTGCGGCGCCCTCGGTATCTATCTATCCCTCGGCTGCGGGTAAGGTTCGGAACCTTACCCTTGTCCCCAACTCATTTTTTGAATGTATTAAAGAGGGCCTCTCTAACCGGTGAAAAGTGGTAGGTGTCCACTAACGGCTATTCCTGGCTCGGCTCCGATAACGCAATTCCGGGAGAAGTCGGTAGTTGGGCACTGGATCCCTTCGGACCTGGAGAACGTGTGACGCTGGGTCGGGGTTTGGTGAACCAACTGGTCGCTCCTCTAGTTGAAGTATCGGGCCCCTTTTTCATTGCCTAGGTTACACCTTCGGAATACCCCAGACGGGGATTTCGCTCTACTCCCCCAATCTTCACTTTACGCCATGCCGACTCTCCGTCGTGGAATTAGACCAAGGGGAATCCCCATAGGACCCCGTCTCCCGCATCTTTCGCACGTAGGAGATCGAGACACAGCCTCAGGGCTATGTGGAAGTAGATCGATTGCCCTAGATAGACAACTACATAGAGGGTCTCTACAAGTCTATAAATAAGTTTCCAAGCATCCATTTGTGAAGTGTGATGTCACACTCCGCTCCCGAATAATCGGGTACGAGCCGACATGTCCAGCCCACGCTGTCGTTGACAGTGGTATTCAGCTGTCTATACCTTAATTTCTTCCAAATATAATATCCAATTGTTCATCACAGCTTTCTAAATACGTTTTTCCTTACAAACAATCACTACAATCACTTATTGCTTTATTACATGTCTTCTATAAAAATGTAGAGAACAAACCCACGACAGTCATCACAACACGATAAAATCATAATACAAAGCAATCTAATGAAATGAAACTAAGCAACACTCTAAGCCTCTGAAATAGGATCCTCCATGTCAGGGGTAATCTCCAAACTAGCATCACCTATGGTCTCATCCTGGGACCATAGAAAGTGGGATACTCTATGTCATCATCACCTACCACGCTTTTCTAGTCAGGAAGGAGCAAAGTAACATGCATATCTCACAGTGCTATACAATATGATACAGGAAAAATAATATACTACAATAGAGATGAGAATGACAAGTAAGCAGGAAAAACAAGAATAACTGTCTACATGTTCTAGCTACGTGTAGAACGTGTATATGAAACACTATCAAGCATGTAGGGGCTAAATCGGGAATAAGGTATATCATAAATGATATACTAGCAGTCACGCATGTATAAGACACGTCTCACGACAGTGCTAACAGTCACACATGTAATGGACATAAGGCACGTCTCTCGACAGTGCTAGCAGTCACGATTTATCCAAGGTTAGGTAAACCACATTCTCTTCTAGTGTTTTCCTTTCCCGACACGACAAGATACAACATGTGACACGTGCAAAATAATAAAAACATGCATGAAGTGTTGCATAGAAAAGTAAGATAGCATGTACTTGCCTTGGTTTTGCAAGAAATGATGTGGAGAGGGTGGGGTCCTCCTATGAAAATAATGTCCAATTGTCGGTCTCCAATCTAAAATAATTTTCTAGAATTTTCTATAGTATCTAATTATCAACTATTTATTCTTAACTAATTCACTTCTTGAATAATAATTCCTATTCTCAAGTAATTTCTGTTTTCTTCCTAAAAGTTCACTTATTAACTAATACCAAAACCAACTACTGTACTAACAGTATTTATATACTACTAAATAGTCTTGGCCCGACCTACTGCCTACTGGTTTAGTTTATCTCAAAGTTCAACAAACAGTAAAGTTCAAAATAGGGTTACTTGGCTTCAACGTAGAAAATTAGGTCAGCCATGTGACCTTTTGGTCCAATTTTGAATTCTGCTTAATACCTTCAGACTTTTGTTAACCTTAGTGACTAAAAGGAACGTTAGGTTCAAATAATAGAGTTCAATTGAACACTTGGAAAAACTGAGGCTAACACCTTACGCCGCATAGTTTCATATTTACAATTCAAAGAAAAGTTGCATACTTGACACTATCGACACAGTGTCCATAAGCAGGTTGTTCAGACACCTCTGTGTCAAACAACACTCTTCTGCTCCGTTCCGAACACTGCAATCTCCAAGCAATTTACTGATACTAAATTAAGAAGGGAAGAACAGAAAATATACCTTTGCAGTGTCGAAATGAACTTGTAGGCAATATCGTGAGTCCTGCCGTGTCAGATACACTCGTTCCCGTGTTTTGCTCTGTTATGCACTTCTACAGAGGTAATTCGTCGAATAGGTGCTGTGCAGAACCAGAAATGATAATTTTAGGGTTTCCTCTAAACTTTCGAATGACAAGATTCAAGAAAATAATCTTTGTCCCTGAACCGTGGATCGACGGAGACGAGGAAGCCACGGAGAACCTTGGGGAGGAAGACGCTGCTCGTCGTAGCCGGAGCTCAGTGAAGTCGGAGGGAACGGTCGATCAGGTTTGCCATGGCAGAGCAGAAGCTCGAGAGGGAATCGGAGAAGAAAGGTGGGATCATTGATGGGCGGAGCAGAGCTTCGCCAGAGCTATCGATGAGGAAGAAGGGGATCATCGAGGTCCTATTTATAGGCGAGCGGAGCGGCGGGTGGTTAACGGTGGACGACCGTGATTGGCCGGAGTAGAGGCGGTGAGATGGACGGCGGAGACGATGCGGGACACGGATTGTTGATGGGGAAAGAAGCTACGGGAGCCTTCGAGAAGGGTCTAGGCGGTGTCTCGGGGTGCTTCTGGCTGCTTCGAGGCGGATCCGAACCGAATGCCGCTTCTCCCTGTCGTCGTCGAAGGATGAGACGAGCGATTGGTTACTCTGAAGAGGAGGAAATTAGATCTGTACATTAGGGTGACTTCGGGTCGGGTTTAAATGGAGGGTAAGGTACCCGAACCCGGGTCAAAATGGTTGTTGGCCTACTGAACTAATTAGCGGGTCTGCCTAATGGGTTTGGCAGTTTGGTTCTGTTACTAACTTCATCGGGTCGGGTTCAGGGAGTGATGTGGGTTTGTTTTGGGCCCGATGGTGGACCGTCTGTGAGGCTTTGGGTTAAATATTTGCTATTGGCCTTTTAATTTGTTACAATTCCTTTTTATTTAGAAAATAATGTTCATATATTTAACTATGAGAATTTCTATTTGGATTTTGGAAAATTTCTATTTTATTTGGGGAATTAGAAACAAGGAGTCACATGTGAAGGTAAGGCAAAGACATGTTCATCGAGACCACCCACCTGGACGAGGAGTTTGTCTCGACCGAGCGAAACTTTGAGCATGTCTCTGAATAAGCCAAACTCCAACGACACTTCGCCAACGAACCATCTTAATGAACTAAGCGGAGCGGGGGCACTACAGTTTCACATTCATAAAAATTGTAAATACTTTCGCTCGTGATTTGTTTCATAGTTTGCAGTATTGACCGATATTGATATGGTTTTGCATGTCCTGATCCGATACCGACCAATAGCGATATTGACCATACTGACATTGATGATCACTTTTTCGGTCAATTTGGCAAAGAAAATTGAATAAAAAAGACCAATCAACAAGGGTGTAAAAGCATAATAAAGTTACAAAAGCATGTAAAAGGAAAAAACTTATCTATCACATGTAAACCAATTGAGAAGGGTGACTACTATTTCAATCAATTCCAAAATTATTAAGAAACAACACATAAAATACTTAAAAGTATGATTAAATGTATAAAATATTCTTTCTAAAACTTTAATAATTACTTGCTTTACGATCAAAAAACTCGATACTCCGATTCGAAACCGTCGATACCATCGATCCCGATACTCATAGGAAGGATACGATTCCGAGAGTGCGAACCTTGATTTATTTCACAAATCTTATATTATTATTAATTGGTGGTAACCCTATTCTTATGATATTGATAAGTAAAGTTCAAGTTTTCAAGCATTGTGAATTTGAAGGTATGGTGTTTGGTATATAAGTGCTATACCATTTCTCTGTTATACTATGAATTTTACGCCATTACTGTTAGATGAGGGGAATGCTTTGGCATTACGGTTACACCGACTACCACGTGAAAAGCATGACCTGTGAGTCATGATTACTGCAGTGTAATCACTGTTGGCTCCTCGAATTATGTAAATGAATCCGCATATTTAGTAGAATACGAAGAATATTTCTCAGTTGTCGAGGCTCGCTCTCCTATGCGTGTGACGTCTGTATTAAATGAGGACAGAAAGCATAGCTCCTAGGCGTAAAAGTCTCATGTTTAGCAGATCATTATTTTACGCCTAAGGGGCTTCTTGGCGTAAATAGGTCTTCAAAGACTGTGTTGCACTCTTTTGAATGAGTGGCACTCGTTTTACGTATAAGTGTCTTTCGGACGAAGATTTTTTTATGCATCTACAATGAGCATAACTACGAGTGTTCTCGTAGTGTAATCAAGAAAGGAATAAAATTTGGTTGTTGTTCTGAGCCTTTACATAATTTGTTAATTTTCTTATTTAATCTTTGTTGTAATATAACTTGCATGATCACTTAACCCTTACTTTTGCTTGAAAACCTGCAATATCGATCTTTATTCTCTCTTCATATATGTACCTCTCATACACATTACTCTTAATATAATTTTCAGTTTATTTGCATTTAGTCCCCCAAGAACTTGTGTTAATATTTTCATGGACTAGCTGCAGACAAGACTGTAACTTTATTGACTCCCAACGGAAAAATATGTCGTGTTAACTTTTACAAAAAAATAGAAGGTAAATTCATATGAGTAATGTCATAAGAGCTAAATGTGCATGTCGTAATATACTACAATTTATTTCTCTCTTCACTACCGTGGTAACCTAGTGTTCACCTTTTAGGGTCCTTAACAGAATGACATGATACGAGAAGACACATCATTATAGTTTTCATACGGGTGTTAAAACACTATCCGTTTGAGAACCATAATGATATATCTTTTCATAATATGTTATTCTATCAAAAATCTTGAATGTGAATACCATGTTGCCACGGTAGTGAAAGGCTAATAAATCGTTGTCTTTTAAGGCATCCATATTTAGCACTTTCGTTCATCACTCTACTCCTATATATATGCCTTTTATTTCTTTGTAGAAGTCAACATGGCATATCTTACGACGTTGTACTAAAGTTAGGTCTTGTCGGCCTAGTTCATGAAAATATTTTTTGCAAGTTCTTAGGGAACTAAATGGAAACAAACTAGAAATGTATTAGAAAAAGGGAAGACGAATGCATCTATGCACCAGCTCTTTTGCGAAGGAGAAAGGCATTTATCTATGCACCGGCTCTTTGGCGAAGGTTGAAGCATTTATTTAAGAAAATATTGTATTTGAATGTTGTATCAATGTACCATTGTACCAAAATGTTGTATAAATAGAAATATGGATCAAACTTTTTTAGAGGCATATAGTGCCAGGGCGTGACATGGACTATTTAGAGGCATATAGTGACTCCAAGCTGATAGTCAACCAAGTCCGAGGCGAATATGAAGTCTGAAATAAAGACCTAATTCCATACCACCAAGCTGCACTTGGCATTATCTCAACCTTCGAGGGATTCTTCATTGAGCACGTCCCTCGGCTGACGTCGAAGCTGACACCCTGGCCGGCCTTGCTGCCTCCTTGGCAGTTCCAAACAAAACCCATCAGCTAATCACGGTGATAGGTCAGGAGCTGGTTTGTCCCAAAAATAACCTCTGCATGTGTCTAAGCTACACAGTGGCAATGGACACCGATATCCAATATTGGAGGGTTCCATTCATCGACTACGCGGTCTATAAAATTCTTTTTGAGAACCCAAAGGAAGCCACTTCTATTAGAAGACGTTCTCTCCGGTTCAATTACGATAAGGTTACAAAAATTTTGTATCGCCGCTCATACGATGGTCTTCTGCTATGATGCCTATTGAATGTAGAAGCCAAGCAGGCGCTTCAGGAAGCCCATGATAGCGTCTGCGGTGTCCATCAGCCATGGCCCAAGCTACAGGACCGCCTCCATAGAATGTGTTACTATTGGCCAACAATGGTAGCGGATCCTGTCGACTAAGCAAGGAAGTGCCAAGCGTGCCAAATCCATGCAGACTTCATCCACCAACCCTCGGAGTTCTTACACCCGACCGTTGCATCCTGGCCATTCGAAGCCTGGGGTATGGACATCATTGGGCCGATTAGTCCGCCTTCATCCAAGGGACATCGGTTCATCCTCGCCATCACCGAATACTTCTCCAAGTGGGCAAAAGTAGTACCACTCGCGAAAGTCAAGATGTCCAACGTGATCAGCTTCGTCAAGCATCACGTCATATACCGCTTCGGCTTACCATGAAGGATCATTCATAACAATGGTCCATAGTTCGCAAGTCATGCATTCTACCAGTTCTACGACAAAAATTAGATTCAAAATATGGCGTCGACTACCTACAACCCAGCGGTAAATGGTCTGGCAGAAGCCTTCAACAAGACCATCATCAAGCTCCTCAAGAAGTTTGTGTCATCTAATAAGCGCGACTGGAACGAAAAGCTGGACAAATATCTCTAGGCCTATCATACAACAGTCCAGACAGTTACATAATGTACGCCATTCTCTTTGGTGTACGAAATCGAAGCGGTCCTCCCCCTCGAGATCAAAATCCCTTCACTCCAAGTGTCTCTCTCCAATCAGCTAACCGTGGATGACAACCATAACTGACGACTACAAGAGTTGGAAGCACTCGATGAGAAGCGCATCTTATCTCAACAACGCATTGAGTTGTACCAAGCGCATCTCTCTGGAGCCTTCAAAAAATGGGTCAAGGAGAGAACGTTCCAAGTAGGAGACCACATTTTGACAGTAAGAAGACCGATGGTCATGACCCACAAGACAGCCGACAAATTCTAGCCTAAATAGGATGGCCTATTCATCATGAAGTCTGTATTATCCAATGGAGCATATCGGCTAGCAAAACCCAACAGTGACTTACTCATGATGCCTAACAACGGCAAGTTCCTGAAAAAGTACTACGTCTAAGCTGGACTTGTACTCCCCTTATCCCCAGCGAGGCAACCAAGATATATAGTGTTTAAACTCTTGTTTTATTTTCCATCCACAACAAGTCCATATGTACGACACTTCCCTTTCTACACAAATTATTGTAAAAGTTATTATCGGTATTCAGGAGTCCTAAGTGCGCAACAGGTAATGGATCCTCAAAAAGCTTCCCAGTGAAGCAATCCACAGGTCTATATACACTCTCAGGTAGACCAACCTCAGTAAACTACTCCCTAGCGAGTCCTTGGGACTTTGGTTCACGTCCATATTACTTCTGAACTACTGTCTTAGCATTTCCCCCCGGTTGAGTTTGTCATTTCCATACTACCTCTGAACGAATCTTCCGGGTCCTGACTATCGGTTATCACCTCCTATATCGATCATCGTCTAAAACTTATCACCCGTACTTAACCCTCAATATGCCAGCGGTGCTAAGTCCATAAAAATCTATCACGTCCATATTACCTCTGATAGGGTGTCATCTCGAACTTATTACTTGCACTATCGTACGCAAGATGTCATACCCCAATCTCCCGCAAGCTCGATAGTCCCTGCTGAACGAGAATTACCACGTTGCAGCTCTCCCGCAGGACAATCGTTCCCATCGGGACGTGATGCCGTACGAGCCTGGAGTTGCGCTCGTACAAGGCGATGTTGTTAAACACCAAAGTTATCATCGAAACAACCAAGTTACAGCGGAAGCTATTATGTGTACCAAGCACACATCAGAGTAATACGCAGCGAAGCTCACGATAGGGTCCAAATGAAATGCCCCGAAGGCAATGCCACAAAGGCGATGCCACGGAGACGATAAAATACTCTTGCTCTTTTCTCTAGCCCACAAAGGTACTTACATTTCATACATCACGCCTTTTATATCCCCCTGATTTTCAAGAATTTTTAAATTTTGAATTTTCACAATTTTCTGGAATTTTCTGGGAATTTTCTGTAATTAAATTCAGGAGTTTTATTTATTAAATAATTTTTAATTGATAATAAATAATATTAAAATATTATAAAAATAATATTTTATGGTGTAAAATGAAAAACTAGACATAGGGTAATTTTCCAGAAATTTATTGGACCCCGGATGGATTTTTAAAGTCTTAAAAACTATTGATTTAAATAAACCAAATTAAACCAAAATAAAACCGGGTTTATTAGAAATAAACCAAATTCTGAACCGGTTTAATTAAACCAATTCTTAGCGAGTCGGATCCGTGTCCAACCCAGACTCGACCCATTAACCCGAAACCCGACCCGCAATTATTATTGGATCGGGCCGGATCCGTTAGACCCGACCCGACCCGTTGGACCCGCGAACCCGCTAATCTATTCCCCTCCCAACACGACGACCCTGCCGCTTCCGCTCCGCCGCCCGCACCCGCCGCCGCCGTCCGCCGCGTAACGCCAGCGCCGCTCCGGCTTTCCCCGACCCTCCGCCTCCTCTCCCTCACCGGCCACCGTTCATCTCCCGCTCCCCCGCCTATAAAAACCCCTCCTCCTCCGCCCGAAGCCGCTCCACCGACCGACCTCGCTCCGGCCGCCCTGCTCCTTCCCGGACCTCGCCGTCAGCCTCCAGCGCCACCGCCTCCCCGCTGCTCGCCTCCAGCTCAGCCTCCTCAGCACCCTCGCCGCGCCGGCCACCCCGACCACGGCCTCCCTCCCTTGAGCAGAACCCGAGCCCATCTCCTCCCCGCTGCCCGCCTCCGGCCAATGCCGCCTGCTGCGTGCCGCCGCCTCGACCTGCCCTCGCCAGTGCCGCCCCAGCCTCCCTCCGGCGAAGCCGACCGCCATAGCTCCGGCCAGCAAAGCCCAACCCTAACCCTAGACGCGGTTCGGACACAGGACACGTGTCGGACACGAATAATACGTTGTTTTCAAGCCTTGTTCAGGTACTCGTATCTTCCTCCTCGTAGCTCTGTTTTCGATTCCTTAGTTGCATCGCGTAGCCTGCATGACCCCCTCGGTGCCCGTGCAACCCGCTCGGTGCATCGCGTCCTGTGGTGATCGCGAACCGCGATCCAAAAACAGAAAAACCAACGCCCTGTTTCACCCTGGAACTGAGTGCGTCCCGCCAAACGGGATGACTTGGTCGCGTGTGATCTTCACGGATACGTGCACGTCGTTGATACGGACGTGCGAGATTTCGCAGAAGCTGATTCGGATGTGCGTGCACACCGAAATCAGTGCGTATCCGCGGACAACGCCCCGTATCTGTACTTTCTGGTTCTCGTTGTAACTTAGTGTACACACGTCGGATCGAGACGAAACTTGTGCCATCGGACTCATAGCAATACGCTGGTCCTGTGAGCCAAGTTTGGTTCGATTAGAACGTTGACAAAATCGCGTGTCGTGGACCCCACAGGCTCCACTCGACGGGCAATTTTGAGAACGGCTCATCGGAATCCAATTCTGAAAGTTCCGTTGGGTTTATATCATCGTTCCTGACCTGTTGACACTAAGTTGGACAGATTTGGAGACCTTTGACCCTGACGCATTTTTTGGTGCAAAGCGGCCCACATGTGGACCCCGCTTTGACCCAAAATGTCATTTTTGCCCCTGTGTCCAAATTGGACTCAAGGACAGGCGTTTCTAGCTGATTAATATTTTTTGGATTTGATGGTGATGTCTATTTCAGCAACCGGAGTACTGACTGCAAATCCAGCTGTTGCCAGAGTTACAAATGGAGCCGAAATACCAGGCAAGTGTACCTTGCCTTAAATGCAGTATAATGATTCATTTTCTCTTGATTTATTTTTTGTGACTGTTGTACTTGCTCAACCCTAGGTCCGTGTGACTTGCTTAGCGTCCGATTATAGTCGGGTGCCAACACCGTACGCGGGGTTGTGTAACGTCACCTAGAGATGAATATCGTGACAATTACGTTCTCGTACTTGCCATATCAAGTACATTATACCCAGGACACTTGACACAGATCATGAGACAGAATCTTCCTGAAATATTCAAGGTGATTCTGTATAGGATACAGGTTTATGACATCTTTACATGCTTAAATTTTATCCTGACTTATTGCATTAGTTTAATCTTGCGTAACATGAACATTGAGAACTGTGACGTGAGATTACATTGGGTGGGGAGAGTATTACCATATCAAGGCTGATTATAATATAAATAATGTTATCTGGAGGTGTCTTAGTCTCTGATACAGAGCTTTGGCGCAAGTTCTGGCCCTTCGAGAAAGTATTGCTATGGTTTCTTCAACACTGATCCTGTAGTAGTCTCAGCCTGAGTATGACTAAAACTCTCACTTGCATTATCACTTAGCTGGTTTATTTATTTACCCTATTTGTTTCATTTGCTGCATTATTTTGGCTTGTGTTTTCTGTACCTTGCTATGTCCCCTGAGGACCTGGAATGGATTATGTTCCCAGATTTAGCAGACGAGATCTACCCTGAGGTGTACAGAACAGGAGCACTTCTCGGAGCAGTACCGGAACTTGAGGACGAAGTGATCGCTGAGGACTTCTCCTGAACAATTGCTTCGCCATGCTCAGTTTTATTTGGCCAATAAACTCTTTATCTTCCTGTTTAAATGAACTTTTGTAAACAGACTTAATATCGGGTTGTTCCCCGATTTTATTACTTGTGACTGGATGTTGTTTAATACTTTTTATTGATATTGTTGTCTTTTATCTGTGGATGAGAATAGTAAACCCTGACTGTTGTAATACATCTTAAGTATGCCCCGATGGATCCATTAAATTGGATTTGTCCGTCGGTGCGTGCTGCTGGCCATTGCCACGCGTCCAGTCCCTCGATATTTTAGGACTGGGGCGTGACATGTACCAAGCACACATCAGAGTAATTCGCAGCGAAGCTCACGATAGGGTCCAAATGAAATGTCCCGAAGGCAATGCCACAAAGACGATGCCACGGAGACGATGAAATACTCTTGCTCTTTTCTCTAGCCCACAAAGGTACTTACAGTTCATACATCACGCCTTGTATATCCAAGCAGCGCCACTACGCCTGCGTACCTGAAATATTGCCCACAAACGTGGGTCAGTACACAGCCGTACTGGTGAGCGGGGTAACCCACTCGTCTAAGACGATACTAAGTAAAATAGTGAATGCATACAGTTATATGGTGATCTTTCTAGTTGAATCCTAGATTCGTTTCATGGCATATGGATGACATGTTAAGGAAAGCTGTAAAGCAGTTTTCATGCAAGCATTCAATCTCAAACCAAACGACAAACATTTATATAACTGACCCGTCTTACTCAATGCCATCGCTTGCACGATAACATATCGAACCATCAGTCTCGCCTCAATATGCATCCTCAACCAAAGTTTATATATTCCAATCTCAAGTGCACACTCTTGTCGAGGCAAGGTGGCCGCGCCTATACGAAAGCCAAACCAACAAAAGAAAAATAAGCCAACTTATATACTATATGGAGTCACTGGCTAAAAGCCACAAAGGATATTGATCGGACCAAGATCAATAGGGCAATCCTAACCGATCCAGGGTTGGGCAGCTACTCCCGCCTGGTGGTATCGGACTACCAGCACTGCGCCCAATCGCGCGATGCCCATTGTTTCCTCCATGGTGGAACAATCCCGGTGCCCCGGTACCTCATCCCGTTCCAGGAAACCAAACCCTGTGCCACGCAGGTTGTCCGTGACTATGCAGACACAATAGGTATGACGAGAGGATCGAACATTCTCGCCCCACCAAGCGATCCTAGACTCGTTCAACCGATATCCAACCAAATATCCATAACCATTCTTCCAACATATCCAATCAAGGAATCCAAATCTCGACCTCAAAATATAGCCCAAGGCACCAAAATATCAAGTGTTTCATAGGCACGATGACTCTTCTCAACACAGAGTCCGAATTGGTGCAACACCCATGCTCGAAGCAAATCCCATGGGCCAATGCCGTTTCAGTGGCACAATGCCTCATTCGAGGCACGATGCCCCATCAAGCGACACAACACCCTCGCCGATGCAGTTGTTCGGTTTCGAACCACAACTGCTCACTTTGTAAGACAAAGCGATCAAATGATACTCGTGCACGGATGCACGCTCGCTCGCCCGAATTTCCGATATTCCCATTGCCTCAAATGTATCATTCCAACTCGTCCAAGCATAATCCCAAGTATCCAACCAACTGCCTCAAATGTATAATCCAACTATCGCATCTAACTATCCAACGCGTAAATCATTTCGAGCCACAATCCTACCAAGCCAACGACGTACACTCTATGCATGCCTCAGTGTAGTGATTCTCAATGTTTCAGCCTAAGTGTTCAAGCCTTACGTGTTTTTATATTATTAGGCATGAAGGAGTAAAGGAGAAGGGAAAGAGCCCACTCACAATGTTTGATCCCGTTAGGCATCCTGTCCTGCCGATACGGCCAATCCCTTGAACCCGTGGTCCGATGCAAGCGCGATCTACTCAACTGGTATGACCGTACGAGCAGGCCGTGCTCTCCAAATCATCCGACCGATCGGACTAAGGAAGACGGCATTATCGCTTCCATCCAGCTATCTCAGCAACGAGGTTACCCTTGAGCTCGCGCTGCCCTAACCCGGTCCTTCCTTGCAACCGGGTATAGCGTGGCACACCCATGTCGATGGTGATTTGATTTCCATTCTGTTCTGAATGAACACCTATTTTCCATCGAACCCGCTAGCCATCTGTACATTGAAACCAACTCGATTAATCCTTATTCCCAAAAATCCAACATTTCAAATATAACCAGCATTTGATTTATTCAATCCGACTCAGCGTAACGCTCCGAGCGGTTGCGGGGCGTTACATAATATAATACTTAGAATCAGGTTCGTCCACGAATCGTGCTGGTACTCATTCCTATCACATGCCACACTCTAATTCCATGGATCTGCTCTATACAACTCACATATTCACGAATCCTGACTCCGCATCTCGTTCTGCTGAACGCTCGTACAAATTTCACGAATTCCCACATCCTCCTTGCAGCTCAATACAAATTTCTCGTATCGCTTAGTTTTGGATCGTACACATATTTAAGGCGTCCCTAAAATACATGCATTTCAGCCGAGCTTTGCGATAGCAAATTTGAACAAGTTACAAGGGTATCTTTATGTTCGAGGCATCCATTTGCTTTACTCCCAATTGAACCAAATCACGATTTCTATTCCAACACATTCGATTGAGCACTATTCTCAAATATGATGATTTTTCTACCGACTCAATCCGTTCGTGTTCCAACTCAATCCATCCAACTATTTCTGAAACTGCACTAGCACTATCTCCAAATATATCTCGTGCACCGAACGATCATCACAACTGATACTACCCCAGCTAGGCGACTTACCCAAATATCAACTTTGCTTAGATCAGCTCAGTCCAACACATTTTCCTGCCATCTCAATACCTCGCTGGGTGAACATCTATATTGAGGTTCGTGTGATCCACGAAGATCTCGCCGCCACGCCAAAGGGTTGTGTCGCCACGATTTCAACGTGGACACACTCGCCATAATTCCTAGGTTGCACATGGAATAGTTCTTCGCGCTGCTTTCACTGCCTCGAAGTATAGAATATCACCTTTGCCTTCCGAATGAGCACGCTTCACAGACTAAGTTCCGAGACATCTTATAAATCTGAGGCAAATCTGTCCCTTCCAGTATTCGCAAGGATTTGATCTAAACGAGCAGCTGCTTTAACTTCACGAGCTAGTTTCACAGTCGTCAATTCATATGAATGCTATTCCCTTCCAGGGTACGATGAGTCAAAGGCGATGCCATCGATAAAAATCTGCGACTCTGAATCTCATCAGTTGACTAGGCTACCTTCCACCATCGCTTCGATCTTCTGGCTGCATCTTCAGTTGAAGACTATCCCAAGGGTCTCTCAAATCCAACACTCAGTCAATAAGCCAAATCTCATTGCTCACATCTGCCCTCGACGCATTCCCAAATACGCCGTCTCAAGGGTCGTTCTATGGGTCTACCATATTCATATCTGATTCAGCGGATAAGTCGCTAGGGTCAGCTGTCCCGAAGCTACGCTCGATAATTGTAATCATCACGATGGACAGTTACTATAAACCATGATATATCTCATCTGCAAATCTGAATTAAAAAATCCAACCATTCCATCCGAGCGAACTTCCGAATCCGAGAGCCGCGCTCGTTGAAACTGTCTTCCATCAATCCGTCGTTCTACCCTGAATCCATCAAATTTCCGAATTGCATGTTCGATTTTCGCATCATCAATTGCAATGATTCTCGAAACTCGAGACTTGCCCAAATTCTATTTCCGCTAAACCTGAGTCGACTTCTCGAGCAGCAATATCCAAAATCTTTCAAGTTTGTGTGAATCCATCGCATTGTCCCTCCAAACCAAATCGTGTTTCATTGCTCAACCATCAGCTCAAATGTGTTACCCAAAATCGTAGTCCATGCTCGCTATCATTCGATTCACCCGTCGCTCGCTCAAGCGTAACCCAGTTGTTCATTCCGATTCCGTCCATCTTTTAAGTCCAACTATGCTTTCATTTGTATCAACCCATTCTCGATATGCTCAACTCAATATTCACTTGCTTCATTTTTATTCTTTCTAACTCAACCGACATGCACCAACCAACTTGTATTTCCATTATCCGAGTCCGTTCAGGCAATTTTCATTGATGTCCAACCAAAATATTCTAATGTCTTGCTCACAATGTGGTATCCCATATACCACTCCGAATCGAGTCGCTACTCACATTACGATTTCCTGCACTGATCCAAGATCCGTTCGAACCATCCAAAATGTGTGATCATGCCTTTCCCAATTCGAGTTTGACACAAAACTCAGGCAATGCTTGAATTATCCAACTGTTTCCATCAATCTCGCTATACAACTCGTGTCATATCCCATTCTCAATACTTCCAGCCATTCTCAAACCGATTGCTACTTTCGCTACACGAGCAACTCGTGCAACGATCTTTTCCAAGTATTCCAACCCAATACTCAATGGTTCCACACATTTGTTATACGAGCAACTCGTGCCAACTATTTTGATATTTCCAAGCCAAACCCAAATATGCCCAACCGATGCGCCACAGCCAAAATTCTAACTTATATCCAACACAATCGCTAGACGAGAAACTCGTGCAAGGATTCATTCTCATCGAATGCTTCTACTCAAAACATGCCGCATAACCAAATCTCGTAAGCCAACCAACTGATCCATTGAGGCAATCAGAATCTTCCCGAACGATAAGCCAAGCCAACCCAACGAAAGCCCACAACTTGTTACACAGATGCAACAACGCCAACCAACTTGCTGCACGAATGCAACAACGCCTAACGAGGCTAAGCGATCCTACGAAAACCAACCAAGGCAACACAACCAAGAATAAAATGCAGCCACAACAAGCAATATATATAGACTTATTGCATGAAACATCCAATGCGGCACCGAGTAGAGTCAAGAGCTAGACGACACGCGAAAGCTATTTAGAGTTTGTGATGAAGCGAAGGACCAAGTCCGAGAAAATGAATCGGGCGCTCTGATACCAATCTGTCATGCCCCAATCTCCCGCAAGCTCGATAGTCCCTGCTGAACGATAATCACCACGTTGCAGCTCTCCCGCAGGACAATCGTTCCCATCGGGACGTGATGTCGTACGAGCCTAGAATTACGCTCGTACAAGGCGATGTTGTTAAACACCAAAGTTATCATCGAAACAACCAAGTTACAGCGGAAGCTATTATGTGTACCAAGTACACATCAGAGTAATACGCAGCGAAGCTCACGATAGGGTCCAAATAAAATGCCCCGAAGGCAATGCCACAAAGGCGATGCCACGGAGATGATGAAATACTCTTGCTCTTTTCTCTAGCCCACAAAGGTACTTACAGTTCATACATCACGCCTTGTATATCCAAGCAGCGCCACTAAGCCTGCGTACTTGAAATATTGCCCACAAACGTGGGTCAGTACACAGCCGTACTGGTGAGCGGGGTAACCCACTCGTCTAAGACGACACTAAGTAAAATAGTGAATGTACACAGTTATATGGTGATCTTTCTAGTTGAATCCTAGATTCGTTTCATGGCATATGGATGACATGTTAAGAAAAGCTGTAAAGCAGTTTACGCATGCAAGCATTCAATCTCAAATCAAACGACAAGCATTTATATAACCGACCCGTCTTACTCAATGCCATCGCTTGCACGATAACATATTGAACCATCAGTCTCGCCTCAATATGCATCCTCAACCAAAGTTTATATATTCCAATCTCAAGTGCACACTCTTGCCGAGGCAAGGTGGTCGCGCCTACACGAAAGCCAAACCAACAAAAGAAAAGCAAGCCAGCTTATATACTATATGGAGTCACTGGCTAAAAGCTGTCACGACCCGCACCCGGAAATTCGGGCACGAGTGCGTGGGCACGTCCAGCCTACGCCACAGTGTCGGCGGTAGTACGCTGTCTAGGGCATGATCACAGGTGATAAATCTAACTCATTCACAATAATTAAATAGGCAAGGAAAAAAATAGCAGGAAAAGAATGCTAAGATTTTATAACCAGAATATGATAATCAGATCCAGAGTTTATTACAGAACCATAGATTATATCGGGGACAAACCCGATTACTAAGATGAAAGGAAATAAATAACTAAGGCTAACTACTCTGCAGGAGTAGTCTCCTGGGTGGGAACCGGCTCTGCAACTGTATCACCTGCTGTCTCAGAGGGTCCATAATAGGTGGGGGCAAGGTTCTCGTCATCGCCTAAACAACGGATCCAGTCAGGAAAGGAGCAAAGTACACAATGCACAACAAGATTTAAACTAAATATTTGTGACAGGTAGAAAATAACTGACTAAGCATTATGTTGAGAAATGCTTAAGTAAGTAGTGAAATTAACTGAGAAATAATGTTATAAAACAAGACTAGAAGTAAAATATGATTGATTGCTATAAACCAGAAATCCGAGTAAAACAGGAATAAAATGTGACAAGAAATATAGCTGTAACAAGACATGAACTTATGTGCGTGAACTTGTGTATTTAGAATACCTAGTTGGCATGTAGGGGTTTATAAGGCTAATAGGGCCGTCATAGACGACTAGTACACAATGATTACGGGAATAATCAAGTATAAGGCTGATGGTACAATCGCGTACCAACAGCTGGCACACAGTGATTACAGGGGGAAAGGGTAAACTACATGCCTCCTAGTATTCTCCCGCCCGACACGAAAAGCAAGACATGAAATACATTATCCAAGACATGAAATCCAGTGTTCTAACTCTACATATAATCATCAATGGTACTAATAAAGCAGGGAATTTATTTATCACAATATAAAGGTTCAACTTGAAGTGCAGGTACTTGCCTGATGTTTGGATCCAAATATAGTTTTGTGTCTCGGGGAAGTTTTCCAGAGATGAGTCCAAAAGCTGAAATAGACATTACCATCACGCTCAGAAGATGTCAAATAGCTAGAAACGCCTGTCCTTGGGTCCAATTTGGAGACAAGGGCAAAAACGGCAGTTTCGGGTCAAAACGGGGTCCGCCGGTGGGCCCGCTTTGCACCGAAAAACGTGTCCGGGTCAAAGGTCTCCAAATTCACCAAACTTAGTGTCAACAGGTCAGGAACGCTGATACGAACCCAACGGAACTTCCAGATTTGGATTCCGATGAGCCGAACACAAAATCGCCCGTCGAGCGGGGCCTGTGGGGCCCACGACATGCGATTTCGTCAACGTTCTCAGAATCGAACCAAACTTGACCCACAGGACCAGCGTATCGCTACGAGTTCGATGGCGCAAGTTTTGTCTCGATCCGACGTGTGTGCACGAAGTTAGGGTAAATTGCAGAAAAGGCAGATACGGGGCGATGTCCGCGGATACGCGTTGATTCCGGTGTGCACGCACACCTGAATCAGCTTCCACGAAAACTCACACGTCCGTATCGACGATGCGTACATATCTGTGAAGACCGTACGCGACCAAGTCGTCCCGTTTGGCGGGGCGCACTCAGTTCCGGGGTGAAAACAGGGTCTGGTTTTTTCCTGTTTTTGGATCGCGGTGTGCGATCACCACAGGACGCGATGTCCCGAACAGTTTGTCCGGACACCGAGAGGGTCATACAGGCTTCACAACGCAATTTACGGAATTGGAAACAGAGCTACGAGTCGAAAGTTACACGTACCTGAAGGGGACCCGGGAATCAGGGTTGAACCGTGTCCGTGTCGTGTCCGACACGGAATCCAAATTAGGGCTAGGGTTAGGGTTTTCGTCGGAGTCCGGCGGAGGGCGGCTGTTGGACGGCCGGGCTCGGAGGCACGCGGCGGTGGGCGGTGCGGCGAGCCGATGGGGTCGTCGGCGGCGGCTCAGGGCAGCCGGAGGCGGCGGCTGCGGCTGCTCGTGCTGCTGCTGCGGCTGGAGTCGGGCGGGTGGCGCCGGAGAAGGAGCGGAGGAGAGGGGAGGAGGCGCTGGCGGAGCTAGGCGAGACGGGGCTGGGCACGGCGGGGGTCGACGGCGGTGGTGAGCGGCGGAGCGGCGGGTTAGGGTTAGGTGGCCGGAGGAGGTTGGAGGAGGAAGACGGTGGGGGAGGGTTTATAAAGGAGGAGGAGGAGGAGGTGGTTGGCCGGGAGAGGCGGAGCGCGGGGGCGACGTGGGAACGGGACGCGCGGCGCTGCGCGCGGCGGCCGGCGCTGGACGCGGGGCTCGCCGGAAAGGTCGGGGTCGTGGGGGGTGCTGGGCTGGCGGGTGACGGGTTTGCGGGCGGGTCGGGTTGGCTGACCCGACCCGACCCGAAAGAGCGGGTGGCTGGGCCGGGCTGGGTTTCGGCCCACTGGGCCGGGCCGGCCCAGAAAAACAAAATAAAATAAAATAAAATATAAATAATAATTAATAATAATAATAATAATAACAGTAAATTAAATAATTAATTTAAAATTAGTTTTTAGGCATTTAAAAATAGGTCTGAGGTCCAGAAAAATCCAGAAAAATTACCCTAAGTCCAATTTTCTATTTTACACACAAAAATAATATTTTCATGATATTTTAATATTATTTATTGCCAACTAAAAATTATTTAATAATTCAGAACCGTGATTTTAATTTCAAAAAATTCCCAGAAAATTCCAGAAAATTGTGAAAAATCCTAATTTTAATATTTTTTTGAAAATCAGGGGCTTACAATCTATCCAACTTATAAAAATTTCGTCCTTGAAATTTAAATTATGGCAGGGTTCTCTCTGTCCAAACTTACTTGATTACAGTCCAGCGGGTTTCTCTCAGGTGGACATTGCGGTCGCTACCCAACTTATAATTTTATCCATATCCTCTAAGGCTGTACAACTAGTAAAGCTAGGTCTCAACTTAATAAATCAGGGTATTGAATCTTTAAGTCTGCAACACAAATACACCACCTATGGTATTCCCTTAGTCATAGAGGTTATCGTCAATTCGACCGGTCTGAGGGGTACATCTAGCACTACAAATCAAACTTATACCAAACACAGGATTTTGTCTTTTCCGAAATAAGGAAAGACGAGGATAAATAATAAAGAGTTTAAGGGCGAGGTGGTAGAACAGAGGTATAGGGATCAAGGCGTTTTCAGGAATTCTAATGGGAATTGTCAGGCGGTTAAGGATCGAGATTCTATTCTGGTAATGCTGATACGATATGCTCGGACGTATTTAGGGGCAAGTAGACTAGTCGACTATATCTCAATCCACATAAAGTAGTCATGCGAAGTGCGAATCAAAATGCACTAAGGTTGATCAGACCGTAGTACACTGATTCTGAGTAGACACTTGTATTAGTGGGGTTGATCAGGCCTCAATAATACATGTGTCATGAACAAGCCCGATAAAGGGTAAGCTTGCAAAACTAGGCTATAAAATAGCAGCATAAGTCAAGTTCAGCAAAATTAAGTGCGCTAGATGATGATGAAAAGGAGGTGCAAATTATTGAAGTTCATAAAATAACACAAAATAAGCATAATAGCAAAATCCTCTAAAACAGTTATCAACTTTAAAAGCATACCAGGTATTTAGCAAGTTCAAAATTACTAGGTTGGGGCTGAGGTCACGAACCAATAGGCATGAGCTAAACAATACTAGAAAAGGTATCTACGAATCACTTACGCGCATTAGCTGCTCCAAGAGTCTACGCGTTCTCCACGGTCATGCTGGTAGAGCATCTCGTGGTGATCTTGCAGGAACCTCGTCGCTTGCTGGTAGATCCTTTACTCTGGATCCAAAATAAACGATAAAGGCGCACAGGAATCAAGGCAGGATGCAAGTCAATAAAATAATTCGAAGTTGATATGGATATCAAGAACGATTCAATCAAGTGGATGAGCTTTTCCTAAAATCCTCAATCTTTATTGCAGGCATGTTCGGTCCCGAAGTTGAAACCGAACAATTTAGTCGTAGACCTGCATGGGCCACCATAAAAACGTGCATAACCCGCACCCGGAAATTCGGGCACGAGTGCGTGGGCACGTCCAGCCTACGCCGCAGTGTCGGCGGTAGTACGCTGTCTAGGGCATGATCACAGGTGATAAATCTAACTCATTCACAATAATTAAATAGGCAAGGAAAAAAATAGCAGGAAAAGAATGCTAAGATTTTATAACCAGAATATGATAATCAGATCCAGAGTTTATTACAGAACCATAGATTATATCGGGGACAAACCCGATTACTAAGATGAAAGGAAATAAATAACTAAGGCTAACTACTCTGCAGGAGTAGTCTCCTGGGTGGGAACCGGCTCTGCAACTGTATCACCTGCTGTCTCAGAGGGTCCATAATAGGTGGGGGCAAGGTTCTCGTCATCGCCTAAACAACGGATCCAGTCAGGAAAGGAGCAAAGTACACAATGCACAACAAGATTTAAACTAAATATTTGTGACAGGTAGAAAATAACTGACTAAGCATTATGTTGAGAAATGCGTAAGTAAGTAGTAAAATTAACTGAGAAATAATGTTATAAAACAAGACTAGAAGTAAAATATGATTGATTGCTATAAACCAGAAATCCGAGTAAAACAGGAATAAAATGTGACAAGAAATATAGCTGTAACAAGACAGGAACTTATGTGCGTGAACTTGTGTATTTAGAATACCTAGTTGGCATGTAGGGGTTTATAAGGCTAATAGGGCCGTCATAGACGACTAGTACACAATGATTACGGGAATAATCAAGTATAAGGCTGATGGTACAATCGCGTACCAACAGCTGGCACACAGTGATTACAGGGGGAAAGGGTAAACTACATGCCTCCTAGTATTCTCCCGCCCGACACGAAAAGCAAGACATGAAATACATTATCCAAGACATGAAATCCAGTGTTCTAACTCTACATATAATCATCAATGGTACTAATAAAGCAGAGAATTTATTTATCAGAATATAAAGGTTCAACTTGAAGTGCAGGTACTTGCCTGATGTTTGGATCCAAATATAGTTTTGTGTCTCAGGGAAGTTTTCCAGAGATGAGTCCAAAAGCTGAAATAGACATTACCATCACGCTCAGAAGATGTCAAATAGCTAGAAACGCCTGTCCTTGGGTCCAATTTGGAGACAAGGGCAAAAACGGCAGTTTCGGGTCAAAACGGGGTCCGCCGGTGGGCCCGCTTTGCACCGAAAAATGTGCTCGGGTCAAAGGTCTCCAAATTCACCAAACTTAGTGTCAACAGGTCAGGAACGCTGATACGAACCCAACGGAACTTCCAGATTTGGATTCCGATGAGCCGAACACAAAATTGCCCGTCGAGCGGGGCCTGTGGGGCCCACGACACGCGATTTCGTCAACGTTCTCAGAATCGAACCAAACTTGACCCACAGGACCAGCGTATCGCTACGAGTCCGATGGCGCAAGTTTTGTCTCGATCCGACGTGTGTGCACGAAGTTAGTATAAATTACAGAAAAGGCGGATACGGGGCGATGTCCGCGGATACGCGTTGATTCCGGTGTGCACGCACACCTGAATCAGCTTCCACAAAAACTCACACGTCCGTATCGACGATGCGTACGTATCTGTGAAGACCACACGCGACCAAGTCGTCCCGTTTGGCGGGGCGCACTCAGTTCCGGGGTAAAAATAGGGTCTAGTTTTTTCCTGTTTTTGGATCGCGGTGTGCGATCACCACAGGACGCGATGCCCCGAACAGTTTGTCCGGACACCGAGAGGGTCATACAGGCTTCACAACGCAATTTACGGAATTGGAAACAGAGCTACGAGTCAAAAGTTACACGTACCTGAAGGGGACCCGGGAATCAGGGTTGAACCGTGTCCGTGTCGTGTCCGACACGGAATCCAAATTAGGGCTAGGGTTAGGGTTTTCGTCGGAGTCCGGCGGAGGCCGGCTGTTGGACGGTCGGGCTCGGGGGCACGCGGCGGTGGGCGGCGCGGCGAGCCGATGGGGTCGTCGGCGGCGGCTCAGGGCAGCCGGAGGCGGCGGCTGCGGCTGCTCGTGCTGCTGCTGCGGCTGGAGTCGGGCGGGTGGCGCCGGAGGAGGAGCGGAGGAGAGGGGAGGAGGCGCTGGCGGAGCTAGGCGAGACGGGGCTGGGCACGGCGGGGGTCGACGGCGGTGGTGAGCGGCGGAACGGCGGCTTAGGGTTAGGTGGCCGGAGGAGGTTGGAGGAGGAAGACGGTGGGGGAGGGTTTATAAAGGAGGAGGAGGAGGTGGTTGGCCGGGAGAGGCGGAGCGCTGGGGCGACGTGGGAGCGGGACGCGCGGCGCTGCGCGCGGCGGCCGGCGCTGGACGCGGGGCTCGCCGGAAAGGTCGGGGTCGTGGGGGGTGCTGGGCTGGCGGGTGACGGGTTTGCGGGCGGGTCGGGTTGGCTGACCCGACCCGACCCGAAAGAGCGGGTGGCTGGGCCGGGCTGGGTTTCGGCCCACTGGGCCGGGCCGGCCCAGAAAAACAAAATAAAATAAAATAAAATATAAATAATAATTAATAATAATAATAATAAAAACAGTAAATTAAATAATTAATTTAAAATTAGTTTTTAGGCATTTAAAAATAGGTCTGAGGCCCAGAAAAATCCAGAAAAATTACCCTAAGTCCAATTTTCCATTTTACACCCAAAAATAATATTTTCATGATATTTTAATATTATTTATTGCCAACTAAAAATTATTTAATAATTCAGAACCGTGATTTTAATTTCAGAAAATTCCCAGAAAATTCCAGAAAATTGTGAAAAATTCTAATTTTAATATTTTTTTGAAAATCAGGGGCTTACAAAAGCCACGAAGGATATTGATCGGACCAAGATCAATAGGACAATCCTACCCGATCCAAGGTTGGGCAGCTACTTCCGCCTGGTGGTATCGGACTACCAGCACTGCGCCCAATCGCGCGATGCCCATTATTTCCTCCATGGTGGAATTATCCCGGTGCCCCGGTGCCTCATCCTATTCCAGGAAACCAAACCCTATGCCACGCAGGTTGTCCGTGACTATGCAGACACAGTAGGTATGACGAGAGGATCGAACATTCTCGCCCCACCAAGCGATCCTAGACTCGTTCAACCGATATCCAACCAAATATCCATAACCATTCTTCCAACATATCCAACCAAGGAATCCAAATCTCGACCTCAAAATATAGCCCAAGGCACCAAAATATCAAGTGTTTCATAGGCACGATGCCTCTTCTCAACACAGAGTCCGAATTGGTGCAACACCCATGCTCGAAGCAAATCCCATGGCCCAATGCCGTTTCAGTGGCACAATGCCTTATTCGAGGCACGATGCCCCATCAAGCGACACAACACCCTCGCCGATGCAGTTGTTCGGTTTCGAACCACAACTGCTCGCTTTGCAAGACAAAGCGATCAAATGATACTCGTGCACGGATGCACGCTCGCTCGCCCGAATTCCCGATATTTCCATTGCCTCAAATGTATCATTCCAACTCGTCCAAGCATAATCCCAAGTATCCAACCAACTGCCTCAAATGTATAATCCAACTATCGTATCTAACTATCCAACGCGTAAATCATTTCGAGCCACAATCCTACCAAGCCAACGACGTACACTCTATGCACGCCTCAGTGTAGTGATTCTCAATGTTTCAGCCTAAGTGTTCAAGCCTTACGTGTTTTCATATTATTAGGCATAAAGGAGTAGAGGAGAAGGGAAAGAGCCCACTCACAATGTTTGATCCCGTTAGGCATCCTGTCCTGCCGATACGGCCAATCCCTTGAACCCGTGGTCCGATGCAAGCGCGATCTACTCAACTAGTATGATCGTGCGAGCAGGCCGTGCTCTCCAAATCATCCGACCGATCGGACTAAGGAAGACGGCATTATCGCTTCCATCCAGCTATCTCAGTACTGTTCTGAACGAACACCTATTTTCCATCGAACCCGCTAGCCATCTGCACATTGAAACCAACTCGATTAATCCTTCTTCCCAAAAATCCAACATTTCAAATATAACCAGCATTTAATTTATTCAATCCGACTCAGCGTAACGCTCCGAGCGATTGCGGGACGTTACACAAGAAGTAATAGGTACACCAAAAATATTGGGATCGTGCCTAACCTCTTGGTATGACTATCGATTAGCTTACGTCCGCGTTACCACTGAGCTATCTTCCTCACAACCTTCCCAATAAGGTTTGCCATTTTTTCCTTACCTCTGAGCAAAATCTTTCGACATGACTATCGATTATCACGTCCATATCACCTCTGATATCGATCGTCGTCTAAACTTAGCACCTGTACTTACTCTAAGTGCCCCATCGGTGTTAAGTCCACCAAACTTGTTACGTCGATATCACCTTTGGTAAGGCTTGTTTTGAATCTATTACTTGCACTCAAGTGCGCAAGAAGTAATAGGTTCACTAAAGATCCCCCAGTGGGACATCCTTAACAAACCGCGGTATTGTACTACGTTCATATTACCTCTAGTACAAGATCCAAAAAGTTCACGCGTAGGAATGCAACAAAATTAAAATCTTTTATTTCTTCTTATGGAAGAGAAAACGTAAACTACATTTAAAGGGCTACTAGCGCCCCAACCACAAAACTTTGACAAACTACGACAAAAGGGGATTCCCAAAACTACTGTTGCTACCGGTCAGAGCACAACTTCGCTAACAAACTGTGGAGATGGGAAATATGGTTGTCCAGGCGTACTTTAGCCCGGTGCTCAACTTCTGCTGCCAGGACCTCGAGATCCTCGTATCAGATATAAGACTCATATCGGTCATCCATCTTTTGCACCATAACCTCAACAGCAGCTGTGTTCTTCGCTACCCGACTCGCCCCGGTTCGAATAGCTTCTTCTTTCTGCTGGGCCTCCCAGAGGTTATTCTCCAGCATATCGTGCTTGGCTTGGAGTTTTTTTATCTCCTCGGTCAGGTCCTTCTACTTTATGAGGTAGTCCTCTATCAGGGTACCCAGCCAATCACGCTCCTCTTGCAACTTCCGAAAGTCACGTTGCAAACCTTCCTTAGACGAATAAAAGAGGGCCTTCTTTGCCCCCAGCACCATTGAGAACTCATTATAAGGGGGAGATTTTCTAAGTTGAGCAGTGCACACTTGTTCACTGCTATGGTACAGTAAGCCTAGGTAAGGCAGCTAGGACTAGTGTCAAGGAGGAGAGTGAGATATTAGGCCAGTTGGTCTAATACTGTGAATGACAATATGTATAAGGGTATCATTGTATGCAGGTAAGTTCAGTTGAGCACTTGTTTAGGTAGGTAACCAGTTCAGAGAGGTATTGACATATGTGTACCTGTAGGGTGATGTGTTTGTTTCAGTAAGAGGGTTCAGGTCTAATGTTCATGAGCAACAGTTGTGACACTTATGTTTATGTGGTGCATTAGAGGAGTAAAGTAAGTGTGTTCTTAGAGAAGTACCTGAGTATACTATAGTAGGTAAGGGGTGTGTGAGATACCAAGGAGTATTTGGTACTATGTGGAGGAATAGGGTTCACTGACACTATAGTAGCAGGAACTATAGAGCATGGGTTGGGTTAGAAATCAACTAGTATATATATTGGTGCACTTAAGGGTGATAAGGTATATATAAGATATTGATACTATATTAATTAGATTATGTATACTAGTTTTTGATATTGGTATTAGTATATATAGTATCCTAGTATCTAGTGATAGCTAGATTAACCATCACCTTCAAGTTATGAACTTAGAAAAGTAGATATGACCTAGTATCACTTAGTAACTACTAGTATGGACTAGTAATCAATCTAGAAGCTAGGTATGGACCAAAAATCAAGGGATTGGCCTAGTTTGACTAGTTTGACCTAGAAATGCCCTAGAAAGCATATTTTGACTCATTTTAGTTATTTATCACTTCATTACACCAAATGACATGATATTTCATATATAGGTCTGTATGACACCAATTCGGACACCGTTTCGTATCATTTGCTCATGACCTCAAGCAAGTATATCTCTCTGTTAGTTTTTAGTACTTGATAGTATATATATCACATGTTCTAGATCTATACTACTTGATTCTGATACGAAGTTAAACGAGCTGGTATTGTATGGATCAAATCAAGAGATGTTATTTATTGACATGTGCATCAGGCATTCCTTGTACTTATATCTTATCATATACATCGTGTTCTCCTTGTGCTCGTATCTATTCGTGGGCCATGTGTGCTCACACTATATCCGTGTGCTCGTATTATATTCGTGTGCGTAACGTGTCGTGATTGGATCCATGAATATTAGTCGGGGAGGGGGAGTAGGAGTCGATTATGTGATTGAACCATTTAGTGTATTCGTGTGCATGCCAATTATACAAGACACGTATAATTGAGTTACCTTAGTATATTCGTGTGCAACCCAAACCGATCAAATAAGCACTTAGTAGTATCATCAATTCTCTTATTTACAGCTATCCTATTTGCAGTTCATACCTTGTTTCCTGTATTTACTTTGCAGTTATACTTTGTGTTTATATGCCTAGTTCAGCTATATTTTCTTCTCCTGCTTACTTGTGCATCTTGTATTCTTTTCTATTATTGTTATATATCATCTACCATATATATGAAACTGCTTACAGAGTTTATACTTTGCTCCAATCCTTACTGGATATATTTTTTCAAACGACTATTTAGAGGATTAGTGTCCTATATATTATGACCTGCAGGATGAAGAGCCAGTTGAGGTAGCACCTTTAGTCCAGGACGATCTGGTACCAGCTAACGAGGAGGCACACCTAGCTATAACAGACCCTTAGCTAGTATCTATTTATTATACTGGATATGTCTCCAGCTTAGACATTGGCATGTTATTTATATTTGAGACTATTTGCGTTTATTCGTAGATTCTGGACTTGGATATTTTTATCACTTGTTATTTTCCTTCTCTTTATGATATCGTGTCATTATCTGCCTCTAGTTCCTTGTAATATTGAGTATTGACACTATATTTATTACCCGAAAATCGGGCATGAGCCGTGGGTACGTCCAGCCTACGCCGCAGAATCGGCGGTAGAACGCTGTAAAGGTCCGTTCTAGGTCAACCAACTATCTAGATAACTCACAGAAAAATCCGGCATGACCTCTCCAAAAAGGAGGGCAAAACCACGCAATATATATATGTGAATAAAATCCTCTCCAACAGGAGGGCAACCACGCAATATATATATAACAATAATCTCAATCACAAAACTAGAGGAAGAATATAAGCACGATATGATATAAACAAGAAACAGAACCAAGAGAGCAAGGCAATCCAAAATAATACAGTCCAAGTCTAAAAGCTACAACATCTCACAGAAGCACAAAAGAATAAGTACAGTCATCCAGAATACAAACCACTGGAAATAACCCAGGAAACCCACCTAGCTAACTAGGGTGCTATCGGCGTCTCCTCGGCGCACTCCTCCTCGATCACGGGGTCACAACAGTCGTCAATACCAGGCCCGTAGAACGTAGGGCAATAGTCCTCAGGATCCTCTGGAAAAAATATGCCCAGTCAGGACTGGAGCGAAGTACATAACTCTGAAAGCAACTCCAAATGCATGGTAAGGTGTATATGACGAGCAATAGAAAAGTAATCAAGATGCACAGGAAATAAATATATGCTGGAGCACAATAAGTAGCTGCAATATAAACTGGAGAACAATACAAGTAGTGGAAAAGTAACTGCAGGTGAGAAACATGAATACTAGCTAAGTGCCTTGAGCACAAGTTCGTTATGTGATCGGTAGGTTGCACATGAAAAACACTAAGATAACTCCGTTATGCGTGAGTTGCATAACCGACATACACATGAATACTGTTTGGCTTTGATCATATAACCAACTCACTACTCCCCTCCCCCACTAATACCATTGGATCCAACCACAACACGCTACGTACATGATAATAGCTCGCGCACACGAAGGCGAGAGCACAAGAAGCACATGATAGCACATGATAATCAATACCCGAAGCACATGATGAAATACACGTGATAGAGTACCCGCTGAACACGGTAAGGGGGGATAGCACCTCATGACGGGATCCACTAGTACCAGCTCGTGTAATAAAGTGTCAGAATCAAGTATTACAGTTCTAGAACAGGTGATATAAACGCTATCATGAAATGGAAACTATCAGAGGTAGGTACTCGCCTGATGTCCTGAGCAACTGATGAGGATCGAGATCCGGACCGGTATCGCAGGGACCTAATGCGAAAAGCAGAATTAAACAGGGTTCTAAGCATTTAAACTGATATAAAATAATTAAATTGGTTCCTTGTAATATTGAGTATTGACACTATATTTATTCATCTTGTTCTCCTTATGGATTTGAGTTACCATTGACAGGTTATATGTATATCATTGCGTGAGTTGCTAGATTATATTGTGGACATTTACAACGTTCTACCGCCGATGTTGCGACGTAGGCTGGACGTACCCACGACTCATGTCTGTTTTTCGGGTACAGGTCGTGACATTTAGTTCTAGGGTCTCGTAAAATATTTATATTTTCGTGTTTACGTTTTCTAATTGTCCAGAAGACGATTTGGATCTCGTTCTAACGGATTGACTTGGAGACTAATTAATACAATTTTTTAATATTATATGAGACGTTAAAACTGAACAAAAATGTCATGGTTGTGTGACTTGGATTATTTAGTTTTGCATGTTAAAAGTTGTGTGAGTTGGATTATTTAATTTTGTGCAAAAAAATTCAATATATTAGAGTCCATATATATATATATATATATATATATATATATATATATATATATATATATATATATATATATATATATATATATATAAAAGAAGGTTAACCTTACAGACGAAATAGGACATTATTGCAAGCAACTTTGCAGCACAAACGCGAGAGCAACCACATGCATGCATTGCATATATGCACCTAATTAGCATCCCCATAGCAACCACATGCATGCATCACATAGCAATGCACATTATGAAGTTTGTCGAATTCGAATGTGTCCATGTCAGTAAAGCTGACTGCCTGCTGGCTTCTTTGTTGTGATGCCAGACACAAAACCAAGACCAAAATCCGATAAACCGTGTGATCATTTGGATTTTATTTGTATATGAAATCATAGATATAAAAAAATTGCAATCATAAGAAAATTAATATAAGGCGCATTCTAATCGTTTCATAAATTATCAACTTGAAAACTCCAATAAATGGTCAACATTGGTTTAATATCAGTACGTAGTACTCCAATTAATAAGGAATATTTTCTTCTGGTCCATCTATTGTATATTGAAAGAGGGGGACAATGATGATTAAATTAGTCTTGTTTGTTACTAAGATTGAGTGTCCGTTTGGTTCAATAGAATGTAATCGTAATAAAATCGAATGAAAAAAAACAAAACACGGATCCTGAGTCTGAATTATTTGCTTTGAGGGCCATGCATGGGACAATTAAGGGGGTTGCTTGCAAGATATCAATATAACTGGTTCAGTTTGAACACTTATTTGAAAAGAAATAACCAGGAGCAACTTGCTGTTGCTATAGTAGTGGTTCATGCACACTAGATAGCTAGCTAGTTGCAAGGGACAAATCCAATGACTCGGATGTGGGGTTGTTAATTAGCGCAAAGTCTACACAAGCTTACAATATACAACCATCACAAGCACAAGCACAAGCCATGTCCTCCCTCTATAAAAAGAAATCCCTACATTCAAAGTATTCTACCACCACTACCACATACCCTTAATTCCCTACACTAGCTAAGTATCTTCTTGCTTAATTAGCAAGTACCATGAGGAGCCATACTCTAGTACTCCCCATCCTCCTAATATTGCTAAGCTTGTCAATATCCCTCCTTCCAAGTTCTCTTGCTTGCCCAACATGCACTCCAACTCCAAAACGTCCACCACCACCACCCAAGGCTAAGCCATGCCCTCCACCACCAAAGGGTGCAAGTTTTCGGCTTTTCTATTTTGGGAAGAAGTATAAGGACAAGAGAAACGGAATTCAAGACCATTTTGTTGACAAAAAGATTTGAAGGCGTTATTAGAAAATTCTGTCTCATTGTCACATTGAAATGTTTTTATGGGTTTGTGAAATTGGGTTTGTATAAATGTGCTAAAGGTCGAAAAAAGAGAAAAAATTTGCGATTTCTTGCCAATAGGAAAAGTCCACAAAAAATCACTATAGTTATCAAGAAAGAACACATAATACTTATGTCCTGCAGAGCTCAACACATGGGATGTCCACACATCACTATGCACTTTATCAAAAGATGACAAAGTGCAAGCATTAGAAGAATAAAAAGGTAGTTTCACATATTTTCCAAAAACACAAGATTGACAAGTACTAGAATGGGAGATGAACTTACAATCAATAACCCTCTTATTCTTAAGGGAATGTAAAATAGAAACTCCTGGGTGTCCTAATCGATTGTGCCAAAGAGTAGGCGACAAAGCAGCAAATGTGGATGGCGAGGCGGTTTGTTGGCGTGTGTTGGTGTTGGTGATGGGGTAGAGGTCGCCAGTGCTATTACACCTCATGATTTGCCTCCCAGTCTGAATGTCCTTCACAGAAAATCCACAAGGATCAAATTCAATGGTCACATTATTATCAGTCGTGAAACGACGAACAGAAATAAGATTTTTAATAAGTTTCGGGGCATGAAGCACATTTGTTAAACGAAGGGGTGGGAATGGCGTAGGAAGGAATTTCTGTCCATAACCATGAATTGGGATTTCCTGACCACTACCGACAATAATATTTTTATTTTTGCTCAAATTAAAATAAGCCGTAAGATTACCTCCATCGCTTGTCATATGAGAAGTGGCACCCGTGTCCATGTACCAATTATTATCTGGAGGGTTTAAAGCCATCGTTTGAAAAGTCTGTTCCAAATCCGTTGGTTGAAACTGTGTGGTGTGAGCCTGTGGTGGACGATGACCCAAGATTCCGGACTGCCTGGATGGTTGTGGAGGGCGTGACCACCCGCTAGTGGGATAAGGACACGGTGGAGGTGGAGTCCAAGTCTGATTCCACGGAGCAGCCCAAGGTGGGTAGTACTGCTGGCATTGATGATGATTTGGCGGCCAAAAAGGAGGTGGCGGATGGTTGCGCGACCCGCCCCCGTTAGTCGATCCTCCATTATGATTCGATCCTCCACGACCTCGACCTTTCCCTTTACCACGATATGAGGTCTAATTTCGGGTTGAGGAATTGGCCGAACCTTTGTTTTGTTGATGTCGGTTTGAGTTCGTTCCGGGCCCGGAGGTTGGAGGGAGGGCTGCGTCATTGGAGGGCTGGGCGACAAGAGCCTGCTGTGATGGTACGCGAGCGGTAACCCCCGCCTGGCGGGATTTGCGTGTCTCTTCCAAGAGCAAACGAGACCGAGCGGCGTAAAATTCCGGCAAAGGATCCATTTGAGAAATAGTAGAAGCTAATGTGTCATAATTCTCATTTAATCCATTGATAAGGCGAAGAACTAACAAATGGTTGTCAACCGGAGCATCAACGTTTGTAAGTTGATCCGATAAGTCTTTGAGTTCCTGGCAGTAAGAGGAGACGTCGGGAAAATCATCAAGAAAGGTGTTGGCAAACCTGGTTTCGAGAGTCGATGCACGCACGTGTTTGTTATCCAAAAAAATGCTCGCAAGTCGATCCCACTGTGCCTTGGCGGTGGAATTAGGCTTCAAGATGGTGATGAGTAATTCAGAGGAGATCGTGTCGTACATCCAAGTTAGGACGATGGCATCGAGACGGGTCCAGAGATCCTTATCAAAGGCAGGATCTTTTTCTTTCTCCGATAATGGTTGTGACGGGATGATGTGCTTGTAGACGTTATAGGCACGGCAATGAATTTGGAATAATTCAGCCCAAGAGGCGTAGTGTCCTTTCTCTGATTCAAGACGAATTGGCATGGAGTTCTTGATGTTGGAGACGGCAAGTGCTGGGTGGAATTTGTTGTTGGTGGATTCCATCATGGCAGCAGAATTGGTTGTTGGAGACGCCATGAAAGGAAGGAGTAGCAGAATGAGAAGAGGACGGCGGAAGCGTTTGAAAAGGTTAGGAGTCGAGAAGCTCTGATACCATAAAGGAGATTAAAATCCGTGTTTTTCATATTAACAACAGAGATATATATACAAGAATTTGGTTAAACTTTGCTAACAATAATTATGCTAAGAGATATGCACAATCAATCTATGATAACTAACTATAATTAGGTAGGCTAACACTCAAGCTCGACGCGTGCGTGGACGTGCTGGGCTGCCTCGTGCACGCGTTGATCGGCGGCTCGGCGGCGGACCGGGAGTGCTGCCCGGTGATCTCCGGCCTGGCCGACCTCGACGCCGCGCTTTGCCTGTGCACCACCATAAGGGTGAAGCTTCTCAATATCAATGTACTGCTGCCTATAGCTCTGGAGGTGTTGGTCGATTGTGGGAAGCATGTACCCTCTGATTTCCCGTGCCCATCCTAGCAAGGTTTCATGCAACTGCATGTATGATGATGAAAGTTTTGAAACCTATGGCTATCTATAGCCTATAAGTACTGGTACACTTGTCAAAACTATATATGCAATATTATTATTAATTAAGCAGTATATAAATAACTGCAATAAAGGCTTGTTAAAGCTATAAATGCTACCTATACCTATAATAATGCTATATATTTTGTGTGTCACCAGAAAGATTTGTAACCTTTGATGATTAAGATGTTTATGGATATAAATCTTTATTAGCGTAGGTCAAGGTGTATTTCATGCCAGGCCAATCCAGACCCAATGTTGATCGGGATCGACCGATTTTGGGTCGGACTCGACTAATTAGTCCGAGGAGAAGATGTCTCGGACCGGTCCAGACCGGATTTTGGGAACACAAATCCAGCTCTAACCAGAATCCGGATGGACAGTAGGCCAGGTCTGACCGGACTGGGCCCGGGCTGGTTCATGGCCTGGTCCGAGTTGGACCGGATAAAAAATATTTGAAAAAAAAACTTAAGAAATAAATGGAAGAAAATAATAAAATTTTATTAATTTGATTAAATTTAGAAATTGGATATAACTTTTTTTTTTTTATATACACTGGAAAAAAAAATGAAACTAAAGATTTTATATAAAAAAATTATATAACATTTTTTTTTGGGTCCGGGTTGGCCTGGTTTTTCAAGTATTCGGTCTTCTGAACATTTAATTGTTCAGGTCCTGCTCCTCCAGTAGGATCGTCCATTAAGAGACTGAAAATACTGTCTTTGATCTATCTATTTGAATTTGAAGGTATGGTGTTTGATATAACAGGGGGTATATGAGTGCTATATCATCTCCCCATTGTTATCTTCTAGTTCAAATATTACAGCTGGTTCTATTAATTCCTTTCTATAATAGTTTTCTCTTACTTGCTAGGTTATGTCATATTATTACAATCCCATTGGTGTTATTTTGGGGTCAACTTTACATGTTATATATAAGCTTGATTTTTTGGCTAAACACTGTTATTTCACTTTTTTATTCACTTATATGCGAACTTATCAAGCAAGAGGGATCAATTATTATTATTATGAGCAATTTGTCAACTTTAAATCAAAATTTTAAGAGCCCGTTTGATTCATTGAATTGGACAACGTAGTGTAATTGTCATTATGTCGTAATCCTAATTCGAATATTTGATTGGACAATTATTTCTTAGATATAATGTAGTTACGATTACAAACTTGATTATATTACATCACTTTCTATTCAAATCAATTACATCACAAAATCTATGTAATTCTAATTATATTACATCCTTATATTCTAAAGAAAAACCTATGAACACTGGGCGGACTTGTTGGCCGAAGGCTTCTAGATAGTAGAAGCAAGGTTGGCGTTAGTTGGAGTTTCTTAGGTGGATGAAGAGTGCTTCATGGTATACTGTGTGGTGTGGGTGGGGGGAGAGTGCATGCATGAACCAGTACTGCAGGGGGAATGTGTATCATTTCTCATTTGAGTGAAGATGAAACTGCGGGATGCATGGAGTGGGGAAGTTTTGCCAACCCTAGCGCTTATTTAGAGTTGCTACTATTGCAAGGTTTGAAGAGGTTATCAGAAATCATCACTTTTGTCAAAACCGGACCGGACCGGACCGGACCGGACCGGACCGGACCGGACCGACGGTTGAACCGGATCGGATCGAATCTAATTTGACCAAAAAATCAGTTCGGTCTGATCTGAACCGAGCTTTTTAAATAACAGACGATTTTTTTCCTGAACCGAGATTTAGCCGGTGAACCAGCTGAACCGGTTCACAATTGAACCGACCATTTTTTTTTTTTAAATAACTCAAAAATATTTATCACGTGAGATTTGGACTATTTGGTACTTGGTTTGGTTTTAAGAGACCTTATAGGTGTAAAACCAAACCAAATCATACATACTAAGAACCAAACCAAACCAAGAAATAAATGTGGATATCTTTTATGATTTGGTTCTCGTAATAGGCCTATTTGAACCCCGGTTAAATTTCGGTCCGACCTATACAAAAGATTTTTGGTTCATTCATCGGTCCGGATTTTAAAACATTGGAAATCATGCATTGGCTACTATTTTTCTTGACAAAGATAAAAGGAACTTCCTTTGGATCAAACACAGAAGGTTAGAACTGTCAAAAAATTTGACAGTCCAACCAATTGAAATAACTGTCAAATTTTGTGACAATTCTAAAAATATGTTATTTTTAGAACTGTCAAAAACTTTGACAGTCCTTTCAATTAATAAGACTGTCAAAATTTTTATTAGTCATGAATATAGACTAGACTTTCAAAAGTTTTGACAGTCCATCATCGTCCCCGTCACGACTGTGGACGAATTTTAGAATTTCGAAACCCTTAAAATGGGACTGGACTAACACCAAAAGTAATGGACTTTACTGAATAAGTTGTGTAGTGTCTTCAACAATTATCTTATTTTAATATTGCTTTCAGAATCAGAACTAGGAAGTCTTGACATATCAGGATTTTATCAACACCGAACTCAATTGGCTTTTGTGGTCAGTGAGAAGAGGTATAACCTCTCTGGCAAGACGGAGGTCTCGGGATCAAACTGCAGCGGAGATATGAGAACAGTGGGTCCAAATAACATACAACGCAACGTGCGTAAAATTTTGTGTGTATCGCTGGACATCTTAAAAAAAAAAAATGTGTGCTTGCTTGCATTTTCAGAAGTCAGAACTAGGAAGTCTTGATATATCAGGTTTTTATCAACATTGAATGTGTGCTTGCATTTTCAGAAGTCGGAACTAGGAAGTCTTGATATATCAGGTTTTTATCAACATTGAATGTGTGTGTGCTTGCATTTTCAGAAGTCAGAACTAGGAAGTCTTGATATATCAGGTTTTTATCAACATTGAATGTGATAAAAACATTCTCAGGACGTCTCCTTCGAACAGCTGTCACATTTTTTTTTTAAACAAATTAAATTATTTTAAAAAATCAAAAAAAATTTATTTAAAAACATTATATTTTTTATCTTTTAAAAAAAATTTAAAATCGATTACATTATATGATAACCCAAATATTTGAATGCAATTGATATTACATTACATTAATTAAATTGCATGTTCTAACCAAACATGTTAATGTAATTGTAATTTATTACATTACAAACTCGATTACATTACAAATTCGATTCAATTACGATTATAATTACATTACAGTGAACCAAACAGATCCTAAGTTTTTTCAGATTTCTGAATTTGTAATACGTATTCTGGTTTTGGTTTTAGCTATAAATAAATTTTGTATTTGATTAACTCCAAAATCAAATAATTTACATGTGAATGTTTGATGAACTCCAAAAATGTGTTCTAATTATAAACGTAAGGGTTCACTCTATTATATAACTGGTGTTCAAACCCGTGTTTAAAAAATTGAACCAGATCGGTCAACTCGTGAGCCAGTAATTTTTTCGAACTAGTTTAATACTGACCCACTATTTTTTTTTTCAAAAATCGACTTCTTTTGTGTAATCCGATCGACCCGGCCGGTTAGACCACCGAACCGTCCGACCTAGCTGAATTTTAAACTGGTTTGAACCTGACTTTTCCAATTCTAGTTTTTTTAACTACTTTACATTCAATAAAAGTTCATATGCATGATTCTTGACTAATTTTAGCATAAGTAGAATATGTGTAGTTGTGTACTATGTAATATATTCAAATAAAATTGTAAAGATATATAACTGGTTCAATCCGGATTAAACCACTGGTTGAACTGCTTTGACCTAACCTAGTGTCCTGACCAGGTGGATCTCCGGTCCAATTTTTAAAACATTAGTTCAAACCCATTTACACAAGTGAAATTCGATGCCCGCAACTAATTAAGAGACAGCAAGCAACAATGCAATACCACTTGCAGCAGTTTTTAACTTCGTTTTGGCATGTCATTTGACTACTATCCATTCTTAGACCTGGTTTTTTCGAGTTCTTTTGAAAATATCCAAGATTAATTAGTGACCTACGGGAAATTTTCTGAACTCAAGAATATATATTGGATATAGATTGATGATGATGATCGAGATCGACGTGGAGAAGATTAGGTCCAGATGACCAAACTAAACAAAGCTCGGTCACCGAACTCAACTGGCTCTTGTGATCAGTATAAGGAGATATAACTTTTCTAGCTAGACGGGTGGTTTCGAAATCAAATCGCAAGTGAGATGTGGAATAGTGGGCCCAAATGACATGCAACGCTGCGTGCATAAAGTCCAGTACATATCGCCAGGCATCAAAAAAAAAAACTCAGTCATCTATATGTTCACCGTTGCCAAAGTAGACTCTTAGTTCGTTAATCTTTCATCTAACTTGAGCATATGAGAAATGTGTTGGGAACACGTGCGCTTTGATACCACGTGTTGGTCGCGCAGCAGAAGAAGCGTTTGCCAACCCACCTGGGATAACGAACCAATCTACGAACACTAAGCAATGATGAAGACAAGTATATGACGGTGACTACGTCACCTGGACAAATTCCAACCTTTATAAATCAGATAAAATTATAAGACTGCAAAAACTAATGTTGAAATCCTTTGCCCTAATAGGTTCAACCCCCTCACCACACTCAAGAAGAAAAGCAAAAGATTACAAATGAAATCACTCACCAACTCGTAGCAATCTCCCTAACCGAAGTTGACGACTCCTCGATTAGATCTCCTTCCTCCTTCTGTCCTGGATGGCGAAGTCCTAAGAGCAAAGTACGGACTTTCTCTTAGATTTTTTGTGGATAAGCCCCCCGAATCTTAACTTGTGCTTCTCCTTTGTGCCTCCATCCTCCTCCCAATTTATAGGATGAGAAACCTATTTTATTTTTAGGAAACCCTAAAAATAGCCAACCATAAGATACACCCGTCCACTAGCATCTAACGGTCCAAAATATAACATAAAAACTCCAAAATTCGAGCAGCCGTCACCGACACCGAACTCGAACCGAGTTCGTTCGAAGGTTCTGGAACACCACGCCGAGTTCGGCCCAAACTCTGCCCCCTTCAGTAGACTTGATTTCCAACAATCTCTCCCTCCAGTCTGATAAGAGATGTTGGCTCCATGGCTCCTCAACTGGACTCCATGCATGTTGTCTTGTGACAAAAAATCTGCTCCTCCATGCCACCGATCTTTGATCCCCCCGAGTTGTTTTGCATCTTCTGTCGTCTCCCGCTCCTCGACTGTCACATCGACGCTAGCTGTCATGCGTAGCACCTTTTGCACTATTGGGATCCTGCCGATATCGATGACACGGCCAAGACCGAAATCCCTGATGATCAGTATCGCCGTGAGTCTTGGCTGCATGTCCCCGACTTTCATCTTCCACCGGAACGTCTTAACGTTTCGACGAGCTTCTTCACTCTTGGCTGGCCCAACCAAGCGGACGGTGTGATTCTCCCGAGATTCGAACTCCTGAATTTGTCCACCTTCGTGTTCGAACCTGAAGCTCCCCCATACACATGCATCCTCGAGCAGAACATCACGCACTGTGCATATCGTCGATGACCCACAGCTTTCCCTGAACTGTGTGAATGATGATGCTCCTGCCTCAAATTAATTTTGTTGTAAACCTTGATCTCCTCTTTTGCCTCGAACTGCTGAAACCAATGTCGCTCCATAAATCTTTGGAAAACCAGCTGTCATGGGACCGACAGACTAGCCCTCAATCTTTGACTCATCACCATTCGTTGCTTTGTCTCAACGAATCGAATCCTCTTTATCCCTCAAATTATCTCGAAGCCTCTCCAAGACAAGTTTTCGATGATCTATCCCCTGTCGAATACCCCTCGAGCCTCCATCTGGTGTCTGTGGCCTGCCTGTACACCTCAGCATCTTGAGCCTGTACATGCCACAACATAAATCTTCTCGAGCCAGCTGCTAGAAACCCTTCGTAAGCATCCAATCTTTGTCCCCAAACAAACTGTGCCAGCCATCATCCGTCAGCTTACCAACCGATACCAAGTTGTAGCGCAAACTCGGTACATGTCGCACATCATTGAGAACGAGATTCTCACCAAGCTCCATTGTTAAGTGCACATCACTGATGCCTACAACTGCAGTCATTCCCTTTTTGCCCATCTTCACAGGTCTAAACCTGCTACCGCGGTATGACGTGAAGATCCTCTTATATGGAGTGGCGTGATACAATACCCTCGTGTCCATGACCCAGTCGTCATCATGACACATGCCACAAGGTTCCTCTGCGTCGGTTGCTGCGATGATGAGATCTCTCATAGCCGTAAGATCCTCTTGATCATCCTTGCCTTTAGCCTTCTCAGCTTTGAGCTTCATGCAGTTCCTCTTGATATGACCCCTTTCGCCACAGTGATAGCAGCCTTCCTTGCGGTCCACAGTTGCAAAATCCTGAGAACTCACTTATGTCCTCGCCTGTGACTTGGGTCTTCCCTTCTCGTAGGAAGCCACCAGAGCAGACTCCTACGATGATTCTACTTGCTTACGTCGGATCTTCTCGTTCAACAAGTTGCTTTTGACTGCCTCTATGGTGAAAACTCCATCAGGAGAGGATTTGCTCACCGATACCACCATCGTCTCCCAGCTTTTCGGCAGAGAACTCAAAAGTATAAGGGCCTGAAGCTCATCCTCAATCACCATCTTTATTGCAGACAGCTGATTAACGATGCCCTGAACCTCTTTCAGATGTTGTGCCACCGGTGCACCCTCCGTGTACTTCGAGATAACGAGTTGGCGAATTAGAAATATCTTGTTGCCAGCCGTCTTTCTTTCTTACAACAAATGCAGCTTCTCCCAAAATGCTTTTGCAGAACTCTCCATGGAGACGTGGTGAAACACCGAGTCATCCAGCCATTGGCGGATGAATCCAACAGGCTTCCGATCTAGTCATCAGCACCTTTGTCAGTCGACTTTGCGCTATCGCCCTCCAACGGACCATGCAATTCCTTGCACCAGAGTAGATCCTCCATCCTTGGCTTCCAAATTGTCCAATTTTTGTAGTGCCCTACTCCATATTGGTACTATGTACAAGAGATATCGTTTTGCTGACTCAAGTGGAAGTCTTCTCGGAGAGTTCTCGATCGAAACACAAGACGATTGATCTAAGTGAGTGGACAGAACTTCATTATCGGATTCTTGCACGCCTTAATAATGAATCTGAGTTTTTGCAATACTTTTTTTGCTTAATAAGATAATGTTCGCATTGAGAATGATAGAACGAGAACCTGCTTGCCTAACTAGAGAACTTGTATGCTTGTCTAAAAGAGATAGAGATAGAATCATTGCCATGCTAGTTAAAGATATAGAATGGTGCATGCTTAGTTACACAGATACCGCTATGAAATGAACTGTTGCCATGCTAATAAAAAAGAGTAAAAGAATGTTCATATGTTTCCTTCGTATGCTAAAGAAAGAAAGAGTAGATCTGCATGCTTAGTTAAAATAGATAGAGAACTGTTTCCATGCTTGCTTGCTCAAATAGAGACTATTATATGTTTTCATAGAAGTTATTAAAATGCTTGAACGGTATCAGAGCGATGGCGGCCAGTCTGCATAAGAGATAGAGATGGTGAACTTGTCACGCCCTAGTCCCAAAATACCGAGGGACTAGACACGTGGCAATGGCCAACAGCACGCACCGATGGATAAACCCAATTTAATGGATCCATCGGGGCATACTTAAGCTGTAGTACAACAATAAATAGGTCCAATAGTACAAGTCACAGTCTATTCTAATCTCATCCACCACAGATAATCACAGATCAAATGCCAGAATAAATGAAAATAAATATAAACTAACAAGTCTGAATAAAAGTGTCTCGGAGAACAATCCGAGAATAAGTCTGGTACATCAATGAAATAGACTGGAAATAAAATAACTAGAAACTGAAATAAATGAGTATCTCAAGCCAATACTCAAGAGAAGTCCTCTGGTACGATCTCGTCCTCTGGCCCTGGTTCTGCTCTAATGTAGGCACCTGTTTCTGCTAATGCTAATGCTCCGGTCCCGTATACCTCGGGATAGATCTCGTCAGCTAATCCTGGGGACATAATCCGGATCCAGGTCCTCAGGGGACATAACAAGGTACAGATAATACAAGCCAACATAAATGCAGTAAAATAGTAAATGAAATAAGCAGGATAAATATGTAACCATCTATGTGAAATGCAAGTTGAGAGCATCACTAGTACTCAGGCTGAGACCACTACAAGCTCTGTGTCGGGGAGCCGGTAGCAGTAATAACTATGGATTTTACTATGTAGTTTACTATGTATTATATATATGAAATCAGCCTGTAGCCTGTGTGTCTCTCCCCACCCCATGTAATCACACGTCTCATATCCACGATGCCTCATGTCCATGTCACGCACGATCATATCTAATGCAGCAAGTCATCTACTGTCTATGAATATAATGTCTATGTCATAAAGCCTGTATCCTATACAGAATCACCATGAATATCTCAGGAAGATTCTGTCTCATGATAAGTGTCAAGTGTCCTGGGTTATGATGTACTTGATAAGACAAGTACGAGAATGTAAAGGGTCACGATATCCATCTCTATGTGACGTTACACAACTCCGCATACCGGGTTGGCACCCGACTATTAATCGGAGGCTAAGTAAAGTCACTCGGTCCTGGGTTGAACAGTTACATCAAGATTATATATGTATGTACAAAGAACTCAAGCAAGTACTATAACAGGAATCACTGCGAGTTGGCAAGGTACACTTGCATGTGGTTCTGGCTCCAACTGTAGCTCTGGTCTCAGTGGGACTTGCAGGTACTCCTCCGATTGCTGAAATAAATATTACCATTAGATTCAGAAAATATCAAATAGCTAGAAATGCCTGTCTTTGAGTCCAATTTGGAGACAAGGGCAAAAATGACAATTTCGGGTCAAAGCATGGTCCACATGTGGGCCACTTTGCACCGGAAAACATGTCAGGGTCAAAGGTCCCCAAATCTGTCAAACATAGTGTCAATAGGTCCAAAATGATGATAAGAACCCAACGAAACTTCCGGAATTGGATTCCGATGAGCCGATCACAAAATCGCCCGTCAAGTGGAGCCTGTGGGGCCCACGATACGCGATTTGGTCAACGTTCTCAGAATCGAACCAAACTTGGGTGACAGGGCCAGCGTATCTCTACGAGTCCGATGGCGCAAGTTTCGTTTCGATCCGAGGTGTGTACACAAAGTTACGACGCGTTCCAGAATGGACGGATACGGGACGTTGTCGGTGGATATGCGTTGATTCCGGTGTGCACGCACATCCAAATCAACTTCTGCGAAATCTCGCACGTCCGTATCAACGGTGCGCACGTATCGGTAAAGACCTCTCGCAACCAAGTCGTCCCGTTTGGCGGGGCGTACTCAGTTCCGGGGTAAAACAGGGCATTATTTTTCCTATTTTTGGATCGTGGTTCACGATCGCCACAGGACGCGATGTACCGAGCGGGTTGGACGGGCATCGAGAGGGTCATGCAGGGTTCACGATGAAATAGACGGAATCAAAAACGGGTCAACGAGCAGAGAGAACGGGTTACCTGAACAGGGCTCCGAAAAATCGAAGTTCGCGTGTCCGAGTCGGATCTAGGGTTAGGGTTAGGGCTAGGCTCTGCCGGAGCTGCGGCGGCCGGAGGCAGGCCAGAGGGAGGCAGTCGAGGGCCGGAGGTGGTCGAGGGCGGCAGCGCAGGGCTCGGGCTGAGCGGCCGGAGGCGGCCGGAGCTGCTGCTACTGGCTGCTGGCTGCTGGGGAGAGGAGGAAGGAGGCGTGGCCGACGTCGGTCCTGGACGGAGGAGGCTGGCGGGGCGGGGGCGACGTCGTCGGCGGCAAGGCGGCGAGGCGGGAGGCGGTGGCGGCGTGGTGGTGGAGGGGTCGAGGTTGGCCGGAGGAGAGAAGGGGGCTAGGATTTTATAGCGGAGGGGAGCGGGTGAGGCGGAGGAGGGGGAGACGTGGCTGGGCAGAGCGGAGCGGGGCGGGCGGAGCACAGGTGGACGCGGGCGGGGGCGCGTGGCCGAGCGGAGCGGCGAAAATCGCGGGCAGGGGCGGGTCGTGGGGGAGAGGGGAAGCGGGTTCGGGTCGGGCGGGTCGCGGGTTGGGCAGACCCGATCTGACCCGTTAGGGTCAGGGGTCCGGTCCGGTTCGGTTGGACCGGGTTCAGCCCGGTTTGAACCCGGTTCAACCCGGTTTAATTTAAATTTTAAATTATAATAGTTTTTGGGCTTTTAAAAATATTTTTGGGTTCCAATAAATTCCAGAAAAATTATCCTAAGTCTAATATTTTATTTTACACCCAAAAATATTATTTTCATAATATTTTAATATATTTTAAAAATATTTAATTTTATTTAATGCCAAAATACCCTGGTTTTTAATTAGTAAAAATTCTCGAAAAATCCCAAAAAATTCTGAAAAATCCTGTTTTAAAAATCTTGAAAAATCAGGGGTTTTACAATCTACCCCCCTTAAGAGGATTGCATCCTCGCAATCAAAGAATAACCGGTCAACAGAGATGACACGGTTGCAAGCATTGTTCGAAACACATCACAAGACACCTAGAGAAAATATCGTTTCCCTAAGAATGAAAGTTATGCACTTTCCAGAGTAAAGAAAATCTAGTTAAAGTAAGAAAACTACAACTTTTTAGAAAAACCAGGTTATTATTAACAAGTTCTAAATTACTAGGTTGGGGCTAAGGTCACGAACCAATAGGCACGAGCTAAAACAATACTAGAAACGGTAGCTACGAATCACTTACACGCATTAGTTACTCCAAGAGTCTGTGCGTCCTCCAAAGTCATCGTATAAGCTTGTCCGCGTCCTTGTGGTGGATTCCTCTGCTGCTGCTGGGCCTGTGGGAAGAGTGCCGCTTGTGGTGCCAAGGGTGGCCTTGGCTGATACCCTCCTGGGGCAGGTAGAGTTTGTTGGTTTGCCCTTGGTGCTCCTCCTCGATGCTGAGGACAATCCTTGGCTAAGTGTTGATTGGTTCTGCAAATCAAGCATAATCCCAACTTGCGTCTGCAGTCCTTCTCAATATGGCCTACCTTGCCACAGTATTGACATGTAGGAAGGGTCTACGAAGATGCCCTGGGTGGCTGGTTCGTGTGAGATCTCTTTGCAGATTCTCCCTGTGGTGCTCTGTCTGGTGCTGATGTGATTAGCCGCTTGAGGTGGGACTCTCTCATGGTGACGCATTCCATGAGTCGGGCTGCAGCAAGGACGTCCGCGTATGAAGTAGGCGCAACGGATCCGATCAATCTTTGTAGCTCAAAGTTTAGTCCGTCGAAGAACTTCTCAGCCTTCACTTCTTCTGTCGGGATCAGGGTTGGGGCGAAGCGACTCAGATGAATGAATTTCGCGTTGTACTCTTCCACTGTCATCTTGTCTTGAGTGAGGCGATTGAACTTGTCCCGAAGTTCTGATCGAGCGATGGCTAGAATGTACATCTCCTGAAAGAGTCTGGAGAACTCCTCCCAAGTGACTCGGTCTGGGCCGAGTCGTGCCTCCTCAGATAACCACCAGTGATGCGCATTGCCTGTCAATTGCATTCTGATGGCAGTCATCCAACGTTCCTGTGGAAGCTCAGCTGCTTCTAATTGATGCCGAATGTTGGTGAGCCATTCATGAACTTATGTGGGCTCTTCCTTGCCAGAAAAGGTGCGGGACTTTAGTTGGCGAAAATCTGTGATAGAGCCCATCGATGACCGTCGAGCTAGTAGGTTGGCCTGCTCTAGTGCAGTTACTATGCTGCTCCTCAAGAAGTCAGCCTTGCGACGCTGAGCCTCGTGTTGGACTTTGTTGCTGGGCTTGCATCATTGCGTAGATCATTTGGAATATCTGTTGCCCGTCAATTGGCTGCCCTTGTGGGAATACGGGCATTGGTGGAACGAACTGCGACGGAGGTGGGATGTCATCACGCCAGAATCTTGAGGTAGGTTGACCTGCTTGATGGCTCTGTTGAGCTGATTGAACTCTACCGACTGGTGTCACTTCATCGTCATAGGTGACACCTGTAACTTGTGGTGTTCCTGCGGGAGTCTCGTCGCATGCTTGTGAATCCATTGCCCTGCATCCAAAATAAACTATAAGAAGCATACAGAAGAATCAAGGCAGGATGCAAGTAAATTATTTTTGAAGTCGATGTAGAGATCAAGAACGATTCAAGCAAGTGGATGAGATCCTAAAACTTATCATATTCTTATTGCAGGCTTGTTCGGTCCCTAAGTTGAAACCAAACAATTTAGTCGTTGACCTGCATGGGCCACCACAAAAACCATGTCACGCCCCAGTCCTAAAATACCGAGGGACTAGACACGTGGCAATGGCCAGCAGCACGCACCGATGGACAAACCCAATTTAATGGATCCATCGGGGCATACTTAAGCTGTAGTACAACAATAAATAGGTCCAATAGTACAAGTCACAGTCTATTCTAATCTCATCCACCACAGATAATCACAGATCAAATGCCAGAATAAATGTAAATAAATATAACAGCAAACACTAATTGTTCACATCCAATTAGTGTTCACATCCAAATCAGTGTTCACATCCAAATCAGTGTTCACATCCAAATCAACTTCTGCGAAATCCCGCACGTCCGTATCAACGGTGCGCACGTATCGGTGAAGACCGCACACGACCAAGTCGTCCCGTTTGGCGGGGCGTACTCAGTTCCGAGGTGAAACAGGGCATTATTTTTCCTGTTTTTGGATCGCGGTTCGCGATCGCCACAGGACGCGATGCAACGAGCGGGTTGCACGGGCATCAAGAGGGTCACGCAGGGTTCGCGATGCAACAGACAGAATCGAAAACGGGTCAACGAGCATAGAGAACAGGTTACCTGAACAGGGCTCCGAAAAACCGAAGTTCGCGTGTCCGAGTCGTGTCCGAGTCGGATCTAGGTTTAGGTTTAGGGTTAGGACTAGGCTCTGCCGGAGCTGCGACGGCCGGAGGCGGGCCGGAGGGAGGCAGTCGAGGGCCGAAGGTGGTCGAGGGCGGTGGCGCAGGGCTCAGGCTGAGCGGCCGGAGTTGCTGCTACTGGCTGCTGGCTGCCGGAGAGAGGAGGAAGGAGGCGTGGCCGGCGTCGGTCCTGGCCGGAGGAGGCTGGCGGGGCGGGGGCGACGTCGTCGGCGGCAAGGCGGCGAGGCGGGATGTGGTGGCGGCGTGGTGGTGGAGGGATCGGGGTTGGCCGGAGGAGATAAGGGGGCTAGGGTTTTATAGTGGAGGGGAGCGGGTGAGGCGGAGAAGGGGGAGATGTGGCCGGGCGGAGCGGAGCGGGGCGGGTGGAGCGCCGGTGGACGCGGGCGGGGGCGCGTGGCCGAGCGGGGCGGCGCGTGGCCGAGCGGGGCGGCGAAAATCGCGGGCAGGGGCGGGTCGTGGGGGAGAGGGGAAGCGGGTTCGGGTCGGGCGGGTCGCGGGTTGGGTAGACCCGATCCGACCCGTTAGGGTCAGGGGTCCGGTCCGGTTCGGTTGGACCGGGTTCAGCCCGGTTTGAACCCGATTCAACCCGGTTTAATTTAAATTTTAAATTATAATAATTTTTGGGCTTTTAAAATGTTTTCGGGGTCCAATAAATTCCAGAAAAATTATCCTAAGTCCAATATTTTATTTTACACCCAAAAATATTATTTTTATAATATTTTAATATATTTTAAAAATATTTAATTTTATTTAATGCCAAAATATCCTGTTTTTAATTAGTAAAAATTCTCAAAAAATCCCAAAAAATTCTGAAAAATCCTGTTTTAAAAATCTTGAAAAATCAGGGGTTTACAGAACTATCTGCATAGAGACGAAGACGGATACAGAGACAGAGACAAAAGAGAGAAGAGATTGACTATATGCTTGTTTATTGAACTGATGTATAGTAAGAGTTTATATGATAGAGCTGCATATCATGCATCGGTCTTTAGACAACTTGTGCACAAGGGTAATCCCATGAACGGTTCTTGGGGCACTGGAGATCGTTCTCCCTAGGGGGGATCAGAGGAACACCCTGAGGAAATGAAGTTCTCGCGATCAAGTGGGTGTTCACGTCTATAGAGCATGGATTTCCCATGGACCATCATGTAGTTAGGTCGTATGCTAGGTTAGCCTTCTTGCATACCTAACTGTTGATGTAGAAATGGACATGGAAATAGAACCTTTTATATATATATATATATATATATATATATATATATATATATATATATGCAAATGTTGCTAACTTGTATGTCTGCTGCCGGGATAACCGTTCGGCGAAAGGGTAATAATTACTGAATAAGTGATATGCATGCTATTGAACATGCTCTATGTATTAAATGCTTTCATAGAAAAGTCTTATTTTTCGTATATGCTTCTATCTCATGCCCATAATAAGATGTTATCTTATGATAAAAGAAAGAGAGAGATGCTAAGAAGATAGTCCACTAGATGCATATGCTAGAGTCTTTAAAGAAATAAATATGACTCACGAGACACGCTGCGCACCAGAGATAGTAATTGATCTTGCATATCGTTAATGAACTGCTTGCCTTGCCTGCTTGCCTATATATATCGAACATGAACTCTATTTTCAAAGATGTTTCCAAAAGAAGTAAAATAACTCTATTATTATACTTCATGAAATGAACCTAGGTAAAAACTAGAAATATCACTAGTAAAGTAATATTTTGCCACATGCTTACTTTGTATTGGTTTCAGTGAATGTTGCTTCTGTTCGTTGATTTATATTCACCAGTACTTTCTCCAAAGTGCTAACCCACCAACAGTTTGCTTGATCGCAGGTGTTGGATCATCCGAGAAAGCGATAGCCGTGCCTCATCCCCAGGACCCAAAAATCTAGAGTCGATGCCTTGAGCCGTATCGAGATTACTTTGAGCTGCTTTTGTATAGACGGACATAATGTATGGAACGATGTCATTATAATCGAGAGAAAGATAGCTAGAGCGAACTGTAATCTCGGCCAAGTGACGCTTGTAACACATCTTGATTATAAATATAGAGCTTGTTTTTCATATGCCATTGTGTTCTTTACTTTTCTGCAATATTGTGCCGCTGCTCCCGTCTTGAAAAGCTTACTTGCCCTTGTTCAAAGCTTTGGCCTTGTGCAAGTACAGTTTAGGCTTGCGCGGCATCACACACCAAGCGAGGACGAATCGGTCCCGGATGGACCAAAGCGAGTACGAACGACGCCCTACGGGACCGGGGCATGACATAATGGTATCAGAGCTACTCGATTCTTTGCCCATTTTATTGCTTTTGACTCAGAGATGTCCCAGATGTTGTATCGCAATGAACGTTCCATACAATAAGTCCATAAATATTCTCAAAGATGCTAGCAAAAAGTTTTTTGGATTTGATTTATCCCTTGAGAGTTATGGCTTCTGATTTCTGTTTGCTTGAGCGATCGTTTTTGATTGCTAGAGTTTTCGATTGAGGATGGTGAGGGATGATGATTATCGTTGTTCTGGATATCGAAAGTTTATCCTTGAAGTTTTAAGGACAAAACTTTTTCTTGATGGGTAAGTATGTAGTGCCCCGCTCCGCATTGGCACTATGTACAAGAGATATCGGTTTGCTGACCCGAGTGGAAGTCTTCTCGGAGAGTTCCCGATCGAAACACATGACGATTGATCTAAGTGAGTGGGCAGAACTTTATTCTCTGATTGTTGCACGCCTTAATAATGAACCTGAGTTTTTGTAATGCTTGTTTCGCTTAATAAGATAATGTTTGCATTGAGAATGATAGAACGAGAATCTGCTTGCCTAACTAGAGAACTTGTATGCTTGTCTAAAAAAGATAGAGATATAATCATTGCCATGCTAGTTAAATATATAGAATGTTGCATGCTTAGTTACACGAACACCACTATCGAATGAACCATTGCCATGCTAATAAACAAGAGTGTCACCCTCACATTTCCATCTAAGGATAGTTTGGTAATTATCATGGGTATTAATTATTTTATGATTATTATAATTAATATCTGTGCATGACTGATTTATTTATTTTATTGTATTAATAAATTATTGCTAGTGTAGACTTATTTTGGACTTGTGTAGTGGACCTAAGCATTTAATTAGAGAACATGAATAAACTTTTGGACTAGTCTAAGTTGAGCCCATGAATTAGGCCCATGGATTAAGAAACATGTTTAATTAGTGAAACCATTAGACTAGAACCTTTCCCCCTAATTATTTCTTCATGAGAGTCCCCAAGGGGTATTTTTGACTTTGTACATTGCTTGGGGAAGGGTTTATGACCAGCCATAATTGAGAGGAGAGGGAGTGCTCTCATTTTAGTTCTTTCCCAAATTTCTAGATCTAGTTTTTCCCCTTTCATTTTCCTTCCATTTCCTTATCATTTCTCCACCAAATCTTTACCAAAATCATCCTAAATTCATCATTAAAGCCTCTACATCAAGGATCTACAAGCAAGGAGCAAGGAACAAGGAGGAGGAGGCCAAGATCTATAAGGAGAGGAGCAACTTGTCATTTGGGACCTTTTCATTGGGAATCCATCTCCCAATAGGTACAAATAAGTTTTTCTCCTTCCTATAGACTATAGATCTGATATTTTACCATGAGAAACCACCCCACATGCATAGGTTACCCATAGGATTTGAAATTATTTGGAGACCTACGGTGGAAGTTATGTCCATTTTCGTGCCAATTTTGGGGGAATTCCGAAATTGGCACATGTAGTACTTGTCAAGGGATCTAGTAGATCTATTTGACACTTGATTATTTGTTTGTAACTTGTGTCGTGTCCACAATTGGATACGTGTGGGCCGAATCTCGTCATTTCGACGAAACGGTTGATTTTGGGGGTTTTCTCCGACACGGGGCATTGTACATATCACTTTGAGATACGGACACGTGGACACTCTAATTACTTTATGTATTGTTCATAAATTATGTATTGGATGTGTTCGTGTCCTCGGGGATACGTTTGGTTGTGTGTTGGAGGCCGTATCGCAAGCGTATCATAGAAAAGTGTGATACGGGTGCGATGCGCCCCATGTGTTTGATATTTTGTCCTTCTTATTATACGTACGTGTGTAAATGTATATTTGTAAGCTATTAATATATTATATAGTATATAGTATACATATTAGTGTATTTTGAATTATGTATATATGTGTATCCACTAGTGTGTATTATATGTATCATAGATAAGCATATCTATATGTATATATATATTCATAGTATGAGTTTATATATATAGTTATGCATATGTAGTTTATATCTATATATTTATTATACATGAGTGGATAAGTATATACTTTATAACTAGTGATTTGTATGTATTGGTATATATATGTATATATAGTGTTATGTTTATAGAATGATATGTATAGAGGAATATATATTTATGTATGTGGGTAGCTAGTTTATGTGTATGCTTATATACTTAGATATATAAGTGTCTGTGTTTTGTGTGTGGGAGTGATCGGGCAGGGTCTTCTTGCACCAGCAGCACTGCACTGTGTGCAGTGAAGAGCAGGGAAATCTAGATCAAGCAGTTGAGTTTCTGCAAATTTGAATGTGCTACCTGCAGTGTCTCAGCAATTATGTACTGAACACTGTTCAGTATCAGGACTTGAGGGTTAGGCACTATTGCAGTTCATTTTCCTGTTTAAGATGAGCAGTTGTTCAACTGATAGTTGCTGGGTATAGTAGCCAGTTGCAGGGGGGGCACACAGTGTATCAGCCTTTTTGTTTCAGTCTCCTTTTTACACAGAACTCGGGAAGGGGTAGACTAGCCACTGTGCAGTGAAGTGAGGGCAATGGAAGATCTCAGGTGCAGATACCCGAGCACAGTACCAGTGAGTGATTGCAATTTTTCAAGTATCAGTCCAGCCAATGTTAGTTGGGTTGTTGTTTTGGTTTGAGTTATAGGTTTGGTTTCAGGCTTTTGTGTGAATAGTTAGTTAGGTTCTCAGTGAGTTGAGTTTAGTTATTTAGTTAAGTAGTTAGCTAGTGGTTAGTTAGCTATGTATGCGTATCCTATGTCTGTTAGTTACCTAGTTAGAAAGTGCATTAAGTAGGTGACTGTATATATATCCTTTACAGTATTTGTAGATAGGTTATCTATATGTATAGATAGCTAATAGAGAGTGGTTATTATTAGACAGAAATGATGCTAGTATATATACAGTGGCTGTTAGTAGGTTTAGAAATTGTAGTGGCAGTGGGACTTGGACAGTTTCAGGGAGTAGGGAGTTTCACTGTGCTACAGTATGGCATAGCAGATCGAGTATCCCTGTGTGCAGTTGTACATAGCTGGGGGAGTGCATGTCACGACCCGATTCCGTAGAATCGTTGGGGCGTCCCCCGAATTGTGATGCCGTGCGGGCCTGGGGTTGCGCCCGCACAAGGCTAAAGTATTTTGCATAATGAGCACATATTCAGAGTATACAGATAAATTGAGACACAGATTTGAAACATGGAAAAGTTCTCTTTATTGATAATGAACATCTATTACAAACTCTTGAACGAGTCAGCTAATATTGCCGCACGGGCTTACAAAAGTGTTGACTCAAAATGAGATAGCAGTCATGTACATTATATCCCTTTACTAAACTTCAAAAGATATAGACCTCCAGGCTGGAGGGTAGCTTTGCCACGGAGCTGCATTTGTGTATGAAAAGTTACAGCTTCTGACTTCAAAATGCTTCAAGGGGGCGCGGTGAAGATGCGCCAACAGCTGGACTGGATCGGGAAGACGACTTCGGCTCCTCGCTCGGTTCGCCTTGGTACGGAGAACCTGTTTCAACGAGGGTCGGCATGTCGAAACATACTGGTGAAGGTGAGCTAACCGAACTATACCAATCAACACGTTGTTTTAATGAAGCATGCATATTTGTGGGTTTCTATCTTGCCTTAGTTCATTTACAAGTAAGCAGCATATAGAATTTACTGAAATGAACGTGCCACCGTTCAGTAGATTTTACCTGCCTGTCTGAATTACCTGCACAATACTTATCATGCCTTCCCTGCCACGAAGACACAAGTTAGTTTGCAACAGGTTTAAATATACGATATGGATCACTGGCTAGATGCCACAAAGGACAATTTATAGTCTCAAGACGGAAGAGTGTGCAACACGGTGCACGCCTCGTTCCGACGATACAGACGACTATACAGACGTTCCGTCCGGATCGGATCGGTCCCAGTGCCCCGGCGACCGTCCGCAGGAACCAGAAACCTTGTGCACAAGTTGTCCGTAATCAACAGAGTCTATTTAGTTTTCTATCAATTCATGCAGTTGAGGCAACACGAGTACAGACAAGCAGTATTGCTTGATTCATTTAGCAGAGCCTCCCTGAACAATTATGCGCATACAAGGTTCATAGCTCAATTATAGAAGAAGATGAATTCTAACTAAAATTGAAGCATGTATTGAACATTCCGAACGAACAAGAATGCAAATGAGTAACCGTTCCCAAGTTGAATGACAAGCATAATAATCCAAGTCTATTTCCTTTTTATCTTGGTTTCTTTTATTATTACTTGGTATCGTTTGATCGGGGCAAAGAAGAATGTAGATTTTAGGGCGTGAAGCTTGGAAGCAGGGCTAGCTAATTGGGTTGGTAGCCACTCACTTAGATTATTGGAAGGGAGAAGGAAAGAGGCGCTTCACGACTCCGCTCGTAAGCCTCCTACTGCTCGTTCACCTGCACACGAACAGCTCGATTAATACTTCTTCCTCTCTTTCCAATCTCGGAATTGAAGTGCAATTCAATGAACGAAAACAATAAAAACCATCGAAACCGTTCAAGGAAAACAAGCAAATCCCAAAACCAACTCAAAGCACGAAAGCAACAAGCGACATCGAAAACCGAAGCAATAAAAGATAGCATCGGATAGGTCCCTCCTGACTCTTCCGCTAAGCCGATCCTTGGGGCGCGGTCCACTGAATATGGGAATCGATTCCGAAGAAAAAAATCCATAACGAGGACGAGTTCTTAATTCAATCTATCCCGATCGAACAATACCGTCTTGTGTTTCTTAGCCGCGCTCCTCGAATAGGAGGAACGAGGCGCTATATCCTACCCAACTAATTGGAAGTTTCGTCCCGAAACTTAAGAACAGAACCAACCGTTAGGGATTATTTTGTTGAGGCATTAGCTTAGAGGGGAGCGGACAACCCCGAGATACGTAGCCCTGTCCGCCACAGTTGAAGCATAGACCTTTTCGGAGGTAACAATTGGTAGTGGAATGCCCTGGCTTTTTGCAAAAATTACAATAGGGCTGTGGGTTCGCTTTCTGATGGCCACCGTTGTTCTGACGCTTTGCAGCGGTGTTTCCTCCTTCGTTGCCTTGGCGTTTGTGATTGTAGGTATGCACAGCGCCGGTGGAAACGTGAGGATACTGCGGTTCAAGAGATAGGGCATGATTCATGACTTCACGCATTGTTCCATATTGATTATTGACCACGTGCGCATGGATGGCAGGGCGTAGTCCACCTTCAAACCTTCTGGCTCGACTCGCTGCATCAGGTAAATAGGCCCTAGCGAATTTGGAGAGTCGGTTGAATTTGGCGGAGTATTGCTTAACTGTCATACTGCCCTGCCTCAGCTACACGAACTCGTTTTCCATCTGACGTTGTACTGGAGGGGGTATAAACTCCTCTTCAAACGCGGCACAAAAAGTCTTCCACGAGATTGCCTCCTCTCCGTGATCAAATTGAAGAGATCGTCGATGCACGTTCCACCAATCGTGCGCGTTGAGGCGGAGCTGTAGTTGCGTGCAGGCGACGCGCTTTTCTTCGGGGACCTCTAACAGAGCGAAGTGATCTTCAAGTTCAGCTAGCCAATCTAGGGCCACGACTGGCTCCTCAATCCCGTTGAATGGAGTATTGCAGACTTTCTTGAAGTGGCCAAAGTCGAAGGCAGTCACTTCCCTCGGCCTTGGGATTTGCGGGGTCTCAACTTCAAGCACGGGCTGTTCCACCGGAGTCGTTGTTATTGCGGCGGAATGGTTGGCAGCCAAAGTCTGTACGATCTGTTGCAGGGTATCTACCTGCTTCTGTTGGACTGAGAATCGGGTCTCTAGATTGCTTTCGAACTTGGCTTGGCGAGCATCATCTCTTTGTCGTTGCGATTCTAACATTTGCATCACCCGCTCTAACGGGTCGACTTGAGATATGCCACGCTGGCTCTGAGAGCTTCCCGAAGTGCCCGAACTACTTTCTTGTGTTTCGTTCGGTGCTTGCGCTACAGATTGTGCTGGTACCATTCCTTCAAAAGAAGGTAAATTATATTAGAATCATAATGTATTATGGACTTATTGCATGAACGTATCTCATTTTAGCCTAGCGAGTTTAAGAGTTCGCACAGGAATTGATCGTTAAAGGAACTTTTCCAGCACGAAGTCTAAGGAACTTGAATCTGTGCTCTGATACCATTATGTCACGACCCGATTCCGTAGAATCGTTGGGGCGTCCCCCGAATCGTAATGCCGTGCGGGCCTGGGGTTGCGCCCGCACAAGGCTAAAGTATTTTTGCATAACGAGCACATATTCAGAGTACGCAGATAAATTGAGACACAGATTTGAAACATGGAAAAGTTCTCTTTATTGATAATGAACATCTATTACAAACTCTTGAACGAGTCAGCTAATATTGTCGCACGGGCTTACAAAAGTGTTGACTCAAAATGAGATAGCAGTCCTGTACATTATATCCCTTTACTAAACTTCAAAAGATATAGACCTCCAGGCTGGAGGGCAGCTTTGCCACGGAGCTGCATTTGTGTATGAAGAGTTGCAGCTTCTGACTTCAAAATGCTTCAAGGGGCGCGGTGAAGATGCGCCAACAGCTGGACTGGATCGGGAAGACGACTTCGGCTCCTCGCTCGGTTCACCTTGGTGCGGAGAACCTGTTTCAACGAGGGTCAGCATGTCAAAACATACTGGTGAAGGCGAGCTAACCGAACTATACCAATCAACACGCTGTTTTAATGAAGCATGCATATTTGTGGGTTTCTATCTTGCCTTAGTTCATTTACAAGTAAGCAGCATATAGAATTTACTGAAATGAACGTGCCACCGTTCGGTGGATTTTACCTGCCCGTCTGAATTACCTGCACAATACTTACCATGCCTTCCCTGCCACGAAGACACAAGTTAGTTTGCAACAGGTTTAAATATACGATATGGATCACTGGCTAGATGCCACAAAGGACAATTTATAGTCTCAAGACGGAAGAGTGTGCAACACGGTGCACGCCTCGTTCCGACGATACAGACGACTATACAGACGTTCCGTCCGGATCGGATCGGTCCCAGTGCCCCGACGACCGTCCGCAGGAACCAGAAACCTTGTGCACAAGTTGTCCGTGATCAACAGAGTCTATTTAGTTTTTTATCAATTCATGCAGTTGAGGCAACACGAGTACAGACAAGCAGTATTGCTTGATTCATTTAGCAGAGCCTCCCTGAACAATTATGCGCATACAAGGTTCATAGCTCAATTATAGAAGAAGATGAATTCTAACTAAAATTGAAGCATGTATTAAACATTCCGAACGAACAAGTATGCAAATGAGTAACCGTTCCAAAGTTGAATGACAAGCATAATAATCCAAGTTTATTTCCTTTTTATCTTGGTTTCTTTTATTATTACTTGGTATCGTTTGATCGGGGCAAAGAAGAATGCAGATTTTAGGGCGTGAAGCTTGGAAGCAGGGCTAGCTAATCGGGTTAGTAGCCACTCACTTAGATTATTGGAAGGGAGAAGGAAAGAGGCGCTTCACGACTCCGCTCGTAAGCCTCATACTGCTCTTTCACCTGCACACGAACAGCTCGATTAATACTTCTTCCTCTCTTTCCAATCTCAGAATTGAAGTGCAATTCAATGAACGAAAACAATGAAAACCATCGAAACCGTTCAAGAAAAACAAGCAAATCCCAAAACTAACTCAAAGCACGAAAGCAACAAGCGACATCGAAAACCGAAGCAATAAAAGATAGCATCGGAGAGGTCCCTCCTGACTCTGCCGCTAAGCCGATCCTTGGGGCACGGTCCATTGAATATGGGAATCGATTCCGAAGAAACAAATCCATAACGAGGATGAGTTCTTAATTCAATCTATCCCGATCGAACGATACCGTCTTGTGTTTCTTAGCCGCGCTCCTCGAATAGGAGGAACGGGGCACTACAGTGCAAGCATTAGCAGGTAAAGGAGAGCAGTGTCCTGTTCAATAGCACAGTGACCAGTTCACTGTGCATATTCAGCAGTGTACCTGCACTAGGTTTTGAGCATAGCTAGTATGTTTAGATTTCAGTGAACATTCAGTTTTCAGTAATCAGCTTTTGTAGTTTAGTCGAGTTGGGTAATGTATTGGTTTGTTAGAGTATCAGTCAGTTGGTTAACTATGCATATTTATATATCTAGGTAATTAAGCTATTGTTAAGTTAGATAAACATGTATTCTAGTAGATAGTGTTCATAAATAAGATGTAGTATGGTGTAGTGGCATAGCTAGTATTAGTTAGTTATATACTATATTAGTTATACTCGTGTTGGGTTGCCTTGGGATACCAATGTATCACCAAGGTATCCAAATTCTATTGGTTTTATCTAGTATTAAATGATCGACTTGAATATATAACTAAAACCTATTCTTCATATTAGAAACTTGCGTATCTGGAGATGCGACCCCTTTGAGTTTTTTATTTATGTTTAGCTTGTATAGCATATTGACTTAGTGACTTAACATTTAACTCTTGCAACCTAGATCTCATCGGTTTGACTTAGAAATGGCGTATCGACCTAGAATTTTATCAACTTTAGTTATTTTCATTATCAAACCTTGTATTGATGCAACATACCATATATAGGTTGTGAGACACCGGCTTGGGCATCGAGAGCCACACCTTGCTCAGGACGTCATGCGAGTACATTTCTCTGATTGTTTTCAATTCATAATATTTTATATATGCATGTTCTAGAATTGTATACATTGATCCCGACACAGTGATTTTTACGGACTAGTGCTATATGGATCCCGTCATGAGGTGTTATCCTCTACCGTGTTCAACGGGTACTCGTGTACATTGTATCTCATCGTGTATACTGGATATTGATGTTACTTCGTGTTCACACACTGCTCATGTTCAGTGTGCTTATTCGTGTACACCCACCGCTCGTGTTCGGTGGTTATGATATTCGTGTACACCCACTACTCGTGGCAGTGGTTATATTTTCGTGTTCGTAGCGTATCGTGATTGGATCCATCGGTATTAGTTGGGGGTGGGAGAGTAGGAGTTGATTATGTGATCAAAGCCATTATTACAAATCGTGTACATTCTGATTACATACTTCACTTGTAATCCGTCTTACCTGATCATGTTCACCCAACCCGATCACATAATGAACTCGTATTCTGAGGCACAGTAGTTAGTTTTAGATTGCAGTTACTTCATCATATTGCTGATATCCATATTGTTGATCTATATACCCTCGTACATTACCTGTATATATCTTGTTCATCTTTCATATGTTCAGTGATCTTGTATTTCATTTCTATATCTGTTTATATGCTCGATTATGCTATTGAAACTGCTTTCAGAGGTATGTACTTCGCTCCAATCCTGACTGGATATATTTTTTCCAGATGACTGACTTCTAGAGCAGTGTCCTACCTACTACGGGCCGCAGGACAGTGTACCTATAGAGGACACTCTTATTGACCGGGGAGACTTAGTAGCAGAGCCCGAGGAGGTTTAGACTATTTTTGTTGTGGATTCACATCTTGTATATTATTCAGATTGTGGATTTCTACTTTTATTCTTCCCTCGTTATTTCTATTCGTGCATATTTTTTCCTTAGCTTGTTTTGTGATTGAGATTAGTTATTCATGTGAGATACCATATTGCTCCTCCGTTTGGGGTTGAGATGTTTGACAGGTACCATAATATATTGTTGAGATGTTAGATAGTTAGAAATGACTAGACAGCGTTCTACCGCCGATTCTGCGGCGTAGGCTGGCGTAACCACGTACTCGTGCCCGAATATCCGGGTGCGGGTCGTGACAAAGAGTAAAATAATGTTCATGTGTTTCCTTCGTATGCTAAAGAAAGAAAGAGTAGAACTGCATACTTAGTTAAAAGAGATAGAGAACTATTTATGTGTTTGCTTGCTTAAATAGAGACGGGTACATGTTTTTATAGAAGTTATTAAAATGCTTGAACGATATCAGAGCGATGGCGGCCAGTCTGAATAAGAGATAGAGATGGCGGCCTATCCGCACGGAGACGGAGACAGAGACAAAGACAGAGACAGAAGAGAGAAGAGATTGACTATATACTTGTTTATTGAACTGATGTATAGTAAAAGTTTTTATGATAGAGTTGCATATCATGCATCGGTCTTTAGATAACTTGTGCACAAGGGTACGAATGGTTCTCGAGGCACTGGGGATCGTTCTCCCTAGGGGGGATCAGAGGAACACCCTGAGGCAATGAAGTCCTCGCGACCAGGGGAGTGTTCACGTCTATAGAGCATAAATTTTTTATGGACCGTCATGTAGTTAGGTCGCATGCTAGGTTAGCCTTCTTGCATACTTAACTGTTGATGCAGAGACGGACATGGAAAGAGAACCTTATTCATATATATATATATATATATATATATATATATATATATATATATATATGCAAATATTGTTAACTTGTATGTCTGCTGCCGGGATAACCGTTCGACGAAAGGGTAAGAATCACTGAATAAGTGATATACATGCTATCGAACGTGCTCTCTGTATTAAATGCTTTCATAGAGAAGTCTTATTTTTCATATATGCTTCTATCTCGTGTCCACAATAAGATGTTAACTTATGATAAAAGAAAGAGAGAGATGCTAAGAAGATAGTCCACTAGATGCATATGCTAGAGTCTTTAAAGAAATGAATATGACTCACGAGACACGCTGTGCACCAGAGGTAGTAATTAATCTTGCATATCGTTAATTGATCTTGCATATCGTGCATGAACTGCTTGCCTTGCCTGCTTGCCTATTGTAAACCCCCTCAATAAATTCTATAGATAGTCAGGTAGGGGATGGAAAATTTTGGTTTAGCAGCAGATGATTGAGGTTTAGAGTAAGGGTGCAGATGATTGATTATTATAATTTAACCCTTGGCGCGCCCTACCGTTGTTGAATTATTCGGAGCCCAACATCAGCCCATAAATTCTAACATATTGTTGTACTATTGACTTGACCCGCCAAATTAGGCGCTGGACTTTTCCGTCACTCAAAATCAAATCTGTTGTGCCCTAAATTAATTGCACAACTTCACGTATCCAAATCCCATATTTAATCCCGTGTCGGACACCTGTGTCGTTACCTTCAATTTTGAGATACCAACGTAACCCGTTGAGCCGGACCAACTAAAGGGTCCAAGACTGACTCCAAGCCCACACCATTTTTGACCTTTGTGTCATTTCCAAATTTAGACCCCAAGTGCCCCCATTTAATTTAAAAGCGCAGGACATTTTTATTCTAATTAAATCGGGGATACCAACTTTGACTAATACCCTTTTAATCCCCATTTAATTTCGATGCCCATTTAATTAAGCCAATGCCAAACACACAACACCCCCTCACCCTACAAAACACCAAACACAAATTCTCCCATAATTTTTCCATCATTTCATGTGCTTGTGCAAATACCCAAACTTAAGGGGCTAATTTGCAAATGTTGTAACACGTGTCAAACCCTCATTGGTCTAGGCCAAATGGAGAAGCCCTCTCCTTTGACCAAGTGTAAACCCCCAGATTTTGCAAGAATTGTAAATTGGGATTTTTTACAATTTTTTGGAATTTTCTGGAATTTTTCTGTAATTAAAATCAGGGTTTTAATTTATTAAATGATTTTTAATTGATAATAAATAATATTAAAATATTATGGAAATAATATTTTATGGTGTAGAATTAAAAACTGGACTTAGGGTAATTTTTCTGGAATTTATTGGACCCCGGACCTATTTTTAAACACCTAAAACTATTTATTTATTTATTTATTCATTTATTATTATTATTATTATTATTTGTTATTATTATTATTATTTTCATTATTAAACTGGCCCAAGCCCAGCCCGCTCGGCCCGGCCCAACACCCGGCCCAGTCCCCTCCGGCCCAGATCCCTAACGGGTCGGGTCGGGTCCACCCGAACCCGACCGCGACCCGCTAACCCGCCTCCCCTTCTCTCCTCTGCCCGCGTGACCCGCTCCGGCGTCCCCGCGTCCACCGCTCCGCTTCCGGCGGCTACGCCGCTGCCGCTCCGTCCGGCTCGCCGCGCCCTCTCCTCCACGCCGCCCACCATTTCCGGCCAGCTCTCCTTCTTCTTCCCCTACTTAAACCCTCCCCTTCTCTCCATCGACCACCATAGCTTCCCCTCCGCCGCTCACCACCACCCTCGTCAGAACCGCCTCGCCGCCGGCCGCCTTCGCCCCCAGACCTCCCTCTCCTTCCTCCTCCGCTGCTCCGGCCAGAGGCCCCGACGCCGCCTGCAACCGCCTCCTCCAGCACAGCGAGCAGCCTCCGCCCACCTCCCGCCGGACTCCGGCGCCGCCCGGCCTCCAGCGCCTCCGCCTCGCCCCGACGAGCCGCCTCCACCAGCGAGCGCCGCGCTGCCCTGCCCTAGCCCGGCCGGCCTCCTCCGCCGCCCTGGCCAGCCTGAGCTCCGCCGGAGAGAACCAAGCCCTAACCCTAATTTCCCCTGACCCGGACACGACACAGGACACAGGACACAGTGTCCTCGTGTCGTGTCGGACACGGTGAAAACCGGGTTTCAGAGCCCTGTTCAGGTACTCATAACTTTCACCTCGTAGCTCCGTTTTCAATTCCGTAAATTGCGTTGCGAAGCCTGTATGACCCTCTCGGTGCCCGGACAAACCGCTCGGGGCATCGCGTCCTGTGGTGATCGCACACCGCGATCCAAAAAAAGAAAAAACAACGACCCGATTCACCCCGCTCGACGGGCGATTTTGTGATCGGCTCATCGGAATCCAATTCTGGAAGTTCCGTTGGGTTCGTATCATCGTTTCTGACCTGTGGACACTATATTTGGTGAATTTGGAGACCTTTGACCCTGACACATTTTTCGGTGCAAAGCGGGCCCACATGCGGACCCCGTTTTGACCCGAAACTGCCGTTTTTGCCCTTGTCTCCAAATTGGACTCAAGGACAGGCGTTTCTAGCTATTTGATATCTTCTGAGCATGTTGGTAATGTCTATTTCAGCTTTTGGACACATTTCTGGAAAATTCCCCGAGAATAATTAATCGGATCCAAACAACAGGCAAGTACCTGCACTTCAAGTTTATTCTTTATATTGTGATAATTAATTCCTTGCTCTACTAGTACCATTGGATGTTTACACGTAGTGTTAGAATCTGGATTTCATGTCTTGAATACTGGATTTCATGTCTTGCTTTCGTGTCGGGTGGGAGAATACTGAAAGGCATGTAGTTTACCCTTCCCCCTGTAGCCATTGTGTGATAGCTGTTGGTACGCGACTGTACCATCAGTCTTATACTTGATTATTCCCGTAGCCATTGTGTACTAGTCGTCTATGATGACCCTATTAGCCTTATAAACCCCTACATGCCAACTAGGTATTCTAAATACACAAGTTCACGCACATAAGTTCCTGTCTTGTTACAGTTATATTTCTTGTCACATTTTATTCCTGTTTTACTCGGATTTCTGGTTTATAGCAATCAATCATATTTTACTTCTAGTCTTATTTTATAGCATTATTTCTCAGTTAATTTCACTACTTACTTACGCATATTCTCAACATAATGCTTAGTCAGTTATTTTCTACCTGTCACAAATATTTAGTTTAAATCTTGTTGTGCATTGTGTACTTTGCTCATTTCCTGACTGGATCCATTGATTTAGGCGTTGATGAGGACTTTGCCCCCACCCATATGGCGTAGCAGGTGATACATCTGAGGAGCCTGTTCCTACTCAGGAGACTACCTTTGAGGAGTAGTAGCCAGTTAGCTAGTATTTCCTTTCAGCACAGTAATCGGGTTTGTCCCCGATTTATCTTCTGGATTCTGTATTAAACCAGGGATTTGTATATCACATTTTGTTTATGAAATCTTATCATTTCTATTTCCCTGTCATTTTTCTTGTCTATTTACTTTATTGTGGATGAGATAGATTCTAAATTACCTGTGATTATGACCTAGACAGCGTACTACCGCCGACACTGCGGCGTAGGCTGGACGTACCCACGTACTCGTGCCCGAATAACCGGGTGCGGGTCGTGACACATTTTTGTGGTGGCCCATGTAGGTCAAACGACTAAATTGTTCGATTTCAACTTAGGGACCGAACAGGCCTGCAATAAGATTGAGGATTCTAGGAAAAGCTCATCCACTTGATTGAATCGTTCTTGATATTCATATCGGCTTCGAATTATTTTATTGACTTGCATCCTGCCTTGATTCCTGTGCGCCTTTATCGTTTATTTTTGGATGCAGAGTAAAGGATCTACCAGCAAGCGACGAGGTTCCTACAAGATCACCACGAGATGCTCTACCAGCATGACCGTGGAGAACGCACAGACTCTGGGAGTAGCCAATGCGCGTAAGTGATTCGTAGATACCGTTCCTAGTATTGTTTAGCTCGTGCCTATTGGTTCGTGACCTCAGCCCCAACCTAGTAATTTTGAACTTGCTAATAACCTGGTATGTTTTTATATTTGATAACTAGTGTAGAGTCTTTTGTTATGTGCTTATTGTGTGTTATTTTGTGAACTTAAATAATTTTTACCTCCTTTCATCATCATCTAGCACACTTAATTTTGATGTACTTGACTTATGCTGCTATTCTATAGCCTAGTTTTACAAGCTTACTCTTTATCGAGCTTGTTCATGACATATGTATTAGTGGGTCGACACACTAATACGATTGTCTATTCAGAATCAGTGCATTACGGTCTGATCAGCCTTAGTGCATTTTAATTCGCCTTTCGTACTACTTTACGTGGATTGAGATATACAGTTGACTAGTATACCTGCCCTAGACCTGTCTGAGCATAACTGTATTAATACGAGCATGTGAATAGGAATTACCAAGATAGGATTAAATCCACAATCGCTTGACAATTCCCACTTGAATTCTTTAAACGTCTTGATCCCGATACTTCTGTTCTATCACCTCACCCTTGAACTCTGTATTATTGATCCTCGTCTTCCCTTAATTCGGAAAGACGAAATCTCGTGCTTGGTATAAGTTTGGTACATAGATAATACTAGATATGTCCCATAGGCCGATCACATACTTGAGGATTTTTCTTTCGAAATTAAGGACATATCATGATCGGCGTCGAAATTTCGAGGATTGAATGACATGAGTAAATATATTAAGGAGTATTTTCTTAAAGTATATAGTCTTTTGTGATGAATGGGTAAACTCTAAGTTGGGTAGCAATGCATTTGTCAACTCGAGATGAATGTCTTTTGGATTGTGACCGAGTAAGGTTAGATTGGTAGAAGCAAGCCATTCTAAGTTGAAAATTTAGAGGAGTGACTAAGATGATTAATGAATTGATATCAATAGTTATATCTCAAGTACATGATTTAAATCTTGAAATAATGAAAGTAAAACCATCAAATTGAATTTAGAGGAGAAAAATATAGAATTTCAGACTTGAACATTGGTGGACTACATTTAATTATTTTTTAATTTGGTGATTTGATTTAAGGATTAAAATTGGAGGGTTGGACTACCTAGTTAGAATATTGAGGATGTGAATGGAATTTAAAAAGTTGGAGCATACAAATGGGAATACTGTTGGACTCGAATCACTTCTAGAGGAATTATGATAGTTAGAATAGTGAGGCAAGGTCATAAGCATGTGCAATCCTTGAAGATGTTATAAGGGCTTACTCTAAAATTTTGCCTGTGGGTAATTTGAGGAAGTAAGAAGTAATAACCATAGGTTGAATTTTCGATTAGAACAAGTAGTCGTCTTAACCTTGAAGTGATTGCAGTGGACATGATTCGGATTTTAAATTATCACAAGGAGATTGCGATTGATGTACATGAAGGATTAATAGATTATGGCTTAATTTTTTTAAATTTCGAGGACAAAATTTTTATAAGTTGGGTAGATTGTAAACCCCCAGATTTTGCAAGAATTGTAAATTGGGATTTTTTACAATTTTTTGGAATTTTCTGGAATTTTTCTGTAATTAAAATCAGGGTTTTAATTTATTAAATGATTTTTAATTGATAATAAATAATATTAAAATATTATGGAAATAATATTTTATGGTGTAGAATTAAAAACTGGACTTAGGGTAATTTTTCTGGAATTTATTGGACCCCGGACCTATTTTTAAACACCTAAAACTATTTATTTATTTATTTATTCATTTATTATTATTATTATTATTATTATTTGTTATTATTATTATTATTTTCATTATTAAACTGGCCCAAGCCCAGCCCGCTCGGCCCGGCCCAACACCCGGCCCAGTCCCCTCCGGCCCAGATCCCTAACGGGTCGGGTCGGGTCCACCCGAACCCGACCGCGACCCGCTAACCCGCCTCCCCTTCTCTCCTCTGCCCGCGTGACCCGCTCCGGCGTCCCCGCGTCCACCGCTCCGCTTCCGGCGGCCACGCCGCTGCCGCTCCGTCCGGCTCGCCGCGCCCTCTCCTCCACGCCGCCCACCATTTCCGGCCAGCTCTCCTTCTTCTTCCCCTACTTAAACCCTCCCCTTCTCTTCGTCGACCACCGTAGCTTCCCCTCCGCCGCTCACCACCACCCTCGTCAGAACCGCCTCGCCGCCGGCCGCCTTCGCCCCCAGACCTCCCTCTCCTTCCTCCTCCGCTGCTCCGGCCAGAGGCCCCGACGCCGCCTGCAACCGCCTCCTCCAGCACAGCGAGCAGCCTCCGCCCACCTCCCGCCGGACTCCGGCGCCGCCCGGCCTCCAGCGCCTCCGCCTCGCCCCGACGAGCCGCCTCCACCAGCGAGCGCCGCGCTACCCTGCCCTAGCCCGGCCGGCCTCCTCCGCCGCCCTGGCCAGCCTGAGCTCCGCCGGAGAGAACCAAGCCCTAACCCTAATTTCCCCTGACCCGGACACGACACAGGACACAGGACACAGTGTCCTCGTGTCGTGTCGGACACGGTGAAAACCGGGTTTCAGAGCCCTGTTCAGGTACTCATAACTTTCACCTCGTAGCTCCGTTTCTAATTCCGTAAATTGCGTTGCGAAGCCTGTATGACCCTCTCGGTGCCCGGACAAACCGCTCGGGGCATCGCGTCCTGTGGTGATCGCACACCGCGATCCAAAAAAAGGAAAAACAACGACCCGATTCACCCCGCTCGACGGGCGATTTTGTGATCGGCTCATCGGAATCCAATTCTGGAAGTTCCGTTGGGTTCGTATCATCGTTTCTGACCTGTGGACACTAAGTTTGGTGAATTTGGAGACCTTTGACCCTGACACGTTTTTCGGTGCAAAGCGGGCCCACATGCGGACCCCGTTTTGACCCGAAACTGCCGTTTTTGCCCTTGTCTCCAAATTGGACTCAAGGACAGGCGTTTCTAGCTATTTGATATCTTCTGAGCATGTTGGTAATGTCTATTTCAGCTTTTGGACACATTCCTGGAAAATTCCCCGAGAATAATTAATCGGATTCAAACAACAGGCAAGTACCTGCACTTCAAGTTTATTCTTTATATTGTGATAATTAATTCCTTGCTCTACTAGTACCATTGGATGTTTACACGTAGTGTTAGAATCTGGATTTCATGTCTTGAATACTGTATTTCATGTCTTGCTTTCGTGTCGGGTGGGAGAATACTGAAAGGCATGTAGTTTACCCTTTCCCCTGTAGCCATTGTGTGATAGCTGTTGGTACGCGACTGTACCATCAGTCTTATACTTGATTATTCCCGTAGCCATTGTGTACTAGTCGTCTATGACGACCCTATTAGCCTTATAAACCCCTACATGCCAACTAGGTATTCTAAATACACAAGTTCACGCACATAAGTTCCTGTCTTGTTACAGTTATATTTCTTGTCACATTTTATTCCTGTTTTACTCGGATTTCTGGTTTATAGCAATCAATCATATTTTACTTCTAGTCTTGTTTTATAGCATTATTTCTCAGTTAATTTCACTACTTACTTACGCATATTCTCAACATAATGCTTAGTCAGTTATTTTCTACCTGTCACAAATATTTAGTTTAAATCTTGTTGTGCATTGTGTACTTTGCTCCTTTCCTGACTGGATCCGTTGATTTAGGCGATGATGAGGACTTTGCCCCCACCCATATGGCGTAGCAGGTGATACATCTGAGGAGCCTGTTCCTACTCAGGAGACTACCTTTGAGGAGTAGTAGCCAGTTAGCTAGTATTTTCTTTCAGCACAGTAATCGGGTTTGTCCCCGATTTATCTTCTGGATTCTGTATTAAACCAGGGATTTGTATATCACATTTTGTTTATAAAATCTTATCATTTCTATTTCCCTGTCATTTTTCTTGTCTATTTACTTTATTGTGGATGAGATAGATTCTAAATTACCTGTGATTATGACCTAGACAGCGTACTACCGCCGACACTGCGGCGTAGGCTGGACGTACCCACGTACTCGTGCCCGAATAACCGGGTGCGGGTCGTGACACCAAGTCAACATCCCTCCTCCCTTTCATTTGGATAAAGAATTTATTTCTTCATATGTAATCACCACCAACCATTTGAAATGGGCAAATCCTGACCACCCATCCTCCACACAACCCCCTATATAATGTCTTTTTCTCCCCTCTCCCCAATGCAGGCCCTAATCCCTAGGGACATTGAAAACCACCCTCTTCTCTCTCTCCTCCCTCCTCCCAAAGAAAAACTTACAGCCATATTTTTTCATACTCCCCCTCTTCCTGTTACATAGCCTTCTCATTCTTCTCTTCTTCTTCTTCCTCTCCACTTCTTCTTCTTCAAGGAAACACCACACTACGGTCGAGCACCTTACTCCGGCCATTCCTCCAACAGCCGGCCGCTACTACCCCACCACCATCGTCCACATCAACACTCCACTCCGGCCGACTTCTCCTTCCAACCTCCGCCGGTACCTCCCTCGACCCGACCAAGCTGCGGAACATCACCGGCATAGCCCACGTCGACCACGGCAAGACCACTCTCATGGATCGGCTCCTCCGCCAGTGCGGCGCCGACATCCCCCACGAGCGAGCCCTCGACTCCATCAGCCTCGAGCGCGAGCGCGGCATCACCATCACTTCCAAAGTTACTTCCATTTCCTGGGGAGACACCGAGCTCAACATGGTCGATACACCCGGCCATGCCGATTTTGGGGGCGAGGTCGAGCGGGTCGTTGGGATGGTAGAAGGAGCTATCTTGGTTGTCGATGCCGGAGAAGGGCCGCTCGCTCAATTCTGAACCCTAGAAAGTCCCATTCCATAAACAGGAAGAGCACAGTCTCCGCCAGCGCCTCTTCATCCTGAGCTTCGACGGTCACCCTCCTCAACTATGGCGCCCGGAATGTCCGGAGCATCTGCAACGCCATTCTCTATCTCGGCTTCGGGATCAAGGATGTGCAATAACCGGAAGACATACTTAGTGCCGATCGGCTCATTTTCCCTGGGGTTGGGGCCTTTGCCACGGCAATGGAGGTTTTGAATCGGGATGGGATGGCTGAAGCACTATGCATGTACATAGAGAAGGATCGCCCCTTTCTAGGCATTGTCTTGGGCTCTGGCTTCTTTTTGAGTACAGTGAGGAGAATGGTCCAGATGTTGGTCTTTCAGTCTTGAGTAGGTTTCTGGATCCATTTCAGACTTCAAGGACAAAGAAATTGACTAATAGGAAAGCATCAAACCTTGCAAAGAAGGTACTAGCATGCCTTGATGTGCGGGCAAACGATAATGGAGATCTTGTAGTGACCAAAGGAGATCAGTATGATGTGAGAGATCAGAATAGTGACAATGAGGCAATACTCAAGTTTGGAAGTGGCATCAGAATACTTCAGATCTGGTGCAGACAAGGTTTCAATTGGAAGTGATATTATTTTTGCTGCTGGGGAATATTTGACTACTGGAGTAAAGACAGGACTGAGCAGCATAGAGCAGATCTCTCGAGTTTATGGGAATCAGGTACTACGGGACCCGCGAACTTGGACGTTGTACCGGATCTCCATCTTCAGCAGCCGGACGCAGGCAAGTGTACCTTGCCACCTTGTATTTCATATTATAGATATTTGTTGTTTCTTTATGTACATTGTGCACGTATTTATGTTGACGTTCGATACTTCACGTCCGGATCACAACCGGGTGCAGACGTTCGTCGTAACGTCTTAGAATAATTGTTAGATGTTTCGTAGCACCTCGATGTACGTACCTGAGTATATCGACACCCCAGGACACACTCATACACTGTGATCGTGTCAGATTCATGTATCCTGATACGGACATCATGACTAAAGACTGGAACGACCTTAGGGTCGCGTCTGTTGAGTTATTTCTGTGTGTCGAGACTGTTAGATAGAGGTTCAGGTTCAGCGCACCATCGTTGACCGCTTGGGAAGGGGAAGACAGTTACTAGATGTAAACCCCCTCGACCAAAAATTAGTTAATTAACTTAGATAGAGAGATTAGGGTTATTTTGGTGCAAATTAGAATTTATTATACAGAGTATTAAATATTTGTGCAGTAATTTTATTACTTAGGACACCTTACCGTTGTCCCGATATTTAGGATACTACACTAGCTGTTACCCTGAAACAAATTCCATACACTTTGCCTAGACATGCCAACCTACCATAATGACCTTCGTGTGACTCACAGATACTGATTTTTGTGCCTAATTTTAGTCGCACAAAAGTCGTTACAAACGTCCGTACGTAAATTCAATTAATTGCATATTTACGTTCGTTGTCCGTTCCAATCAAAATTAAGACCCAACATCAACCCGTTTTGTCCATCCCAAGTTATGATATTATTCTACTCTAAGTCCACTACGTCCATGACGCTTGAGCCACCCAATTTTGACCCCCCGGTTATTTTTAATTAATTAAATAACACCTAGCGCATTAATTTTAATTAAATTAATGTAGTGACCCAGCCTCACTCAAATTAGACCCAATTCTAACCCAAACCCACACACACACCCACAAGCCTCATATTAAACACCATACACCATTTTAGTCTACTACAAAATACCAAACATGGTATTTTGTCACATTAAATCCTCAATTCCAGATTTTGTGCAATTTCTTAATTGTTCAGGGGCTTTTATGCAAATTAGCAATAAGGTGCCCCCCTCTCATTGGCCCAACCACATGAAGAAAAGAACCCACATTCTTTGATCGGTGTCCGGTCCAAAAATCAATTCCCCTAAATTTGCATATACTTACATCATTTTTGGAGGACACATCCTAACCCTACATTTCAAATACATTGAATCCTAGCCACATGTGCAACATGTGGAGACCCTCACACAACCCTAGGCAACTACCCAGTCGGCCCTAATCCTAAGGCACCCCCCCCCCCTCTCTCTCTCCTACAAATACTACATGTCACCTCACATTAATTCTCACAAAAACCCAAATACCAAGGCTAAAACCCTAAAATCCTAAAACTACACACCAACAGCCCTCACCCTACCCGAACCCTCACCACTCCCCCCTCAGATCCCCCCCCCACCTCCTACCACTTCACCATCGCCTCGCCCCTCCCTCGGCTTCCCTCCGGCCACCGCGCCACCGCCCTAGCCGCCGCCACCCACCGCCAGCAGCCCCCGCAGCACCATCCCCATCATCCACACCAACACATCACCCCACCACCCCGACCTCCCTAACCACCACCCCCGCCACCTCAGACCACCACCACCGCCACCATCACCTTCGCCGTCGCCTCCGCCACAGGACCACCACCGCCACCCCCCCCCCCACGACCGTCGCAACCACCGCCACCCCTGCCCACAGCGCCCCCGACCTTCTCCCTCGACCACAATCGATTCCCCCCCGACCTCCCTAAACACCACCACCGCCACCACAGACCTCTGCCACCGCCACTACCACCTTCGCCACCACCTCCTCCGCTACCCTGCACCGCCGCCTCCACCGTCGCAGCCGCCGCTGCATCTGCCACAGCCGCCGCTGCTACTGCTACTGTCACTGCTACTGCTGCGACCAGCCACCGCCGGAGCTCCGCCCCTCCGCCGGGGTGACGACTCAGACGCGGGCCCCACCCCCACCCCTGACACGTCAGGTACCCTACCCCCCCTCTACATATATATATATATATATATATATATATATATATATATATATATATGTGTGTGTGTGTGTGTGTGTGTGTGTGTGTGTGTGTGTGTGTGTGTGTTATTATATATATATATATATGTATATTAATATATAAGTATTGTATATTAAAGTATATATATACGTATTTATGCATATATAAATATAATAGAATATTATAATGTATATATATATATAAATGTATTATTTCATGTGTATATATATATATGTGTTATATAATATATATGTATGTATATATTTATATATGTATTTATGTATATATACATACTTATGTATAAATATAATTGAATATATATTTAATATATATATGTATATGTAATGAATAAGGTTTATGTATAAATGCGTATATATATATATATATATATATATATATATATATGTGTGTGTGTGTGTGTGTGTGTGTGTGTGTGTGTGTGTGTGTGTGTGTATATATATATATATATATATATATATATATATATATAATTGTATATTGGTGTATATGAATATTTATATATATATATATATATATATATATATATATATATATATATATATATATATATATATATATATATATATATATATATATATATATATATATATATATGTTATTTAAATGTATATACGTATTATATAAATTATGTATATATATGTATTATTACTATATATATATATATATATATATATATATATATATATATATATATATATATATATATATATATATATATATATATATATATTCATGTGTATTATGTATATATATGAAATAGTATATTTATGTATATATGATATGTATTGTATTAAATATATATATATGTATTATGTATATATATGTATATAAGTATTATACTATAAATATATATATATATATATATATATATATATATATATATATATATATATATATATAATAGTATATTTATGTATATATGATATGTATTGTATTAAATATATATATATATATGTATTATGTATATATATGTATATAAGTATTATACTATAAATATATATATATATATATATATATATATATATATATATATATATATATATATATATATATATATATATATATATATATATATATATATATATATGTATACATGTATAGGTATAAAGTATATATGTAAATATGTATTAATTTATTTAATATACATATGTATATATGTGAATACATGATAATTATGTATATATGTATTCTATTTACGTATATATATTTAGTGTATATGTATGTATATATGTGTTATATATATGTATAGGTATTATGTACATATGATTATTCAATGTACTACACATATGTAATTATGTATTTACATTTAATATATTTATGAATTAAATGTATTATTACCATATATGTATATATATATGTAAATTATGTATATGTTATGTATAATTTATATACGTAAATATGTCTATATGCATAATTGTATAGGTATGTATATAGGCTATTAATTTATTTAATGTATATATATATGTGTGTGTTAGGTATGCATACGTGTACTATGTTAACATAGGTAATTAAGCGTGGTGTAATTTAGTGATTTATAATTATTGTTATCTGTTCGTAGGCATCCGAGACGGTGCTACCTTGACTGCTGGTTCCGGAGCATTGCTTATGCACACCAGAGTTCCAGGCAAGTATACCTTGCCTTGTTGTTACTGTTTAAATTCGGATGTTAACTAGTTGCATATTTGTTTCAATATTAACTGTGCGCGTCCGAGAAGACTCGGGTGCAGTCAACGAAGGCGTTGACGTTAGGACTTGTGCCAGACCTAGTGTCTAGTAGACCCACCTCAAGTTGAGGAGTTATCAATATGACTTCCCAGGCCTTGACACGTATCTTAACACGTCACAGAGTGAGTTCATGTAGGGACGCGTGCTTCATGATCGACTGGCCATCAGCATGAGCAGCACGTGTGACGGCATTTAGCTTAGTTATTTATTTTCTGTAGCTACTTGCATCATAGTATGAGGTGTCCACGTCGCATTCGCGACTTGTACATTGACATTGGACAGAGAAGACAATTAGCAGGCGTATGGGACAGACATTTGGCTGTCGTAGTTTCAGCATAAACTGCGGGGCCGTGAGCCCCAGTGTTACCCGGTTATGGGCCATGTGTTACCCGTATATGGGCCCAGGTTACCCGGTTATGGGCATATATGCTTGTCGATACATCCAGCAGAGGTTACTAGCTGCGCGCTATCATGATCGGTGATGTAGTCAGCATATACTCCTGGCGTTCAGTTTACAGCTAATGCCAGGTACTTAGCCTCTGGCTCGACGCTACGCTTTATACCTTTCACCTACCCATACGTACCAGGGTTGTCTTCAAAGTGCATTTCACATAGCTGGTTAGATTACCCTTGAGTTTACACAGTATACACTTTAGCATGCATTTTTGTATCTTGTTACGTCCCTCTGAGGACCTGGTTCCCTTCCAGATCCGGACGAGCACTTGTACCCGACCATCTACGGAGCAGGAGTAGAGACAGGATTCCTGATTGAGGACTTCGAGGCATTTCCAGGAGAGTTCCCGTGATTTGGAGTACGCAGCTGTTTCGGAATAGAGTTTTCATATCTAGCTAGTTGATACTCTAGTCTAGTTATCTTACTTCTTTCTGCACTTTATTTCCATTTCTGTATTTCAGTGGGTTTGTCCCCATCAGACTATTTCAGATGTATTATGGATATTCAGACTCTTGTATTTTATTTACCAGTATTTGTTTCAGCATTTATGATATTGTATTCTGTGGATGAGATTAGACATTACCTGCTATATATTAGCATATTAAACTTGTTAGTATTTTAGGATAGCGTAGCACGCTTCGATAGGATCCATTAAATTGGGATATCCTTCGGAGACGTGTCAGCTGGCCAATGCCACGTGGCCTGGTCCCGTGTATTTTGGGACTGGGGCGTGACACTAGACGTTTGGGCTCCTCTGCAAGCTTATATATATATATATATATATATATATATATGTATGTATTATTTTTGTAGTGATCATGTATCTAGTGTAGTTGTATCACCCGTGTGACTCTTTGCCCTGAGCTGCGGTACGTACCGTATGTTTCCGTGTCCGGAGCTACGGTTTTATTTTGGATAGCCCACGCGTCGAACATTGTCTTTAAACTGTGCCACACTTGTTTGGTTATGATAGATTACCCCGTCGTTGCACTTGTACTTTCTGTTATACTTGGCATGTTGTATTTATGTACCTTGTTACGTCCCTCTGAGGACCTGGTTCCCTGCCAGTTTTGCAGCATAGACGATTATGGAGCATTGGAGTTGCTGATGGAGTTGCACGTCTTGTGGGCATTGTACCAGGTACTCATATTATTTCCACCGGCATTATGGTTACATTATTCTTATTGATTATTCATCTATTGTTGTAGCCTAGTTTTGTAGACTCATCTCTTCTCGAGTCTATTCGAGTTTGTGTGTTATTGGGCGGCCGACTTTAGCACATATAGCTCTTTCTTGTATGCTGCTGTACATTATGGATTGAGACATAGAGGTTTACATTTATGGGATATCCAGATAGTGCCATTTATATTATACAGCTTATACGTATTCGAGTCAGACCAGAGTCTGGTCGAATGCATAGCTAGCGTGTCACGTATTCCTGGTCCTACGTATTTTGGGACTGGGGCATGACACATATATATATCAAAAATGAACTATGTTTTCAAAGATGTTTCCAAAAGAAGTAATATGACTCTTTTCTTGTACTGTATGAAACGAACCTAGGTAAAATCTAGAAAGATCACTAGTAAAGTATTGTTTTGCCATATGCTTACTTAGTGTTGGTTTTAGTGAATGTTGTTTTTGTTCGTTGATTTATACTCACCAGTACTTTTTCCAAAGTGCTGACCCACCAATAATTTTCTTGATTGCAGGTGTTGGATCGTCCGATGAAGCGATAGTCGTGCCTCATCCCCAGGGACCCAAAAATCTATAGTATATGCCTTGAGTCGTATCGAGATTGCTTTGAGCTGATTTTGTATAGATGGACATAATGTATGAAACGATATCATTGTAATCGAAAGAAAGAGAGCTAGAGCGAACGGTAATATCGGCCAAGCGACGCTTGTAACACATCTTGGTTATCAATATATAGCTTATTTTTTATATGATATTGTGTTCTTTACTTTTCTGCAATATTGTGTTGCTGATCCCGTCTTGAATAGCTTACTTGCCCTTGTTCAAAGCTTTGGCCTTGTGCAAGCGCAGCTTAGGCTTGCATGGCATCACACCCCAAGCGAGGACGAATCGGTCCCGCAAGGGCCCAAGCGAGTATGAACGGTGCCCTGCGAGACCGGGGCGTGATATAATGGTATCAGAGCTACTCGATTCTTTGCCCATTCCCTTGCCTTCGACTCAGAGATATCCCAGATATTGTGTCACAATGAACATTCCATACAATAAGTCCATAGATATTCTTAAAGATGCTAGCAAAAAGTTTTCTGGATTTGATTTATCGCTTGAGAGTTATGGCTTCTTATTTCTGTTTTCTTGAGCGATCATTTTTTATTGCTAGAGTTTTTGATTGAGGATGGTGAGGGATGGGGACTATCGCTACTCTGGATATCGAAAGTTTCTCCTTGAAGTTTCGAGGACGAAACTTTTTCTTGGTGGGTAAGTATGTAGTGCCCCACTCCGCGTTGGTACTATGTACAAGAGATATGGGTTTGCTGACTCGAGTGAAAGTCTTCTCGGAGAGTTTTCGATCGAAACACAAGACGATTGATCTAAGTGAGTGGGAAGAACTTCATTCTCTGATTCTTGCACGCCTTAATAATAAATTTGAGTTTTTGCAATGCTTGTTTTGCTTAATAAGATAAATATTCATATTGAGAATGATAGAACGAAAACCTGCTTGCCTAACTAGAGAACTTGTATGCTTGTCTAAAAGAGATAGAGATAGAATTATTTTCATGCTAGTTAAAGATATAGAATATTGCATGCTTAGTTACACGGACATCGCTATCGAATGAACCATTGACATGCTAATAAACAAAAGTAAAAGAATATTCATATGTTTCCTTCGTATTCTAAAGAAAGCAAGAGTAGAACTGCATGCTTAGTTAAAAGAGATAGAGAACTGTTTTTATGCTTGCTTGCTAAAATAGAGATTGTTACATGTTTCCACAGAAGTTATTAAAATTCTTGAACGGTATCAGAGCGATGGTGGCCAGTCTGCATAAGAGATAGAGATGGCGGACTATCCGCACGAAGATGGAGATAGAGACAGAAGAGAGAAGAGATTGACTATATGCTTATTTATTGAACTGATGCATAGTAAGAGTTTATATGATATATCTGCATATCATGCATCAGTTTTAGACAACCTATGCACAAGGGTAATCCCACGAACGGTTCTCGAGGCACTGGGATCATTCTCCCTAGGGGGGATCAGAGGAACACCCTGAGGCAATGAAGTCCTCGCGATCAGGGGGGTGTTCACGTATATATAGCATGGATTTTCTATGGACCATCATGTAGTTAGGTCACATGCTAGGTTAGCCTTCTTACATACCTAAATGTTAATGCAGAGACGGACAGAAAAAAAGAACCTTATTCATATATATATGCAATTGTTGCTAACTTGTATGTCTGCTGCAGGGATAACCATTCGGCGAAAGGGTAAGAATCACTGAATAAGTGATATGCATGCTATCAAACATGCTCTCTGTATTAAATAATTTCATAGAGAAGTCTTGTTTTTCGTATATGCTTCTATCTCGTGTCCACAATAAGATGTTAACTTATGATAAAAGAAAGAGAGAGATGCTAAGAAGATAGTCCACTAGATGCATATGCAAGAGTCTTTAAAGAAATGAATATGACTCACAAGACACGCTGCGCACCAGAGATAGTAATTGATCTTTCATATCGTGCATGAACTGCTTGCCTTACCTGCTTGCATATATATATCGAACATGAACTCTGTTTTTAAAGATGTTTCCAAAAGAAGTAATATGACTCTGTTCTTGTACTGCATGAAATGAACCTAGATAAACACTAGAAAGATCACTAGTAAAGTAATATTTTGCCACATGCTTACTTAGTGTTGGTTTCAGCGAATGTTGCTTCTGTTCGTTGATTTATACTCACCAGTACTTTCTCCAAAGTGCTGACCCACCAACAATTTGCTTGTTCACAGGTGTTGGATCGTCCGAGGAAGCGATAGCCGTGCCTCATCCCCAGGACCCGGAAATATAGAGTCGATGCCTTGAGCCTTATCGAGATTGCTTTGAGCTGCTTTTGTATAGAGGGACATAATATATAGAACGATGTCATTGTAATCGAGAGAAAGAGAGCTAGAGAAAACTGTAATCTCGGCCAAGCGCCGCTTCTAACACATCTTGATTATCAATATAGAGCTTATTTTTCATATGTCATTGTGTTCTTTACTTTTCTGCAATATTGTGCTGCTGCTCCCGTCTTGAATAGCTTACTTGCCCTTGTTCAAAAATTTGGCCTTGTGCAGGCACAACTTAGGCTTGCACGGCATCATGTCCCAAGCGAGGATGAATCGGTCCCGCAATGACCCAAGCGAGGGCGAACGGTGCCCTGCGGGACCGAGACGTGACAGTTTTCCCCTGTGAGGATGATCATACGAGTGTTCATCTGCTCCGTAGACATAGTTGCACCTTCTCTCTCTAGAAGAACCTGGCTCTGATACCACGTGTTGGGAACACGTGTGCTTTGATACCATGTATTGGTCGCGCAGCAGAAGAAACGTTTGCCAACCCACCTGAGATAACCAACCAATCTACGAACACAAAGCACAGATGAAGACAAGTATATAGCGGTGACTAAGTCACCTAGACAAATCCCAACCTTTATAACTTAGATAAAATTACAAGATTGTAAAAACTAATATTGAAACCATTTGCCCTAATAGCTTTAACCCCCTCACCACACTCAAAAAGAGAAGCAGAAGATTACAATTGAAATCACTCACCAACCCGTAGTAATCTTCCTAACCGAAGTTGACGACTCCTCGATTAGATCTGCTTCTTCCTTCTGTCTTGGATGGCGAAGTCCTAAGAGCAAAGTGTCACGCCCCAGTCCCAAAATATATGGAACTAGGCCACGTGGCATTGGCCAGCTGACACGTCACTAAGGGTTTTAATCCAATTTAATGGACCCAAAGGAACGTGCTACGCTGTCCTAAAATATTATAAGTCTAATACAGGTAAATCTATCTCATCCACAGAATGTCAGAAAATAGTGCTGAATATATATAATGCTGAGTCTGAAAATGTCATAGTACATATCTTGTGGGAACAAACCCACTACAAAAGATAATAATAGTGCCAAAATAAGATAGACTAAAGTATCGTCTATCTAAGAAAATAGCTCCATCTCCAGGTGAACAAGCTTGTAGGATCAGGTAGATTCTGATGGTGTCTCCTCTAGTTCTTCCTCTGTGGCATGCCTAGTCTCCTGTCCTGGACCATACACCGTGGGGTAGTAGGTCTCGTCTAAATCCGGAAGGGAACCAGGTCCTCAGTGGGACATAACAAGATACAGGAAAATAACATGCCAGGTATGAAAATAATAAATAAATAAATACAGGGTGCTAACCATCTAAGTGAATGCAAGTAAAGACCTCGTAGTACGCATGGGAAAGTGTAGGCCAGACACATGCTGACTTAATTCACCAATCGTGTTGACTGGCTAGTATATGTGT